>CM032328.1:88240877-88840877 GCA_019022515.1 Quercus aquifolioides | reverse complement strand
TTTTTTATATATTTTTTTGTTTCTTTAATCGTTTGTGAAAGGTTGAAGGTGCAGCAAACCTAGATGGCAGGACCCCCAGCATATGGGATACATTCGCCCACGCAGGTCAGCACATGTTAATATATATTTTTATATTCAAATATTGTTATGTTTTATATTGAAAAGTAAGGTGAAAATATTTATTTGTAGACAAACATTATTTACAAAAGTTTATGCATGCGTGAAAGTACTTTAGGAACTGACAATTACTTCCAAAAACAGACTTTCTTAAAATCCAAACTTTCTCAATTCAAACAAAAATAATTGCCTATCAACATTTATAAATTCAAGGAAAAAAAAATGAAACAAACACTTTTAGGACCCACCAAATTCAAGAGAGAGGGAGCTTGTGACGGGGAATCCGCCAAAATGTATCAACCTAAAACAAAACTGCAAGAAAGAATAAGAAATTCAACCACAAATGTGGGAAAAACAATAATAAATTCACCCAAAAAAATAAAAAAGAAAATCGAATAAAGAGAGAGGGAAAGAAAAATCGCCTTTTTTGTTTTAGGAAGAACATGGAATGGATGGGAGAGAGGTATAGAGGAAGTAATAGGAAATTTATAGAAAAGAAGATAGGGCAGAAGAAGAGTCAAGATAGGGAGATAGAGAGTTGGAGGAACAATAATGGTAAAGTGAAGAATTATTGGAAGAATAAGAGTTAGGAAAGTGAGAAGAGTTGGAAAACTAAACCAAAATTAATTACTAAACCTACATTATTATATGCAGCATAGATTTTTTTTTTTTAATTACTAAATATTACCAAAAAAGAGGAAAAATTGTTGGTAAAAGGAGTGGAGTGGCTGATGACATGTTGGAATAGGAGTTTTGCAAAAGTAAAAGGAAAAACAAATAGCCTAATGTGTCCAAGAAAAATGAACATTGAACTCTAATACATTATCCTTTATTTTAAAGCTTGGGGCTCCCTAGGAGGAAGTTATAGTTATATATTTATGAAGATGAGAACTACATTTTTGTTTTTATCTTTTTATCTATGAAGACCAAAAGTACAATTTGTCTTTTTCGTCAGGCTTAATTAGCTTCTCAGTCTGTCTCTCTTTTGGGTGAGTAATCTCTCTTACACATCTCATCTTGTAAGTAACTTAAGGCATGAACAAGCGCAGGGGAAGGGGGGGACTGTTTGGTTTAAAGTACATTCAGAATCTGGTTACAAGACATGATACAAACCATTATTGTGAAAATTTTGACACATGGAAATATATACATCACATTTTTATGAGAGAAAGTCATGAGATGTAACTAATAATTCTATCAATTAAAAAAAATCATCTAAAATGATAGTTGTAAGTGTAATTAATTTGATCCTTGAACAACATTAGCTTGGTGAAATATACTAATTAGTAAAAGAATGATCATTGGTCTGTTGGGCTTAGATATGTGAGACTTGTTACTAGCCTGCTCCTTGTCATAAAACCATGCATTTTTGTCAGAACTTAAAAATGGAACGATTCATTTGCACTTGTGGTAGCAGCATATTTGATAAAACATTGCTGAGACATAGCTGTCTATATCTGAGAATCGGCTGCCTAATTGGCGCAACTCATATTTCAGGGAATATGCATGGAGCCAGTGGGGACATAGCATGTGATGGATATCATAAATACAAGGTCAGTCTGTGTAATGAGCCTTTTTTAAAGGTCTTTTACCATAAATACCAATCATATATTTGAGCTCAATTAATCATCTTTTGGTTTACTCATGAAGCTAACGATTCTCTCTCTGATATTTCTTGTAACAACTAAATGGTTATGTCCTAACCAACCAAGCATAATCAACTGTCAAAAACACACCTTATAATCTTATATGTATGACTACATTCGTTTATTTCTGCAGGAGGATGTTCAGCTCATGAAAGACATGGGTTTAGAAGCCTATAGGTTTTCCATATCATGGTCACGGCTTATCCCAAGTATGATCACATAACTGTCACTCACTTTAACTAAACAAAAAATAAGTTATTTCTGGTTCTTTCTCTCATGCTTAAACTTCTGATGGTCTAACTTTCAGGTGGAAGAGGAGCAGTTAATCCAAAGGGTTTGCAATATTACAACAATCTCATCAATGAGCTAATCAGCCATGGTTATAGCCAGCATCCATTATTGATGTTGATAATGCCATTTTCTTAACAATGCAGGCGTTTTTTTTTTCCATTTTAAACAAGGAAGAAAAAACGTATTTCCAAGAAGCTAATATAAAAATGAGTTTCCTCTTGCTGAGATTCTTCTCCTCTTGATTGCACACAGGAATACAACCACATGTTACATTACACCACACTGATCTTCCTCAAGCACTTGAAGATGAGTATGGAGGATGGGTTAGTCGGAAGATTGTGTATGGTTCCGTACCCTTTTCCATCATACGCCACTTTCACTTAAAAGTATATACATTTCCTTCACTTAGCACAAATCATTGCTAGGAGTGTGAATTAATAATTAGATCTGGATGCAGGAAAGACTTCACGGCATATGCAGATGTGTGCTTCAGAAAGTTTGGTGACAGGGTTTCATATTGGACTACTATGAATGAGGCCAATGTGTTTGTGCTTGGGGGTTACGATGTTGGACTTCTGCCTCCTCAGCGATGTTCACCTCCATATGGAGTTAACTGCTCTACAGGCAACTCCTCAACTGAGCCGTACATGGCAGCTCATCATATCCTGCTGGCACATGCTTCAGCTGCTAGATTGTACAAGAAAAGATACCAGGTATGATTCAATCTGTTCATTGTCAGCATTTTGACCAATGTAGCAAATATATAAATTGCCCTATTATTTGACGTTCAAGGACAGTCATCATGCTTACTCATCCCAGCATGTTTAAAAATTCACTACTTCTTTTCATTTAGGCCATCATTTTTCATTTGAGAAACATGAATTTGAATGTTATGACTATATATATATATATATATATATATCAAAGTGCCAATTTAGAGAAACTGTGGGTGATGCAGGACAAGCAGCATGGTGTTATAGGGCTGAATGTCTTTTCCTATTGGTTTGTTCCTCGAACAAACAGTACTGAAGATAAAATTGCCACTCAAAGAGCCAACGACTTTTTCTTGGGTTGGTAAGTTCCAAATTTCATGTATGAAGTGGTATCTGTTTTCTCTTCGGCTTTCATCATTTTAGTCTGGAATCAGTCAATTCTAATGTCTTTCTGAGAAGGCATGAGAAATAAAAGTTATCATACAATTTTGTGGATTTTGTTTTGCCCTGTAAAAACTTCTCATGTCCAATTTCCTTTAGTAATCTGCAAATGAATTGGATCTCAGAATTTATTCAAGCTTTTGACAACCATTCCTTGCTTTGTGCTGCAGGTTTGTGAATCCCTTGGTATTTGGAGACTATCCTCAGACCATGAAAAAGATTGTAGGCTCTAGACTTCCGTCCTTTACCTGTGCTGAATCCAGTCAGGTTAAGGGTTCATTTGACTTCATTGGGGTAAATCATTACATCACAATGTATGTCAAGGATAACCCAAGCAGCGTAAATACAGAAGATAGAGATGCTATGGCAGACATGGCGGTACAGTTAACAAGTATGTTTTTGACACATAGTTGGGATTTTAGCGGAATAGGTTGATAATGATGGACAAATGAAACAAAAATTATTAACTTTAAAACTATTTTCAGCTTGGATTTCATTACTTTGTTTTAGTTTGATTGAGCTTACAAAGTCAATTCTGATCACCCATCTATGAATTAGGCTTCATTCTAATATTTGTTAACCTGTGTGTTAAGCAGTTGTAGCTATGCTCATCTAGTTTAGATATGGAACTGAAATAACTCACTAATTTTTTGGTTCTGGCAGGCATTCGAAATGATACATCGACATTTGAGGTGAGAGGCTGAACATAAAAATTTAAGGCCAGTTTGCTTTTACTGGTTATTTCAGTGCATTACTAATCAGTTTGTTTGACTCAGTATGCAATCATACCCTGGGGTCTGCAAGGAATCCTGGAGTATATCAAGCAAGTTTATGGCAACCCTCCTGTTTACATTCATGAAAATGGTCTCTCTCTCTCTCTCTCTCTCTCTCTGTGTGCGCGCATGCACTCCTTTAACTGTGAAAATTTGTTAATAGTAGCAGTATTGATCATTTCAGCTGCAATGTAGTATTATAATTTGTAAGGCATGATAATTTGCTTTTGTTTTGTCAAAATAGTTCTCTACAAGAATTTTTGTGTTAGTACATTTGACCACAGATTCCACACTGAGAATTTGATCATAGTTTCACTTAAAAAGGATCAATGATAAATATTACTAAACTATAACGTGACAGCAAAATCAATTGTCAAAGTATATTTTTGCAAGCTGTAGACTTGCATTGCAAAAAAATAAATCTTTATAAAGTATAAACATTTCCTTCCATTTTAACTTCTTTTTTAATTTCATTTTTGGAGCAGTTATGTCAATTTTTATAGAGATACTCAGTAGCTGGATGTAGAATCATGGAAAACATCATCTAAGGGATGAATGGAAATCAAATTGCAGCCAAAAAAAAAAGGAAGAAGAAAGAAAAAGAACAAAAAAAAAAAATGCCACTATGAGAGTATGATTTGGATGTATGCTGCAATACAAAGGGCAACTGTGGCAGAATGTGACAAATATTTAATAAATTATTGATATATCTATTAGTAGGAATATTTAGGGTATCATAATGCACAAATTAATGGTTTGTAACAGTTTGAAATAATCAACCAATTCATTGAAAGAATAACTAAAATTTATAGAATAGTTTCAAATTTTCTTAATGTTGCTAGTTGAAATATTGCTCATTCTTCCTTTGGGTATACCCTTCTAGCGTAGAGCTTGCATTAGGTTGGTACTTCATCTAATTGAGGAAATCTGACATGACATACATCTCTCTACAGGTCAACGAACAAGACGTAATTCAACACTGGAAGACTGGCCTAGGGTAAAATATTTGCATGGATACATAGGCGGTTTGCTTGATGCAGTGAGGTATGTTTGTAGACCTTATATAAACCTAATACATGATGTGAGAGTCTTGTCATAATTGTATTTGAGTTGTTTGCATTCCTTGACATCTTATACTGAAATTTCTATTTGCTCTTAGGTTTATTTGGCAATCTAATTTTGATAGATAATTAGCAAGGCATAGTGACTCACGATTTGATAATTCCATTTCACACATTTACTGAATTAAAAACTAAGAATATTGCCTATGTGTATTATCTTTTCCTGAAAGAGAGCTAGATGTGACTAATTATTGCTAATTTATCAAATGAATTAGTTGCTTCACTAGATGTATTAAAAGGGTGTCATGATATGTAGATTCCATACATCTCATCCAGTAAAGTCTCTTATTGTAAAAAAGAAAAAAAAAAATTTATATGATAGGTCTTAATTATATTTCTGGTTGTTTCTTTTTAATTGGTACATAGTTACCGAAATTTGATGTGATTACTTTTCTCTTACTACTCTTAAAATCTTGGAAGGAATGGATCAAATACAAGAGGTTATTTTACATGGTCCTTCTTGGATTTATTTGAAATGTTGGATGGCTATGAATCAAGCTATGGCCTATACTTCGTGGATTTGGATGACCCGGATTTAAAAAGACAACCTAAGCTCTCTGCTCATTGGTATTCCAATTTCTTGAAGGGAAAAAACATCAGTTCAGATGGATATATTGAACTTCAGAAGAATTTATCTGCAGTTTCTACCAACTTTCAGTAGGATCTGCTTTCTACATTTACTGTATAACAGTTTCGTGTAATATTCTTCTTGCTTATAATTTTTGTCAAAGCATATGAATAACCAGTGTTCTGCTTTGTAGCAATTTTTCATTTTTATACTATAATATTTAAATTTCTTTAATGTTCAATATAATTAGTGAGAGAGACAGAGACCCTTTATAATATTGCTGAAGATTTTAAAGACAACTATTCACTTCTTCAAAATCCATCTACTATGATAAGTGGAGATCGCTTGGAGCCTTTTTTTCTGCTTGTGTGTTTGGCTAGCTTATATTTTGGAATGGAATGCTATTTTAGGGGGAAAAATATTTACAAATTAGAAGGGCAAAAATATCATATATAGCACTAAATAGAAATTCATTAAAACAAATTATCTATCAAATTTGTCCATTCTGTCTAAACATTCCCACCAAACAAATAAGTGGAAAAAAAGGAGAAAGAAGGGTGCAATTTATTTGTGATCATGATCATGACATGATTCCTTAATCAAACCACTGATAAATTATCTAAACTCATATTCTCCTATTCTTTCTAATCTTCTCAACAACAATATGGAATGGTATCCTCATCAATAAAATATAAATGGTATCCTTTTGAACCAAGGAAAAAAAGAAGAAGATTCATGATCAATTTCTTCAATTATACCAAAGGAGTTGGAGACAGTTACATAAGCTCATATAAACCTTAGCTGACCCTAGTGGAGGCTTAAGCAAGTGCCACCAACCCAACATACAGTATGCCAGTCATGCCTTAATTTAAGAACAGGACAAAATCACTCATGCACACCATTTACTTGTTATGGTCTCTTAACAACCTGAATAACTTAGAGCAGAACAATCTATCATGGTATTACTATTTCCTGACTCCTCTCTAGCTAATCAACCATAATTTACTTGCCTGCATCATGGTTCATCTTCCACAAATATAACTTAAGAAGAGAATAAAACAAGATCTTTTTTGTTGGATCACAATAATAAATTTCCTTTCTTATTCTCTTGAGCTCTCTGCTCCAAGTGAATCTAGCTAATATGCCGGTACTGCATATTCTTAGCAGAAAGGGATAGTGATGATAATTGTGATAACTTTTCCAATAATAAAATGCAAAGGCTGATACATCAAAACCAACTATATTAAATGTCAAACAAGACTTGATTAGATCAGTTTCTAATCCTTTTCACATCTTGAAGATTTACAAATGAAGTATATGGGCATTTACATACCAAAAAAAAATGTAGATGAGTATGTAAAAAGGGTCCACTGATTATATATATAGTATTTACAACTTGAAACACCCCACAACCCCACCCCGTTAGTAGCCTTGCTCCAAAATTGTTTTCTTTCACATTTGCCTCTCTTTATTCTCTTCTCGATGCAGAGGTAAAGGCAGGAAAACACCCCACAAAAAAAAGCACGTAAGTTACACTACATGCTACATAAAACAACAATTAAGCCTTAGTCCCAAATTTTTTTGATACGATGATGCCACATGCAACACGCTTCAGTTAATAAAATGTCTAGTAAACTTTACTAGATACTCCAAAATCTGTCATGCTACATCTAGGTCATGTACCTCAACTTTGACTACTTTGATCTGATGAAGCACCATGCTTACTCAGCTTCGTCAAGATGTATGCCATGGCAACTTTAGCACCCAGGCTAGAGTGACCACGAGAAAGGCAGATTGCACCCCCAAGAAGAAGTAAACCATTGGCTAGCAATTTCCTTGAAGGTCTCTTAGAGATTTTCCTCTCTTTGGCTTCACCAGTTTGCCCGCGAAAGGCAGTTGCACTGGTAGATTCAGAAGAGGTCCTGTTCATGGTATCTAATCCAGGTGGCACCTGTGTGGAGGAAATTGTTAACCATAAACACAATCAAAACAATTGATATGTAGTAATCCCCTAAAATTACTGAAACCATTAGTTCTCTGTCCCACCAATGCATAGTGGTAGGCCAAAGTTTCAACTAAGATTTGCTCAATGCTGTCAAAATCACAATTAGCTATCATCTTGGCCAGGAAAGCAAAGCAAATTAGATGCTGGGTTTGTCTGGGTTCTAGAACACTGCCCAAAGCATCATGGGAAATCATTGCAGTAAGCCAACCATTGAGATGAAGCATATCTAGGCTGCAGAATGCTATAAATTTCAACTAATTTAAAGCACCACTGTTAATAAACCTAGTCTAAACAAGCCTACAGTAGGTATACATTTAAAATGCACATGGATAACAGCACGCATCCACCCCCCCGGCACGGGCGGTAAAAACATGATATATATGATTATCTATTGACATTTTTGATGAACATCACAACATTGGAAAACAACTATGATTTTCACAATGTTCAGTTTAGAGGCCATAAGGCATCACATGGAGACTAACCAACTTTCTGGTGAATCTAACATAAAAATACAAAGATGGCCTCAGAATATCCTAGTAGTCCAAGAGCTTTAACCTCAACAAATATTTTAAATAACAACCAAAGAATACAAGAAATCAGTGAAATGTGAATGGACACAGTACCAACCTTCTGAATTAGAGTGACAGCTGAGCTTGATTGAGGATGGCTGATCCCGGAGTATTTGCGTAGTGCACTATCCATCTTACACACATAACTCCAAATCCCCTTAGCAAAAGCCAACTTTGCCATCTCAACATTCAAACCAGCATCTTCTTGGTGAAACATTTTGATCTCACAAGCATTTCTCCCAGGTACTGTAAATAGATAATTAAAAATCAGAAAACTATCACTTTTCATTTTAAGAATAAAAAATCAAGCTTGAAATTCTCATGCACCTGGGTTGACCAAAAGATCAAATTGAAGTACAGGCAGAGCTTAAGTATAGAAGAGATATATATTTTGTTTATCCATCAAGGGTATATGATACAAGCCAAAGATGATCTTAGTTGAAATATGTATTACATGATTTTCAACAGGTTCAAAGTTTAAATCAACATAGGCTTCATAGGGTGTCACATTCATATTTCAGTTTAGCAATGAGTATATGACCAGACATGAAAGCAGGTTGAGTAAATTCATCATTTTCTAGGACAAAGGAAATTAGGGGGAAAAAAGAGGGGTGAGGGCAGGGGAGATGAAAAAGAAAGTATTAGGAACTTGCCTTTCCTGATCTGCCAACCAGATCTGAAAAACCTAACACGTACGAACTTCTTCTGTCGTGGTACTGAAGGATGTTCGCATTCCTATCACCAAGAATAAAAAGAACTAAAATCTCAGGTAATTGTTAAAAATTGCAGAGAACTTCTAACAGAAACAAAAGCATCAAAAGTTAGAAAGGTTTAAATTCTACTAAAAATTAACATATGTTCAAACCCCTCATATAAGTATTTAGCAAGTTCATAAGCATCAAATGGAACAATGATAATTATTCTTTTCTACGCCAACCTTCGACAAGGTCTTTTGGCATCAATGCCACCATTTACTGAAGAAGAAAGATTAATCCTTTTCATTACATCCTGAACTCTCGCTCAGATGTACCTACTTGCTTCCTTAGGTACATCTAGAATTCTCTCACAGAGAGTAGAGAGAGATTGTTTCAGAAGCCAGGATGTTACAGACTTGAATACCAGTGGCTCCAAGAAATAGGATATGTTACAGACTTGATATTCCTATTTGTTCAAACACACATACACGCACAGATGCACACATCAAAATAAACCAATGGCTAAAAGTTAAAGATGAAATTCTTAAAAGTCAGTGCAGTGTATTCAAGCCTACATGGATTTCTTCTGTTGTTATGAATCCCAAATTTCTCAACCAAGATGAACATCTTAATTATCTGTGTGTGTGTGTGCACACTCATGTGTGTTTATGACAAGTAACATACTTCCCTTCTTCTAAAAGGATTTTCCAGTTGTTCATACCAAAAGAAGAAAAAAAAAAGATCCACAGCACAACCATGTACAAAATTACAATCAGAAGAAACTAAGCAATGCCTTTAACTAATAACTTGCATATAAGACCACATTTAGGTTACAGTTACCTTCAGAAAACAGTAGAATGTTTTATCCTTCCCTTCCCACAATCTCCAAGCTAACACATATTCTCTCGGTGTCAAGAGTGGAAACTTTTTTATTGTACGACCAATTTCAACTCCATTAATTTTATCCACCTGCAGCTGCTCATGCTCAACCACAGTCTTGTCCCACTGCTTTCTATAATCATTGTCCATGTAGAAGTTTTTTAACATCTCAGGAGAACAGTTCTCAAATACTGTCACACTCAAGTATTTTAAGGGGCCATCCTGCAAGAAAAAAGAGAGAGACACTAAATCAAGTCCTTAACCTAGGAATGGCTAAACCAGTTGAATAAAATTGGACACAGGCCCATGTCAATAGAGATTGCAAACTAGGTGTAAGCCTATTCAGGTGTCATTACCCAGAGGACAGTAACTGGATTTTACTTTTGGAACCTAATTTGAATCTGTTTTTTTTGATAGGTAAGAATATATATATATATATATATATATTGATAAGTAGGTAAGGAAAAGTATCATAAAAGGTCAGCATCATGCAAAGAAACATAGGCAGCCATAGGTTACAGTCTTGACAGCAGTCACTTCATTCAAAAAATACTGAAGTGTCAAGCCATATTGAAGCTACCACTCCCAGGACCCATTGTAATTTGGACTAGCACCGAGTAATAACACTTTTTTATTTATAAGATAAGAAAAGACAGTTGACATGCTTATATTAATTAAAAGAACTGAAGTTTCCAACAATCTAAAGAGCAAGAAAGGAAGTTATAGTGACTAATTTTCAACATAGATTGAGCTGTAACCTTAGGCTTGCAGCATTTTGCATTGTAGGATAGAAGATTGTTTCTTTTGTCTATTACTTGTTCCCACTTCTCACTTTCATTGAGCTTCTGATCCAATTTTTCAATTAAAAACTTTAAATCAGCATCTGAGACAATTTCCGAGATTCTACAGGAGTAAACAGAACTTCCGAGTCAGTAATAAAATCACAAAAGCTGTAAGCAATGTCAATTTAGAACATAGCAATTTTTTTTGATAAGTTGTTGAAAACTAATGCACACCATTTAGGTAAGTCAAATTGATCCAAGTAATAATCATATTTGAAAATTGGAAACAAAGAAATCACCCACAACAATCAAAACATGAAGTACCCCATCACAGATTCTTCCAAAAAGCTAGCAACTTCATTGACATTATTAGGATTAAGGACCCAGTTGTGATAATAAATCCAAAATCCATAAAACAGAGAAATGGCCCACAACAAAACCAACTTTGTTCAAACCCCATCACCAAATAGCTTAAAAAGCAAGAAATTGAAGAAAGAGCAATCCAGTTGTTACCAGTTGTGAGTATAAACCCAAAATTCACCCAAAAAAAATAAATAAATAAATAAAAACAACAACAACAACAACAGCAACAACAAAATCAAGTTTCAGAAAATCCACCACAATTTCAATGAACAAGTACCAAATTGAAGAATACTATCAGTGACCCAATTTTCCCTGTTGTGATGATAAAATTCCAAATTCATATAAAAGATAAAATGATCCAAATGACCCATCACCCAAATTTCACAGAAATCAATGAATAAGCACCAAATTAAATAAAAACAGAGTGACCAAATTCAAATTACACAAAACCCAGAGAGAAAAACACAACGACAAATCTGAATTGGGAACGAATCCTAGTACAACCATAACAACAAAATCAAACATTGTGAAAACCCCATTACTCAAATTTCTCAAAACTCAATGAAGAAGCACCAAAGTGAAGAAAAACACAGAGACAAACGTGAATAGGGATTGAATCTTAGTACAACCATAACCATAACCAAAAAAATCAAACTTCGTGAAAACCCCACCACCAAAATTTACAAACTCAATGAGTAAGCACCAAATTGAAGAAAAACAAGAGTGGCCCAATTGAAGGTAAGCAAAACCCTGAAAGAAAAAAACAAGCTTTTACATCTTACATACCTGAATTGGGAATGAATTTTAGTGCTGCCAGAAATAGCGGTGGGGGTGGTGGCAGTGGCAGTGCTGGGATTGGAAGGTGAGGAAAATCTAAAAGAGAAGGTCTTGGAACAGTGCCAAACCAAGATGAGAAACAAAGCAATAAGAGTGAACCAACAACCACCATGCCTGTTTTCCCGCCAAATTTCCTCCCATGAACCCTGGAACAACATGCTAGAGTCCCAGATTTTCAACATGTTTATCTCTCTGTCTGTCTGTATGTCTCTGTGTCCTGTCTGCCTGTGTGAGTGTTTTCTGTTATATATGAATATGAGAAAATATATATGAGAATAGTACTATGTATGAACTGAATTCTGTGTATCTATGATTCTAATAATTATTATCTACTTTTTGGGATTATTGGATACCAAACGTATGGAATCTGCTCAGCTAACTGAGCTAACTAAGGGTCTTTGCTCAAAAAAAAAAAAAAAAAACCCGAGGGTCTTAGCTCTTAGGCATAGCTTGAAGGGTATTTTGGTCATTTCATTAAATTTTCTGAGTCTGAAATTCGTAGTCATCTTGTGTGTGACGTGGCAGATTTTATCAAATCTTTTTTTTTTTTTTTTTTTTTTGAGAAGAAGATATTATCAAATCTAAAAGTTTAGTTTTAGAGCCACAATTTGTTTGCTACAACTCTGTGGGTGATTGACTATTACTTATACATGAACTTACTATTTTTCTTTCATTACATTTTGTCACATTACATTTGTGGTAAGAAGTTGTAAAAAATTTTGTGGTCCTAAATTTTTTCAATTTCAAAATGATGTTTTTTTTTTTTTGGAAAAAAAAAAGGAAATAAAAATACATAACATCTCCTTTTTTTTGTATTAAAACTTAAAATCCTCGTGAGATTTTTAGTATGACATTAAACCCTAGTTGCGATTTATGTTAACTAATGTTTAATGGTTTACACACAAAACAAAATTGAAAGGTAAATAAAGTGTTATGTTTAAAATTTTAGAGGTTTTTTTTTTTTTTTTTAGGGAGAAACCACGTAGAGGTTTTGTAAAGTTCCTCCTTTCTTTTTTTCCTTTTTCCCCGGAATTCAGTTGACAAATGACAATTAGGCTAGCTCCATTCAACTATGTGTGCATGCCAAGTAACTTTTCTCCTCAATCTTCTCATCCATATCAAACATGATAGCTACATTCCTCAATATTCAATGCACCAAACTACCATTTTCCCACGGATTTTAACATTTATGTGCTTCAATGCACCCAACAACCTTTTTCCCAATGATTTTAATATTGAGAAATGATATGTCTACAACATTTTTATAACAAATCCTATGTGGCAGGTTGTTACTGGTTATTATTGTTGGGGCAAAAAAGTAATCTTAGTGTTAGTTTTAAATTTGAACCAATAACAACTAACCACCTGTGATTTGTTGTAAAATTGTTGTAGACGTAGCATCTCTCTTTAACATTTAATTGCTTATCTACGTTAACGTTGGTCGATTCAACATCAAATAATCTTTCCCTTTGTGGCTAAAACCAAGCATTCATTTCACCTTACTAGTTAGAGCATCCACATGTAAATTTTTCTTCTATTTTGCACAAAAAAAAACATACTTTTTTTATTTTACACATCTAATTTTACAAAACACCCACATCAGTCTATTTATTCTACACATTTATTCAATAAAATATTCATTCTCTTACCATTTTTTTATTATTTTCTTCACTTATTTTCTTCACTGCCTCTCTCTCCCTCTCAGACCCAACCACCATCATCATCACTACCCGATCGGCGAACCATTCAAGATCAAACCAACCCAAGATTAGAAAACCATTCAAGATCAAACCAACCCAAGATCAGAAACCCATTCAAGCCGAAACCCACTCAATCTGAAAGCCAAATCATCACCCACCCAACCCGAATGACGATAACTAGAATAATTAGAGTTTGGTTTCAATGGCTCGGCCAAATCCTCTGTACCATTTGTTGCCTTTCAATACCAAGAGATCCAACCTTTGTTGCCTTTCAATGGCTTGACCCCTCATTGTTCTGGGATGCGAACCTGGACCGTTTTGAAGGATTGAGATTTGAGATTTCAGTGGGTTCCGACGAAGCCAACAATGCCGGTGATAAGGACGATGAGGCCAAAGTTGGTGAGGCCGATGACGAGGACAATGAGGGTTGGAGCTAGAAGGAGACGAGAAAAAAAAGAAAAAAAAAAAGAAAAAAAAGGAGAGAACTAGAGAGAAGAGAGAAAAAAAACTAGTAAGATAATAAATGTAAAGTTCTACAGTAACCGTGCATATGCACAATTACTGTAGCAATTTTGCATAAATGCACAATTTTACACCCACTGGTATGGGTTTTTTTTTTGTTCAAAATGTGTAAAATGAGCAACTTTTTCTATTTTGCACAACTTTGCATCAACGGATGCAGTTGCTCATAGTAGTTACCCAATTTGAAAAATAAATTTAAGTCAACCACAAAGATCGAGGCAAGCCCCCTAAGCAAAAGCACCCAGACTAGAGAAAGCACACTTTTAGTAGAAAGCAAGCTATGACTAGCAATCCAGAGAAATCACTACTCAAAAGAGGGTTTAAAAAAAAAAAACCACATGAATAACAAGAGAGAAAACATCATGAGAACAAGGGGAAAAGGCATCAATGTGCCTTGCCTACCTCACCTAGATTTCAAAAGCATACTATCAAAGGCCAAACACACATACATCTGATTATGTAACAAAACCCTATTGCCCAGATATGCATTAACAACAAATTAAGAAAATCAGTTAACTTTGTTTTCAAAAAATAGGGAGGGTTTTTTTTTTTTTAATACAAAATAGTAGTTACTATCAACTATAACTATTTTGTTTATTTGCAATGGGGCAAATGAAGCTTCCAAGCAACAAAAAAATCTTTTACGACAAGAAGCAACTTGCCAGTTTAAGTTTGGCCAGTTTCTTCTAGTGACATCCAGACTACTTAATAGTTATTTAAAAATATATATGACAAATTGACAATGAAATAAAACAAAGTCATTCAGGCTACTTTAATGTGTTTCTTTTGAGGTCTTTTACTACATTGCTTTTGTTTGAAGTGCCTGCAACGATGGGGAACTTTACAAATAAAAAGCATCAGTATCTTAACATGAATACTCTCACCCAAAAAAGAAGAGCTTATGACAGAAAATGGAAAACTGAGGACTACAATTGATAAGAAGCACTCAGAAGGGACATATCATACAGGAAGCCTATCGGCTTCATTAAACTTGTAAGACCTTTTGCATTCAGATATCAGCAAAACCTGACCTAACAAAATAATTTTGGCACTAAAGGAGTAGAATCCAAGTCTTTAATCACATACAGTAAGCCCACCGAAAAGTTCCCAGCACTAATACGCTGTCCTAACTGGAATGAGCAGAAGAGACGACTGCTGGAAGAGAATCTTCAAGTAAGACTCTGGCACCCATTGAGCCATCTGAGGCAGAAGTAGCTCGCTCTGTGAGGGGGACTTCTTTACTACCCTCCTCCATGCGAACAACTTGAGCAAAACTCTTTGACATCTGCTTGATGAAATCACCGGATAAAGCAACAGCATTTCGGTGCTCATTGTCTCCAACTACTCCGACAGCCATCAGGCCAGCTTGCTGTCTGGCCTTCCTTTCTTGCATGGCTTTCTGCCGCTCTTCATAGTAATCAAAATCATCCAGAATGGACATATCAGTTTCATAATTCTTGAAAATATTCAACATCTCAATACCCTGCTCCAATTTCACCTGTAATATTTAAAATTAAAACAGAGTTGCAGAAAAGAAGTTGTAAGTAATTTAACCTTAAAAAGAAAAAAGATGTTTATTCAATTTTTAACAGATTAGAATCTTTTAAATCCACGTTGAAGTCTATTATCATTATTGCATGTAGAACACTATAATGAATCTCAGTCTGAAAGATAAGATTGAGGTCATATGACAAGTAGGAAAGAAGCAACAAAACAAAATTTAATCTGGGAAATCATCTACAATCTAAAGACTTCGAAAGGGTTCCAAAGGACAAGACAATAACAATCAGAATGCATATTTAGCTTTTCTTGATTCTTTTCTGGTAAA
This sequence comes from Quercus aquifolioides, assembly GCA_019022515.1. Taxonomy (NCBI): domain Eukaryota; kingdom Viridiplantae; phylum Streptophyta; class Magnoliopsida; order Fagales; family Fagaceae; genus Quercus; species Quercus aquifolioides. Next base: position 88,825,024 of record CM032328.1, on the reverse strand, counting down.
GATCTTGGTTTTATGAGTATCATTTTTGGCTATTCAGAATTGCAAATGAGAACCAAATTTTTTTTCTAGTTAATGGGTTGAATAGTTGTGCGACTGAAGAAAAAATTTGATAATATTAAAAACCATTTTTTTCTCTGATTGATAACCATCCCCTCCACCCAGTGGCAATGCCAAATGGATCTAAAGAACAATGGACCAATGTCAAAAGTGTCGCTCCTAATTGCTAAACATCAAACGAGTTATGCAAAATGCTTACCTCCTGGGTGTCTCGACTGTTAGTTACAGGCTTGTTGTCATTGTTTTCAAGTACAATGTGACGAAACTGACTATTAGGGACATCTTTGATTATATGCCATTTGACAGGAAACTGCCCACTCCATTTATCTTGCTGCCAGTAAGTTACACTCTTGTCAAAATCGACAGGTCCAACCATTTCAGCCACCCCACAGAACTGAGCACTGGCATTCACCTGCAAATATATAATTGGTGCACAAATTTTATGAGTGGGGCCTAATAGAAACAAAATATAAAAAGAAGCAGATATCAAAGAATCTGAATATAGGACATAACAGTACTGATATAATGGCACAAACTAAATTTTCTTCTAGCACTAGAGCATGGTATCAGGCTTGAGGCATATCAAGATCCTGCCAGAATAGTAAACACAAATAAAAAATAAAAAGCACATCTCCAATCAAGTAGAATGAATACAAAATTAATGCACACCATCATTAGCATAGACCTTCAAATCCTCATTGACCTCTCAAAAGTTAAGTATAAATGGTGAAACTAACAACATTTACAAAAAACAGATTGACAGGGGGGGAGACCCAATTGATTATAAATGATCACATGACCAATCCACATGCCTAGAATAGTAATTTTTATTTTATTAACCGGTACATATAACATTCCTCTAACATGGGGTGGACCCCATAAGTGGGATACCCACCCCAATATGAGATAGATGTTATATATATATATCCCCGTTACACCAAATATCACTTAAATAGACGGTAACATATTGCTCACACTTGGGCACCACATCCATTTTCCATTTTCAATGCAAAAACGGAGCAGATAAAATATCTGACAGCAATCCTTTACTTGCAAAGGACATGTAATACAACTGTGGTTTTTCAACCAATAACAACTAAAATGATAAACATGGAAGTCAACAAACTTGACAAAGGTGTATCAAATAGATTGCTTTTCTGAAACAAAAGCATCCCTCAAAAATAACATAAATGTGACACAGAAATGAGATCCTATACAACAAGTTGCATCATGTCAATTGGACTGAGCAAATTAAAACAGGATTTTTTAAAAAGCAGCCACAACAAGGTCAGGGATAAAAATAAATAAATAAAAACCTTCCCTTTAAATAAAAGGAGCTTAAGAAAAATCATATGCAACCCCCAATTCATGCCACCACCAGAATTCACCTAATTATAGTCGTCATCATAGTTTCAATAATTCTTTAGCAGCCCTAGTTGACAATAGAAATTTGACAGAAATACTATCACAAAGTACCAAGTACTTACCGAAAAGAATAGAAAGACCGTGCAAGTATCTTGCTTCTCCTTAGCTTCACGATAAGCAGCATCTAATTTTCTATTCCCATTTGGTGTACTGGCCCAAACACTATATTTTATACTCTTGTGAACATTATCTTCGCTGTAAGATTTAATGATGAAGAACTTAGCATCCTTGTACTCTGTGACAAAATCTGGCCTGTTGTATAAACCGTCATGGAGCTTGAGGCTAAGCTTATTATTGTCAACAGAAGAATTATTGTCAGCTGTAATTTGACTCTTTGGCTTTGAGGCTCTTGGTCCTCGATTCTGCTCACTAAGGATATCAGGAGTACCATTACAACTGCACAGAGAAGCACTGCCCCTGAGATGTCTTCTGCTATTTTCAAGTGAAAGCCAGCTTCGACCATTTGATCCCAAACTGGAAATGGATGCACTCCCAAAGCTTGAGCCCTGATTGAAACCACTGGGCAAATAGCCTCTATTATAGGAGTTTGAACCAGATCCAAACCCATACAATGATCTTTGCTGTTGAGAGGGCTGAAAAGAAGTAGATAGCATTTTCACTTTAGATTCTGAGATTTCACCTAAGTACAGATGTCAATCAAAATCAATTCCTACCAAGTGCGAAAGACTGACAACAATGGCATGGTAGCTCGTACATGGAAGATAAGCAAACATTGCCTTAATAATCAAAGGAAAACAATGATGGCAACCTTGGGTTGCCAGTTTAGCTCCCACATTAATGGACATCCAATTACAAAGGGCTCAAATTAGATCTTCATTCTTTAGTCCTATTTAGATAAATTTTTCATTTTAGGATGCACATTGATTTATGGCATGGATAAGAACACGTGGATAGATATTGATAAACTACTGCTAATACTAAACTAGTAAAAGCTTAAGCTAATAGGAACAGGTCATGTTAAAAACTTCACCAGTATTCTATCAGTCCCTCTCACATATGAGCCTAAACTCCCTCTCAATAATGGGGACCAATGTGTGGAATTTCCAACTTTTACATGGAAAGTAAAGCATAGACAGGATTTAGACTCAAGACCACCTACTCTGATACCATCATAAACCACTGCTTGTACCAAATTCTTAAGTTGATAAGAAATGAAGAATTTAATCACCTAATCATTATTCTAACAGATATCATTTGGAGCTTTCAGTTTAAAAGTAATCACATTTTGAAAATGCTCACTTAAAGGATATATCAACTTGCACCTATAATAATATCTAAATTCTCTCTTTCTCTTGAATTTAATATAAGAAAAGGATCCCATAAAAAAAGGTAAAAAAATATATAACTATATATATCCACAGGTCAGATAACTTGTCGGCAAAGAAACAGTAAAATAGAATGAGATCTTTCAACAGAATGTCCATAATAGATAGATACGCAGATGTAAGAGAACAAACCATTCCAATATTCTGTCCAAATGAGCCATGAGGGCCAATAGGCTGTGGTGATACTGCTGGTGAGAATGGCATCAAAGACCTCTGCCTGTCTGAAGGTTTAGACCAATCTGACCAAATTCCTCCAGATCTTAACCCATCAATACCATGCTGAGCATCATGAAAATTCAGACCACCAGGACTTCCAGGAAAATTGGCTCTACCAAAGGATCCCACAGGAGGATAACCAGGCCTTTGTCCAAAAACCATGCTATCGCCTTGTTGATCAAGGCTTACTAAGCTGGCAAGCTCTGGCTGTGAAACTGGAGTTGGTGAAGTAAGATATGGCATGCTAGGAGGAACTAACTGCTGGTAATAAGGTGGCCCGGAGAATGAAAATTGCTGGGGGGAGTATAACTGTGCATCTCCACCTACAGAAGGCAAAGGTGTTGTGACCGGGGAATATGGTCCATATGGCATTTGTGGGTTGTAGCCATATCCAGAATGGAACAGAAGAGAAGGATTATCATTGTAGACACCCTGATTAATTTACAGTAAGTTTAATCTAACAGAGAAATGCCAATATGAGAGGAAGAGAAATACTTTTTTTTTTTTTTTAAATAATTCAATACATGGGTGTTGGGGGGAGGGGGGGGAGGGATTTGAACCCTGGATGCTGTTGGAAACCCCAAGAAGTGTCATAGAGCTACAAACTCTTAAGATGAAGAGAAAAATACTTACAGGAGATCCGATTTCCAGTCCCTCAGCATTGACATATGGAGGATATTCATCCCATTCACCACTGGCATTGTCATAACCTGGAGTTCCACCACAGATAAGAAAGTGTTATCTTATTTTCTATAAGGATAAGATAGAGCACAATTTTAGGGATACAATGCATTGCCATTGAAGCTCTAACCATAATACAGCCTGAAAATGGTATCCTATTGATTGCACTAACCATCTTGACTAGATATTCTATCAACATGCATACAAAGTAATAATTTTTATAAAAAAAATCAAAATTAGTAGCACTAAAAGCAAACTTTAGGTTGATGTACCTGCATCTACACCTACATAGAGATCCAGACATATTATAAGTATTTAATAATAATTAAAGCGAGAATTGTTGTGTAACCATAAATATTCAGGGAGGTGATTTAACAAAAAAAGAGGTAAATATTCAGGCTTAATTTAGCTGCAGCAGCCTAATTTTATGTTTTCCATCCAGATACCGAGGAATCAATAACTAACCTCGATAGTAGAAGGGCTGAGCTTGGGGAGCATAGACATTTGGTGGGTAAACAGAGTGATCTCCTCCTGAAGCCAAAGATCCAACTTGAGCAGCAGCATCCCTTGGATGGACTATAGCGGTAGCATCCTGGGAAGCATTAGGAGAAACTGGCCTCTCACTTTTCACAGAATGAGGCTGAGAACATACATACAGATGAAGGATTATCACTAAAATATTTTCATCCAACTATCTAGATAGAAAAGGAAATAGAATGGAAGAGTTTGCCACAGGCTGACACCTACCTGTTCCTTCTTGCTATCCGGTTCAGCAGGTTTCTCTTCTGCATCCATGATCAGTATGCTCAGTGACTTAGTAGAGTCTTAGAAACACAGGCAGTACAAATTATTGACCAACCAAAGCTAAATTCGGGCATAGGACAACTTGAAGCTATAAATATGTGCGCACAAATCCACGCGTGCACACCTATGCACACATGATAAATGAAGAAATGAATATTTTTAAAGTTAAAAGTTGTCAGTATACATCAAAAGTCTCACTACTAACTTATAATGAAGAATGACAAGATTAAAGATGAGGGAACAGATCACCTATAAAGTACAAAAAGAGGTGGAATTTTATTTCTAATTTATTAACCTAGCAGAAAGGGATGACAACACGGCTGAATGATGAGGGAAAACACTACACCAGATCTACATATACTCATAGTCTCATACTCAACCACATGTTTAGAGGTCATTTAACCAATCTCATGAGCCACATACTTTTGGAATTTCCAACTGTCATTTTAGCAGTTTCAATTTAATAGATCCTCTGGAGTCTGGACCATGCTATGCATTCTCTCACCATGTCCACAATTTGTGATACCCATAAACTCTCTTAAATACAAAAATCTCAACCAACCATAATGAACAAAGCAAACTAACATACCATAGAAAATGTTACAAACTTTCTCCTCAACTTGTTGAAATACCAAACCTTCACAAAAAACTCCTCTTGCAGTTCCCCACTTCATCCATATCATACTAATTTTTAACGAACAACAGATATCCCCTTCCCCCTCTCAAATAAAATCATCATAGTGAAGGCAAGCTGTAGAATTAGCAACAGGCTAATGCTCCAAAGAGGGTTATCCTCTCTTGTTTTGATCTCACATAGAATTATTTTCCCGTTCCAATTTACACAGTTTGACATCTAATGCAATTTCACATTGACAATACTTTGTGTAAATAACTCTCAGGTGTGTACCTTATATACCAATTTATTGGAGCACCATTTCTAGCTCCTACTATATTGAAAACCAATATCTATTGCCACTTGAAATAGTTTCTATAAACTGTGAACTATCATAGAACTATATCTCAATATTGACAGTATCAAAATAACACATCCACACTACAGGACTAATATTTACCTACCACAAATACCAATTATTTGACCAAAGTGATCTACAAAAAAATTCAAATAAATTGAAAAGAGAATAAAAATATTATAAGAAGTTCATAGATGATCAAAAATCACCCAAAACTTGCAACAATTCCTGTCACCTTCCAATACCCAGATCCTAGATCTCAAAATAGATTACGCCTTACCCTCCGAACAAAACAGATCAAAAGACAAACTTTACAGACAAAACCCAAAAGTGTCAAATGATCCCATCAAACCCACCACACACACACAAATTAAATGAACAATCCAATTCCAAACAACAAAATAACAAAAACCCATATTCATTTGACTTCACACAAGACTCATACCATAAGATTACAACAAAATAACAAAAACCCATCTAGCAAAACACCCAACAACACCAATAAAAAAGTTAAAAAAAAAAAAAATGTTACAAAGTACAAACAACATCAAGATCAAAACTTGATAAACTAAATAAGAACAAGAGAGAGAGAGGAATTGGAAGAGGTACCAGCTGTACGATCTGGACTTGCCGCCATGAATGAAAGCAGAGGCAAAGATCTTCAGAGAACCTAAGCAAAAAGCAGAAAAAAGAGACACACAAAGAGACAGACAGAGAGTAGTATCTATCTAAACTATCTCTATTTTAAATGTCAATCTAAAGCACATAATGATGACTTATACGTACAGTGTATCCTATATTTATATATATTCTGCAGAACCCAGATGAACTTTCATGCTTTCTGATTTATAGTTGAATCTAGTAAGTCTTTTAAAAATAATAATAATAATAATAATAATATATAATTTTTATATTGGAAAAATTGTAAATATTAATATAAAACAAAATCAATTATCAAAAGGTGGTAAAAAAAGTGGTGCAGTAAATGTAGAAAGAGACTCTGGCAGTCAGGCTGAACCTTTTCCAAGGCTCGTTCAGTAAAAAGAATGTTTGTGTAAATTTTTATTTTTTATTTTCTATAAATATTTGTATATTAATAAATATTTTCATTAATAAATCTTGATAAAAGCTAAATAGAGAACAGGCTAAATATAATTTATTTAAAGATAATGCAACTTATAAGGGATATAACTTAATGGTTGTTATTATCATAAATTTTCTAATTAAATTCAACTATTTGGGAATCTGTAATGGTCAATAATAAACCAATAAAAGTTTTATCAGTATTATAAATATGATATTTTTTTTCTTTCACATAAACTGGGAATTTATTCTAAAAATTAATTTTTTTATAAAAGATACTTCAAAAATAGTTAAATTTTACTAATATAATTCAATATAAAACTCATATCATATGTTATTATTGGTTCGAAAGCTTATATATTAGTACAAATAAATATTATCTTCTTCTAAAAAAAATATTATCTCTAAACTTATTTAAAGTAATCTTTTTTAATCTGTTATAAGATGATTTATAAAACTATTTATATGTATTATTTAAATAAATTATATGGTATTTTTAAGTATCATATAATGAGTTTTTTTTTTTTTTTTAATATAGAAATCATATAATGAGTTGGAGAAAGATAATATCAAACTTAACTTTTTTCTATTAATATTGGAACAACTCTTAATAAAAGTAAAGAATGCCTCTAACTTAAATTACTTAATATTATTATAGATTAGATGCGTTTGTTTTTGTTGGTTTATTTATTTTGTTACTTTTCTTAATTTTAACATTTTTTTTTTTTTTACTTTCTCTTTCGTTTTTCAATATAAATTTTGGTGTGCACGTTTTTTTTTTACCAAAATTGAGCGAGAAATCTTTCTTCAGTTTTTGGGATTTGACCTCAGCAACTAAAATTTGGTGTTTGCTTGTACCCACTGCACTGCACGTGTGGTGATAAGGTAATGGGTTGTGGGGTTCAGTAGGAACTCTGGAACCACTTTATAGGTTCCAATGTCCCAACTAAAAATAAATAAAAAGAAAAAATTAATGATAAGGGAAAAATATATAAAAACACTATTAGGGGTCAGATGAAGGATGCCTCGTCTTCGTTGTGTCTCTTTTCCGAAGTGGGAAAAACTTGTGTTAAGGTGGTAAAAGGATTGGTCGAGTTCAGTACAAATTTGAGATATTTTACTAATCCTAATGAAATGACTCTAACACTCGATAAATAGAAAATTAAGAGAAATAATGAACATGAAAGTTCTAAGAGAGAAACAAAATAAAGTGTTTTGAAAATAGTAATAGAATATATATATATATATATATATATATAATATGTATATTAAATAAAATATGTATATATACATTCAAAGTGGAACAGGGTAAGACATGGCTAGGCGACCAAAATCCCTCTCCACTTCATCAACTCTTTAGAGTGAGGAAAATCCATAGGAGGTGGAGTGGTATAGGTGGGGTCATGTGGGATGGATCGTTTCTGCCATCCTTAGGTGGTTCTCCTGTGAAATTCCTTGAAGATTTGAGTGTAAGTGTGTAGATCTTAAGGTATTATTTATGTATAAATCTTTAAACATCCATGAAATAAACAATAAGTTGTTCATGTTATGACATGTGTTTTTATATATATAAAATAGTACCATTGAGGGGTTTTATATTATATTTATGTTCTGCTCAAAACCTTTAGAGATGTTGAGCGTTTATAACTAAGAACCTTGTAACTCAATGGTATAGTATGATTTTTCCAATAGAGATATTCAAGTTTCAAATCCTCCCACTCTTACTTAAAATGTATATAAAAAAAAAAAAATAAAAGTATTTACAATGGTTTGCACCTTACAAATAACAGTTTAAGTTTTACAGTCAAAACTTTAGAGGGTATCGTGCTTTTTAAGAAAAACCACATGAAACTTTATATATATATATATATTTCTAACTAACTCAAAAAAGGGTGGACAAGTGAAGATATGTAGGGTCTATTTGAGATCTGTTTATTTTATTGAAATTGAAAACTTTTTACTGAAAGTACTGTAGATAAAGATAAAAGTTAGTTGAAATAGTACAATAAAACCTATAAATAGTACCAAAAAGTGCAATAAGACCTATAAATAGTAGCAAAAATAAGTTAAATAGTAAAATAAGTTGACAAAAATAATTTGTGCTAAACACACACACGTGCGTAGTGTCAAAAAATCAGAACCCTTAAAAGTGGTACTGATAATATTTAAATGTTTTTTGGATTGCATAGGTAAGCGTCTAATGGATAATATAAAATTTATATAGAGTTGGTATCAGTGGAGGCGGTTCTATGAATTTTTAGAGAGAGAGAGAGAGAGAGAAATGTTATGTCCGTTGTCCAAAATATTTTTACAACAAATTTTAAGTGGTTGATTGTTACTGCTTGTTATTGTTGGGGGAAAAAAATAATCTCAATGGTAGGTTCAAATTTGAACAAGTAACAACGAACCACCTATAATTTGTTATGAAAATGTTATAGATATAACACTTCTAAAAAAAAGTTTTGCATATGCACAGTATGCGATATTTTTTTTTTTTTGGTTGAACCAAAGCATAAATTGACATACGTATTTATTATTAGGAGGGCCAGGAATAGAAATTAAAACTTGTGAATGGTCACAAGGTTCAATAGGAGGCATAATTGAATGTTAACATAATTTAAAGAGTAAATACAGTTTTTAAAGTTTCACCCTTCCTTATTATTTTTTTTTTTTAAATAACCTTTCTATATTATTTAAGTGAATATCATACAAATAATACAAAAACTAAAACTTGATAAAATGTTGTGGAGGTGAAAGTCCAACCTTACGTATTGGGCCTAGGGCCCTATTTGAAGATTACTGTGTGTCCGAAGAGAGGAAAATGTTTGAGAAGGAGCCCATGTGAAAGAAGCATACCTGGAAGTAAATGAGGAGCGTAGTCCGAAGAGATCACCATTGGTCCGAAGAGGTCATCATCCTCGGACACAAAGAGCCGTGGTCGAGCAAACACCTAAGAGGTTCAAGTAATCTTTCTAATGATTTTGATGATAAGGGAAGGCTTCAGGCACGTATGGAGATGGTAGGAACGGAAAAATATCTAGAAGACAAGCTGCAACCACCACATTAAATGCACTGCAGCTACTTTTCTGGTCGCATTAATGTGGAGAAGACCCCTGAACAGTATAATCTCAGCTACCACCACTCACAAAGAGTTAAAGAAGGTACCTGATGGGACATGTACTCAAGTGGATGCCTAGATGAAGAATAAGTGGACGATGAAGATGATGAGAGAGGGTGCTATATAAAGAGAAGAGACCTCTAGTAATAGGGGATCAGAAGAAAAAGAAAGAGAAGGAGAGAACAACTTTACTGTAGTTCTAAGAGTTGTAATCACCTTTCAGTCAATAATATATCTCTTCGGACGTTTGTTTGCTTAGCTTTCTAGTGTATTTTTCTGTTGGATAATCTTTCAATACCATAGTCATCTCTTGTTTAATTCACAACCAGCCCAGCTCTTTCAACCACTCTCTACAAATTCATTGTTTTAGGTTTATTGGGCTCATAATCCAAATCCTTTGGGCTTGGGCTACAAAAACTGATCCTACAAATGTTGTTTATGAATTTTCTTTAGGCACAAAGTAAGAAAGTCCACATGATAATAAGCTCTACAAAATAAATCTACTTCCTACCTGTTTCTCAAAAACAAAAAACAAAACAAAACTCTACAAGTCATTTATCAAAACATGTTGACTGTACAACATTTAACAAAGCTTTAGGAGCACAGTCATGAGCTTCTTCTAGCAACAAACCTATTCACTTTAATAATTCTACAAGGTTAAAAACTATGTACCATAGTAGAAATATCATACAAAAGAGGAGCAATTTCATATCTAGTGTCTTCTCTGAATTCCAAAAGCTAGATTAAAGCCAACGAGTATGTGCAAAAGAAAATGTCTTTTACATCCCACTTGCAGCAAGTTTTCTTAAAGCAAAGCATCATTGGCCAAGTTTTTGACACCATCAATAGAAAGGAAAGCAAATGCAATGACAACCAAATTGAACCCTGCCTAGTGCTTACACACAAAACAAACTCTAGCCCATAACATCCAAATCATTGCAGCATTACAGAGTGCAACAAGAACCCGTGTACCTCCTTACATGCAATGCACATACTATCAATTTTTGGTACCAAAAGACCTTTACATCTTTAAAATTTAAGGGACCAAAACCGAATTTTTTAAATTTGACGGACTAAAATTGAGCTAATCTCAAAATTCAAGTACTACAAAATATAATTTACCTTCTTTTTCCTTTTTTTTGATGGAATTCATGAATGTGTTTGTGGGGACGCAGGCCCAAATGTATACTGGGCCTTGGGTCTTGTCCGAGGAGGTTTCGTGATCCGAGAATAGATCAATAGCAAGAAAGACGTAATACTTCGAACTTTACGAGCAAACTATGACTGTAGAGGCTGGGAGAGGTTGTCTGAGGAGGAATATCCATTTGGCTAAACGCAACAAAGATCAAGATGTGTCTCTTGTCATCTAGGGTGACGTTCCAGAAAGTTCTATTAATAAAGATATGTATTATGAATGTACAGGAAGAATGGGAGCTAGGAAATATCTAAGGAAAAACTGCTGCTACCGCATTGAATGCTCTGCAACTAACTTTTTGACCGCATTTATGTGGAGAATATCCCTGAATAGTGCTATCTTGGATACCCCAACTCACAAAGAGCCAGGGAGGGTGTCCGATGGGACAAACACTCAAGTAGTGGCCTGGATGATCAACAAATGGAGGACCACGATTATTCAAAGGGAGATATATAATGTAAGAAACCCCTGAAGAAAAGGGGATCGGAAAAGAGAGGAAGAAACACTGTAGCAATCAAGAGCCAAACTTGTAATCAAACTTGAGAATTAATATATAAGAACTGATCTTCTCGGACTGTGCCGATGACAGTTTTCTTTAAGAATAAACTAGTCCATTTGCATTTACTTGTCATTTGAATCTATTTTATTTGTTGATTAATTCAATAAATCCCAGTTTTCCAACTCACTTTCTACAAATTCATTGTATTAGGCTTTTTGGACCTAAGTTCAATTATCATTTGGGCCAGGTACCCGAACTGCATCCTTACAGTATTTAAGTTTTATTAATACAAGGAATGATTAGTTATATGATGTTATTTCAAGTTAAATAACATCACAAGTGTTTTTGTTGGAGTAAAATATTATAATATCAAATCCATCATATATTTTAAAAATTCATATCAAGCAATTTACCTTCACTCCCTTGATTTTGAGCGTTCAAACCCAAAAAAGCAATCTAAATTTTTTGGATGCAAGAATTTCCCTAGACTCTTTAGCAACAAGAATATTTTAAGCCAGAGACGGTCAATCTGAATTATGGCCGGAGTAGGTCTCTGACTTATGAGTCAAGAAGATTGGTGTGCTCCTTTTGGAGTTATTGGATTGCCATCTGTGATTTTAAGCAAGGATTTAAAATAGAAAACATGGTGTAAAAATAAAAATTAATCCTTGATGGAAAAGAATATGCTTAACGTTTTGATTTTGACAATGAGTACCCTCTACTACAAGTGAGGAAGCAAAATGTTGGCCTCTCTACCAATAATTGGTATGTGACTGGTAGATGTAAAATGTTAATGGTTGCTAGTTTGTACCATCAACTATGCAGAACAATGAGTATACATAACTAATCAATTATCATATACGCAATGCAAATGTTGCATAATTGTCTAGCCATCAACTCCAACAGAATGAAAACTATGTAGCCACAAATGGAAAATGAAATCAATATCTGTATCTTGCTTTTTCATTTTTTATTTTTACTTTTGGAGTTGGAGGGTGGGGTTGGGTTTGTTTTCAATGGACATATTATGCAACAGTTAAGAGCCCATCTCCATGCATTAGCTTAATGAAGGATGGATTATCTACGGTCTTTGTTACAGTCCTAAAAGTGCAAAAATACTGGCGCCTTCTACCATAAGTCCGTATCTACCAATAAACATACTCGAGCTCTTATAGCCAAGAGCCTTGTAACTTAGTGACATTGCCTGCCTTTATTTAAGAGAATCAGGTTCAAATCCTCCCATACTATTAAAAAGAAAAAAAGAAATTGATATTTTATAACATACATCTATTCCTAAGAAAATCACCAACAATATTCATGGTGATCATGTCTAGTGCGCATGTGATGTGATTGAGTGAGCAGACACATGCAAAGTCTTCTTTTAGTTCATGTGTTTTGAGCAAAAAACAGATGCATAAATGTGACTAATAAAGCTGAAAATTTTTTTAGATCAAAAGCATTCAGTAAACAACAGAAGGCTAAAGTTAAATTCTGTTATTCTATGATCTTATTTGAACAATCATTGTATAACAGAGGGGGTGAGCAGAATTTACTGTGGTTAATTCTTAATTCATGCTGAATCAGCAGTATGTTTTGGACTAGATACAGTATCGCTCAATTCCCGGCCCTTGGTTTCAAAAGGGAATAGCACTACACAAATACCTGAAAAGAATATTACAATCTCAAAAAGAAAAATGGATGCTGTTTGATGACAACCATGTACTAAACCAACTGCCACAAGAGGACATAACATTCCACCAATTCTTCCAACTGAGCTTGCAATTCCAACGCCTGTTGTTCGAACTGAGGTTGGGTATATCTACATTTCAGTGAAATCATATAAAGATTATTGTCTTGCCACCAATTGAAACACTTTCATAGATAAGCATGCAAACTAACACTAACAAACAAGAGTAAAGATACAAAGAATCTAACATATTTTTCAACTGCCCATGACTCAATTTTCATATGAATGTCTCTTCCATAGGTTAAAACAATGAGTTAAGACAAATTAAAAGTTAAAGTTGTGAAGACCTTAAAGCATCTGGATGATATTGGATCCAAATAAAGAGTTCAGATGCAATCATCAGAATTCCACAAACAAAAGTAGATGAAAAGAGGTAACTTTATGAGATCCACAAGAAAAGTACTGTAAGGGCTACCTGTGTCCACTAATATTTGGTTTGTCCAGATATCAATCAACATTTTTTAACAATTAAAATGGGCTTGTTGACTGTAACCCGATTTGGGCTTTAGATTCTGAAGGTGGTCTCTCTCTCTCTCTCAAGCACTGAACTAGACATTATGATACTTATTGCCTCTTAAGATGATAAACTAATTCAATGATTTACCTCAGGAGCATATATGTATACAATTGTGAATGTTGCTGTGATGCATATGCGAGCTCCAAAAAGAAGGCCTGTCGTTAAACCCTCAGGCTGATGGAATACCAATGGAAGTAGACAAAAGCAACACAGGAAGAACATAGCTGACATAGAAAGCTTACGACCAAGTCTATCTACAGTTGCGGCTGCTATGAGGAGCCCCGGAAACTCTTCAGGAAAATTATAGTTAAATGTCACTTGGCTACCTTCCAGGAATATTAAATATATACATGCATTTATACAAATATATATATATATATATATATATATATATAGTATTGAGATAAGTACACCAGGTTACCTGCAAAACTTGCAATGAATACATTTCTGTAGTTCACATCCTGGGACTCTTGTGACTGCACTTTAGTCGGCATGCATTTACTATTCCCATTGTTCAACTCAGAAGTCAGCAACACAAGGCCATAATATGAAAAAGCATTCCCAAAGAATACTACCCACAAAAGCAAGGTAGACCTAACTAATTTTGGTGAAAGAAGCACAAAAAGTGATGAGATGCCCCCTATATTAGAATCTATCCCCTTATGGGTTGCATTTTCAGTTCTTGGTGAGAGCAAATTTGCATCTTCTGATGGATCATTACTCTTTTCTTGTAACTCAATTTGGTGATCAGAAACAAGAGTGCCACAAGGGAGTTCTGTTCCATTCATTCTGGCTATTTTCTCCAAAACATCAATTGCTTCAGTTGTTCTACCCTTTAGGCATAAATACCGAGGTGACTCGGGTGTCACTCTATAGAAAATGAGGAGGAGTGATGACGGGAGAGACGACAATGCAAGTAGCCACCTCCAACCCAACCTTGGCATGACAACCTACAAATAACACAACATAAAGATGAAGGTAGCTGACCAATGAATTTCTTTTTATTCACAATCTCAACTAGGGAAATCCTTTCATCTGATTTATTGAAAGAATCCACAAAACACAGGATCAATTGCTAGGTTATTATGACCACAATACTTCTCACTACGTCAGGATTTCCCAAGTTATGATGACAATGATGAACAATTACCATAGCGTTATAGGCTACATACACCAATGGCAAAACTTTGTAAGAAAATAGCTAGGTCCATTGTGTAAGGTTGGCACTGGAACTAGAAGATTAAACATAACAGAGAAGACAAAATGTCCAAGGACATAAAAAATCTCAATATAAACTAGAGAAAAAGTTCCCTCTATATAAGGCCCTAAAAATTCTATGAAGTCCTTTCTTAAAAATTACAATCATATTATTGTAATAAAACTAGGATTACCTAACTGCCTTTTTGGTTAAATAAGATTACCTAACTACCTGAGTCCAAATATAGAAAAATGAGAATAAAATGGAAAAATTAAAAATACCTAAATCTAGTAAGGAACTGCATGAGCAGACAAAATGAGAAGGTAATCATACCCATGCAAGAGAAGCCTCAAGAATAGTTCCAAGAGTCCAAAATGCTGAAAAAATAACCATCCAAGTGCCTCTACTAGGAGTAGGAATAAACTCTAGAAACCAGGATGAGAGTACGGGGCCACCTCCCAAACCAAGACCAACCAAACAACGAAGAATAATCAATGATGTATAATTAGGGGCTAAAGCACTCAGAAAACCAGCTCCACCAGTAACTGTTGCTGTGATAATGAATCCTTTCCTGAGAATAGATAAAAGAAAGCAAAACAAATAGCAAGCAAAATTATTAAGATTCGGTGAAAAAATGCATTCAATTAAAAAAATAAAAATATCTAGTTTAAGAAAGTAATGAATAAAATATAATTTCCCTAAAAAGTAAGCTAAACTGAAGTTACTAATACGAGTAAAATTTTTTGGAAATCTGGAAAGAAAAAGATGTTGGAAGTCATGTTCAGAGAGCGAGAGTGTAGCAGCTGCACTGTCCACTGTCCACTTTCCACCCCCCTCCCCCCCACCCCTCCACCCCTCTTTTTTTGTATTTTTTCCTTCCTATAGGAACAAATGCATATATGCATCCCACAATGGGGGAGGGAAAAATAAGGAGGCTCTGGATCAAATCCACAGTGGTTTGTGGTGATCAAGCCACAAGGAACTTGATAAGTGGCAGAAGCAAAAATCTTAAATGCTAATATTAAGTTTCAGAATGAGGGTGATGCTAAGTCAGATTACATATGAGGAAAATACACTCTCAAAACTGAATCCACATTCTGAGTCACCTTCTACACAAAACGTTTGCACCACATCATCTTAGAAGTGTTTACAATAAGTGGAGGTTTATGATGAATCTAGACTTGCACACTTCTAATATCAATCTCTAGTTGGTAGGGAGCATCCATACAAGATGTTGATGTAATATGATATCATAATCATTTTGAAGTATTGAGAACTGATTATATTAATTTAGGACTAAAGCTGCCAGTGAAATAAATAATATGGTAGGAAGATTACAGAAAATGAAGACGGTTCAAATAATGCAGAGACTGTACATGACTAACAAAAAAATGAAAGGGATAACCTCCTTCCGTGCTTATCTGATACTATGCCCCATGTATATGCTCCAACTAGCATGCCGGTAAATACCACACTAGTTATTAAGCTCTCTTCATTAGAAGAAAGATCCCATGCAGACTGAAGTGCTGGTCCAACAAAAGAAAGTAGCATCATTTCCATTGCTTCTGAAATCCAACCCATGCCAGCATAAGCAAGCACCAGAATTTGGAATTTTCCAAACCCCATGGCCGCAATAGCTTCTTCAACGGTGTACTTTGGGGCTTCATCTCCTCCCATCTACAAGTATGAGGAAAAGATTTGATTTAAATTAAAATAAAAGAGATGCATTTTGAAGATTCATTAATAGTATATGATAAATGTTTTTTTTTTTAAATCTCTTTTTGGTCATCAGATTAACCAGATGTAGAACACAGTAGCAGGCTTGCAGCCACAACTAGAAATCCAACACAATGATAATCAAGACTGAGTGGATGATTGTTACAAGAAAAATGAAAAAGCCATAAGATCAATATCCCGATTAGAAGTCACTCCTATTCTATGATTATAAAGATACTTGTGATTGCTTGCAAGATGGACAACATCTACAAGCAGCATTACTCCCTCCTACTGGAAATTCCCAAAGTAACTTCCAAGGAATGAAGTAATTGCTCTTCTTAAGTATTTATAATGAAGTTATACCAACGTGATGGCTCAGATAAAGGAGAAACAACAGACATATGGAGACAGACACACACTGAAGGAACACAAGACTGGAGCAAGGTTTGCATTCCAACATGTAATGCCTAGTGAGTAAATCGGTGGCATATTTCAAGTGATCAACAAACAAACCCATCTTCTTCTCTCTTTTTTTTACTCATATAAGACAACTATATGCAAACAAATCAAGAATATCTAACAGTTCTAATCATTACCATCATTCAAAACAGTTTCTTAAACATTCACATGATGTTGTAGTTCAAAGGGCACTGGTGCTACATTCTCTAAGGGAGTTAGTTAATGTGCTCTTGCTCAATGAACTTAAATTCTTTCACATGAAGCACTTCTTAGTTCTTACAGCTAAAATTATTTTCTTTATATCCTATAAGCTATAAAGTAAATAATAAAAAGAATCACCCATCTAACAAATTAAATTTTCATATATTGAAATGAGGAAGATCTCTTATATTGAAAATAGAAAGTATAATTAAGAAGCTACATCTAACAGATCAAAATTTTCTAAAACCATACAAAAGAAAATGCAAAACAACACAAACATATATATATATATATATATATGTGTGTGTGTGTGTGTGTGTGTGCGCGCGCGCGCGAATGGACCCAACAATGAAATCCCCGAATGCAACAAATATTTTATTTGAGAGAACAAAAACGAACCTGGGAAAAAGTGGGTTCTTCTTCTTCTTCTTGGGCAAGAATGATAAAGGTCAAACAGCCTAAACAGAGAGAGAGAGAGAGAGAGAGAGGCCAAAATGGTTGTTAGGATTCTTAGGATTGTGATATAAGTTGCCAAAGCTGGAAAAAGAATTTTTTTTTTTTTTTTTGGATTCTAAATGTGATCAGATTTCATTTCAGTTCGTTTGACTTTGGAACAGGTTTTTGGTTGTTGGTCTTTTTCATTCTCTTTTTCTTTTTTTTCTTTTCCTTTTTTTTTTGGGTTGGTGTTGTTGTTGGGATTCGGATCCTCTCCATGTGTGGTTGTGGGTTTTTTCGGAGAGTCAGAGGTAAACTGCACTGACGTGATACAGGCAAATGTCTAAAATGGATCTCTAGAACATTGGGCAAAAGCTTTGGTCATGTTTATTTCCCTACTTTTTCAATTAAAAGACAAAAAGAAAGAATTAAATCATCAAAATAAAATGGGATTCTCAAAAAAAATAAAAAATCATAAAAAAATCATAAAAAAAGGAATATAATAGTGCTCTTTTTTTAATGTGTGTAGGAGTTTATTTTTATAACCTTCACATTTTATTTGTAACTTTTCATTATAGGGATGTAATCAATATTTTACATTCATTTCATTAAAGGAATGATTGTTTATCTTATCTTATTTTTTAAAAGAATGCTTAGAAGGGAGGGAGAAAAAGAAAGAATTATAAATTTTTTTCTTAACCATTCTATTCCTATACTAAACTTTCAAATAAATAAAATATTCTTTAAAAACCAATTTTAATTAAGTTATTTCATAACTACTAAAGTAGCATAAATATCTGAACTTTAAACTCAAATATATTAGTTTATCAAAAAACTCATATATATATATATGAGTGTTTGGTTTAGTGTCATAATTTTCTATTCATTTAAATTATGACACAATCAAAAAAAGAAAAGAAAAAGAAAATCCTTAAAGCTCGCATTTAGAGAGATTAATTGGTTTAAAATATTTTTCAAAGTTGATTCAGAAGTTTTTTTTTTTTTTTAAATCAAAATTTTGGATAAATTTGTTTTGAAGACATGGATTAGTAAGAAAGTATCCTATTTTGAAGGCATTGTAAGTGGAGTTAGAAATATATTTTTACCAAGTTGTCTCTAAATTCTACTTAATGTAGGATCTAAGAGTATTTTTGAATCACAAAAAATCTATTTGAAAGCGAGAAATCTTTTTATATATAGTACAGATAGATAAATAGATTAAGGAGGGCCTCTCTTGAGCCTAAGGTTTTAGCGAGGGTTTGGAGTTTTACTATTGTGCAAGTTCAACTCCCATAATAATAATTAAAAAAAAAAAAAGGGTAGGGGGGGGGGTGTTTGGGGTTTTGAGCCAAACCCAAGAGAGATATGGCCCATGAGCCCATCACATGATTTTGATAATTATATGAGCCATGGCCGAATTCATGAGGTGAAGAAATGATAAAGCCCATGAGAGTTGAGACTATTACATGATGTAAAAATATATAGGTTGTGAGCCCATTTTGTAAAGTATCGGACCATTAGCCCAATCCAAAATGTATGGAGTATTTTGGGCTTAAGACAAACAATTGTTGTTAGATGGAATATTGGGCTTTAAGATGAACTTGGCCCAAGACTTATTCCTTGTGCTTTATTAAATAGTGCTGCTTTGGCATGTCTTGCTCAACAATATTGCAGCATAGGAAAATAGTGGGCGTTGAACAATATATAATTTAAAAAAAAATCATTATTATTATTTTAGACTAAAGTTTGACATAACAACACAAAATGATGGATTTAACAATGGATGGAAATAGGGACCATACTGCTCACAAATTTAAGAAAGAGAATGTAGAATGAAGCTAAAGTTACTAAACGGCAAGAAGTAAAGCAACTTTTCACCATTAATTCCAATGGATAAGCTACCGACTTATAAATGCAAAGGCATATTCTAAATACAAGAGACCATTTTTCTTTTTCTTTTGAGAAGATAAATACAAGAGACATGATTGCATAATAACTAACGAATCAAACAACCAAGTTTTTTAAGTAATCCTATCAAATCTTATCCAAAAACAAAGTAGCCCTATAAAAAAAATTGTTTATTAATTTAGGACTAAAGCTGCCAGTGAAATAAATAATATGGTAGGAAGATTACAGAAAATGAAGACGGTTCAAATAATGCAGAGACTGTACATGACTAACAAAAAAATGAAAGGGATAACCTCCTTCCGTGCTTATCTGATACTATGCCCCATGTATATGCTCCAACTAGCATGCCGGCAAATACCACACTAGTTATTAAGCTCTCTTCATTAGAAGAAAGATCCCATGCAGACTGAAGTGCTGGTCCAACAAAAGAAAGTAGCATCATTTCCATTGCTTCTGAAATCCAACCCATGCCAGCATAAGCAAGCACCAGAATTTGGAATTTTCCAAACCCCATGGCCGCAATAGCTTCTTCAACGGTGTACTTTGGGGCTTCATCTCCCATCTACAAGTATGGGGAAAAGATTTGATTTAACTTAAAATAAAAGAGATGCACATTGAAGATTCATTAATAGTATATGATAAATGTTTTTTTTTTTTTAATCTCTTTTTGGTCATCAGATTAACCAGATGTAGAACACAGTAGCAGGCTTGCAGCCACAACTAGAAATCCAACACAATGATATCAAGACTGAGTGGATGATTGTTACAAGAAAAATGAAAAAGCCATAAGATCAATATCCCGATTAGAAGTCACTCCTATTCTATGATTATAAAGATACTAGTGATTGCTTGCAAGATGGACAAAATCTACAAGCAGCATTACTCCCTCCTACTGGAAATTCCCAAAGTAACTTCCAAGGAATGAAGTAATTGCTCTTCTTAAGTATTTATAATGAAGTCATACCAACGCAATGGCTCAGATAAAGGAGAAACAACAGACATATGGAGACAGACACACACTGAAGGAACACAAGACTGGAGCAAGGTTTGCATTCCAACATGTAATGCCCAGTGAGTAAATCGGTGGCATATTTCAAGTGACCAACAAACAAACCCATCTTTTTTTTTACTCATATAAGACAACTATATGCAACAAATCAAGTATATCTAACAATTCCAATCATTACCATCATTCAAAACAGTTTCTTAAACATTCCCATAATGTTGTAGCTCAAAGGGCACTCGTGCTACATTCTCTAAGGGAGTTAGTTAATGTGCTGTTGCTCAATGAACTTCAATTCTTTTACATGAAGCACTTCATAGTTCTTACAGCTAAAATTATTTTCTTTATATCCAATAAACTATAAAGCAAATAATAAAAAGACTCACCCATCTAGCACATTAAATTTTCATATATTGAAATGAGGAAGATCTCTTATATTGAAAATAGAAAGTATAATTAAGAAGTACATCTAAGAGATCAAAATTTTCTAAAACCATACAAAAGAAAATGCAAAACAACACAAATATATATATGTGGGGGGAGAAAAAGCCCAACCCAACGTATTGGGCCCAAGGCCCTATATGAGGAATACTGTTCGTCCGAGGAGATTAAGACACTCAGTCAGAGGCCCATGTAAAAGGAGAATGTCTGGAGATGAATACGTGCACTATCCGAAGAGATGTTCATATGTCCGAGGAGTCCGATATCCTCGGATCCGACGAAGTTTTGCCCGACACGTGTATGGGAGGTTCAAGTGATCTGTTTGACAAGTGTTAAGAGAGAAAGGAGCCTCGGACACGCAAGAAGGTACCAGGAACAGAGAAATATCAAGGAGACAGACTTCAACCACCGCATTTAATGCACTGCACCTACCTTCCTGGCCGCATTTATGTGGAGAAGACCCCTGAACAGTGCATTCTCAGCTACCGCCACTCAGACAGGGCTAAAGGGGGAGTGTGATGGGACATGCACTCAAGTGGGCGCCTAGATGATGAACAAGTGGACGGTGAAGATGTGGAAAGGCAGTACTATATAAGAGAGAGGTGTCTCTGATAGATGGGGATCGAAAAATCAGAAAGAGAAAAAGAGTGTATTATTTTACTGTAGCTCTAAGAATTGTAACCCAAGTTCATCAATGAAAATCACCTCTTCGGACGAGACACTTACATCCGTCCGAGCACATATTAATTCAAATTCTCCCACTAGCGTTGCTGTTTAATACTGTTATTTTCATTATTAGCCTAGCTCTTTCACCCACTCTCTACAAATTTATTGTTTTGGGTTCAGTGGGCTCCAAATCCACACCTTCTTGGGCTTGGGCTGCAAAATCTGACCCTACAATTGGCGCCGTCTGTGGGAAGAGCTTGTGCAAGAGTGAAAACAACAGTTGATAATGGCAGGACAAGGTGAACAACAAGCGGAATCCAGGGCATCCCAACACGTGGATCATTTTGTCAACTTAGAGAGGAGACAAAACCGTGAGGGCAGTGTACACACTGTGCGCCTTAGCCAGAGCCAATCACAGGGCGGAAGTCACATGTCCCATGCAGAGAAGAACCGTGACTTACAACTGGAAGTGGAAAAACTGAAGAGGGAGTTGCGCCACACAAAGAGGAAACGGGCTTCCTCATACTCTAAGGATGATCTTGACGACGAGCAGGACGTCTCTTATCAGCGCCAGTCTAAGACACCAGCTAGCGAGTCCTACACCTATGTAGAGGAGTCCCATCGTAAAAGGCAACGTAGAAGCCCATCACACGGGGACATGGAGAATGATGCCATGAACAGGGCTCTAAATCAGATATCTAAGTCGCCCTTCACGCGCAGGATAGAGGAAGCCAGACTCCCTCGGCGCTTTAACCAGCCAACGTTCACCATCTACAATGGTAAAACCGACCCCGTGGAGCATGTGAGTCATTTTAACCAGAGGATGGCTGTCTACTCCAGAGATGAAGCTCTGATGTGCAAGGTTTTCCCTTCCAGTCTTAGGCCTGTTGCCATAAGGTGGTTTGACGGTTTGAAGGCAGGCTCCATCAACTCCTTTAAAGAGCTCACTCAGGCATTCGGCTCCTGTTTTGTCACATGCCGAAGAGTGGTCAGGCCTTTCTCTTCACTGCTATCCTTGTCCATGCAGGAAGGCGAGTCCTTGAAGGCATATTCAGACAGATACTGGGAGATGTTCAATGAGGTGGAGGGCAACAATGATGCAATGGCCCTCAGCACGTTCAAGCTCGGCCTCCCCACTGATCACGGTTTGAGGGCATCTCTATCTGGCAAACCGGTCACCAACGTGCGTCAATTAATGGACCGCATAGAGAAGTACAAGAGGGTTGAAGAAGACCAGCAACAGGGCAAGGGAAAGGACAAGGTTATCCCTCAGGAGAGGAGGGATTCGCGGTCGGACCGGTACAATTATAATAAACCGCGGAGGGATTTTGCCGGGCAATCAGGATCAACGAATCCTCAATCGGTCAACACCGTGTTCAAAGAGCCAGTACACCAGGTCCTGGAAAAAATCAAGAACGAGTCGTTCTTCCGGTGGCCGAACAAGATGATAGGAAACCCCGAGAAACGCAACCATAATCTCTACTGCCAGTACCATCAAGACCATGGGCATACCACAGAGGATTGTAGGAGCCTGTGGGATCACCTGGACCAACTGGTTCGCGATGGTAAACTGAAACACCTTCTGCACCCCTCCAGCGGCCGAGGGCAGACGGGCTCAGGGCCACGCAGGGATGACCCCTCAAAGCCGCCGCTAGGTACTATAAACGTCGTCTTCGCCGCGCCGGGGAGAACAGGATCCTGGCCATTGAAAGTTATGTCGGTAGGCCGACCATCCGCAGGGGAGTCGAGCCGAGGACCGAAGAGGGCTAAGTCTGGTGCCCCGCTGGTTATGGGGTTCTCAGACGAAGACATGATTGGCACCATCCAACCCCATGATGATGCACTAGTCATCACCCTCAGAATAGGAGGGTACGATGTAAAGAAGGTGATGGTGGACCAGGGCAGTGCTGTGGAGATAATGTACCCAGACCTCTACAAGGGGCTAGGCCTAAAGCCCCAGGACTTGACGCCATACGATTCCCCCCTCTTGAGTTTTGAAGGAAGGCCTGTCATCCCGAAAGGCCGGATACGCTTACCTGTGCAGTCCGGCTCCGAGGTGGTGGAGTTGGACTTTATAGTTGTGGACGCATATTCGCCCTACACGGCACTCGTAGGCAGACCTTGGATTCACGCACTTGGGGCTGTTCCCTTTACTTTACACCAGAAGGTCAAATATCCATCAGGAGGGCAGATACATGAGATCCGAGGAGACCAGTCTGTTGCTCGACAGTGCTTGGTAGCTGCCATTCAGCATAAGACCCCAGCCGAGTCCTCGGACGTAGCTGGGAGGGATTTATAGCAACTACAGTCTCGGGGAGTGCCCTCTGAAGAACCAGATGAAAGCACTCGAAGTGAGGATCTGACGAAAGTGCTCATTGGAGATGATCCTGATAGGTTCTTTCAAGTCGGATCTCAGCTGCCTCTTCAAGAGAAGGAAGAGCTGATAGAGTTCCTCAAGCGAAATCTCGATGTGTTTGCCTGGAGTGCTTACGAAGCCCCAGGGGTAGACCCGGAGTTTATATGCCACCACTTGAAGGTGAACCTACTAGTCATCCCCAAGCAACAGTCTATTCGGCGCCCATCCAAGGAACATGCCGACGCAGTGAGAGACGAGGTAGCGAAACTCAAAGCGGCTGGGGCTATCAAAGAAATTTTTTATCCCGAATGGCTAGCGAATACCGTGGTGGTAAAGAAGAAGAGTGGGAAGTGGCGAGTATGCGTAGACTTCACGGATTTAAATAGGGCATGCCCCAAAGATCCGTTCCCTATGCCGAAAATCGATCAGCTGGTAGATGCCACTGTCGGCCACCCTCGGATGAGCTTTCTAGACGCCTTCCAAGGCTACCACCAGATACCATTAGCCCCGGAGGACCAGAAGAAAACTGTTTTCGTCACCCCTATTGGTAACTACCACTATAAAGTGATGCCGTTTGGCTTGAAGAACGCGGGAGCTACCTACCAGAGGATGATGACGAGGATGTTCGAGCCACAGCTGGGCAAGAATATCGAGGTTTACATAGATGACATGGTGGTGAAGAGCAAAGTTATAGCCGAGCATGTGAAGGACCTTGAAAGTACCTTTGAGATTCTACGAAAGTACAAGCTACGACTAAATGCTTCTAAGTGCTCGTTTGGGGTAGGGTCCGGAAAGTTTTTAGGATACATGGTCACGCATAGAGGAATTGAAGTCAACCCCGACCAGATAAAGGCCATCAACGATCTACGAGCTCCTCGGAATCCCAAGGAGGTTCAGAAACTAACCGGAATGACCGCTGCCCTCAATCGGTTCATCTCTAGATCAGCAGACAGGTGTCGCCCCTTTTTCTCTCTACTCAACAAGTGGAAGGGATTCGAATGGACTGAGGAATGTGCTTTGGCATTCCAGCAACTCAAGGACTATCTGGCTCGGCCACCTATCATGTCCAGTCCTGAGCCTGATGAGGTACTGTTCGCCTACATTGCTGTGGCTCCCTATGCGGTGAGCCTGGTGTTGATACGATCAGACTCTGGTGTGCAAAGGCCCGTTTATTACGTAAGCAAGTCACTGCATGAGGCTGAGATTCGTTACTTGCCACTGGAGAAGGCTATCCTAGCAGTAGTGCTTGGCACGCAGAAGCTACCTCACTACTTCCAAGCCCACACGGTTGTCGTTCTCACACAACTCCCACTCAAAGCTATACTCCGAAGTGCTGATTACACTGGTCGGATTGCCAAGTG
Organism: Quercus aquifolioides; assembly: GCA_019022515.1. NCBI lineage: Eukaryota > Viridiplantae > Streptophyta > Magnoliopsida > Fagales > Fagaceae > Quercus > Quercus aquifolioides. The sequence continues at coordinate 88,799,621 of CM032328.1, read as the reverse complement.
GGGTACAATCTTAGGGGCTTTTGATATAAGATATATGCCTCGCACATCGGTCAAGGGACAGGTCCTCGCGGATTTGGTGGCTGAGTTCACGGAACCCCAATTAGAAGAAGTAAAGCCCACGTCAGGCATGGATGAAAAATCAGTTGGCATGATCTCCCAACCGAATCCCTCCCATTGGGAAGTATACGTTGATGGCGCGGCAAATCAGAGAGGTTCTGGAGTTGGGCTAGTATTGATATCCCCCGAGAAAATCATCATCGAGAAATCGTTAAGGCTGGACTTCTCGGCAACGAATAATGAAGCGGAGTATGAGGCCCTACTGATGGGAATGACTATGGTCCGTAGAATGGGTGGGAAGTCTGTGGAGTTGTTCTCAGACTCAGGATTGGTAGTAGGTCAAGTACAAGGCGAGTTCGAGGCAAAGGACGAAAGAATGCAGGGATACTTGGGTCGTGTTAAACATCTGCAATCAGAGTTCGACTTTTTCAGTTTGCTGCACATCCCCAGGAGTGGCAACTCACATGCTGACTCCTTGGCCACGCTTGCCACCTCTTCGGCACAAGACCTGTCGAGGATCATCCTCATCGAGGACTTGCACAGGCCTACAGAGGCGAAGTTAGGGGCAGTCCAGGTTCACCAGGTCAGGGCCGGGCCGTGCTGGATGGACCCTTTAATCAAATTTCTCAAAGAAGATATATTGCCTGAAGAGAAGGGAGAAGCTGATAAAGTTCGAAGGAAGGCGACTAAGTTCTGGTTATCCGAGGACCAGAAACTATACAGACGCTCCTACTCGGGACCATACTTATTATGCATGCATCCCGAGGCAACCGAGATATTGCTAGAAGAGCTGCACGAAGGAATCTGTGGGAGCCACACTGGAGGTAGGTCCTTGGCTCACCGAGCCCTCACCCAAGGCTATTGGTGGCCTAACATGCAAAATGAGGCACACGAGTATGCCAAAAGGTGTGATCAATGTCAGCGCTTCGCTCTAAAAATTCACCAGCCAGGGGGAAATCTTAATCCGCTATCTAGGCCATGGCCCTTCGCCCAATGGGGCTTGGATATTGTGGGACCTTCTCCAAAGCTGCAGGAAACAAGAAGTACCTCCTGGTCGGAACAGACTATTTCACCAAGTGGGTTGAAGCCGAGCCACTAGCCAATATCAGAGACGTTGATGTGCAAAAGTTCGTGTGGAAGAATATTGTCACTCGGTTTGGAGTTCCTCACACTCTCATCTCGGACAATGGCTTGCAGTTTGATAGCAGGGCATTCAGGAATTACTGCAGTGAGCTGGGAATTATGAACAGATACTCCACTCCAGCCTATCCCCAGGGTAATGGGCAAGCAGAAGCCGTCAACAAGGTCATACTGAATGGCTTAAAGAAGAGGCTAGATGATGCAAATGGCAGATGGGTAGACGAACTGCCGCACGTACTTTGGGCTTACAGGACTACGCCTCGTAGGTCTACTGGGGAGACCCCCTTCTCAATGACCAATGGGGCTGAAGCTGTCATTCCTTTGGAAACCAGGTTCCCAACGATAAAAACTAGCTCATTCAGTCCAGCCGACAACGATGAGCAACTACAGAAGAGCTTAGACTTGATTGAGGAAAGGAGGGAGAATGCAATGGTTCGGTTGGCACATTATCAACAGAAACTTAGGCAAGGCTATGATGCTAACGTAAAGCTAAGGCCTCTAGAGCCTGGTGATCTAGTGCTGAGGAAAGTTGTGGGCACCGCAAAGAACCCGGCTTGGGGAAAACTAGGACCCAATTGGGAAGGATCGTATCGCATCACCTCAGGAGCAGGCATTGGGGCATATTTCTTGGAAGACCTAGATGGTCATGTAATACCGCGTCCATGGAATGTAAATAACCTCAAGAGGTACTTTTATTAATCAAATCTTTTCTTCAACCGACGTGTCAGTTCACTGCTTAAAGTATTCTCTCAAGTGTTTAAACTTAAATCCAGTCATACCTGTAGTCCTCGGACCAGACGATTAGGGTTAGTTAACACTCATTCGCCACTAGTTTAAGTGTTTAAACTTAAATCCAATCATGCCTGTAGTCCTCGGACCAGATGATTAGGGTTAGTTAACACCGTTAGCTCAAGTGTTTAAACTTAAATCCAATCATGCCTGTAGTCCTCGGACCAGATGATTTGGGTTAGTTAGCACTCAGTTACAGTTCTATAGTGTTTAAACTTAAATCCAATCATGCCTGTAGTCCTCGGACCAGATGATTTGGGTTAGTTAGCACTCAGTTACAGTTCTATAGTGTTTAAACTTAAATCCAATCATGCCTGTAGTCCTCGGACCAGATGATTTGGGTTAGTTAGCACTCAGTTACAGTTCTATAGTGTTTAAACTTAAATCCAGTCATGCCTGTAGTCCTCGGACCAGATGACTAGGGTTAGTTAGCACTCGGTTACAGTTCTATAGTGTTTAAACTTAAATCCAGTCATGCCTGTAGTCCTCGGACCAGATGACTAGGGTTAGTTAACACTCCGGTGCAGTTCTCTAAGTGTTTAAACTTAAATCCAGTCATGCCTGTAGTCCTCGGACCAGATGACTAGGGTTAGTTAACACTCCGGTGCAGTTCTCTAAGTGTTTAAACTTAAATCCAGTCATGCCTGTAGTCCTCGGACCAGATGACTAGGGTTAGTTAACACTCCGGTGCAGTCCTCTAAGTGTTTAAACTTAAACCCAATCATGCCTGTAGTCCTCGGACCAGATGATTAGGGTTAGTTAACACTCGAATACATTCGAATCCCATAATCCTTGAACCAAACGATAGGTTAGTCAATACCCCCACGCAGCTATTGTCACTGGGGCTTAGTGCTAAAATTCCTGATTGCGTTTAAATTGATTCTAACTTATAAATGTCTTCCTTAGTTATGTTTAATTTGAAACCGAGGGATAATAACTTATGTTTAATTTGGAAAGACATGCGAAACTCGCATAAGTACTCATTCCAATCATTACTCATCAATAACTCTTATTCGGCCTATCCTTTTCAATATTAATTTCGATTACTCACACCATCAGTATGATGTATCAATCAAGTTATTTGCATTATTATGTCATAATTGCAATGTGTAGTTATATGTGTGGCAATAATAAGTAATAAAACATGTATCAAAAACATCAAAGACAAATAGGGAGCCATTCCATTTAAAAAAATATATATACAGGGTCAGCAAAACAAAAAAGGAAGAGTTACAATTTCTTAAACAAAGAACAAAAAGTACAAGTGCAAAATAAAAGCCCTATGTATCTACTCTTTCGCTGGAGGAAGCACGGGGTCAGCAGCCTGGCCTGTCCGAGCAGCTGCTTCAGGGGCTTGGTCCTTGAGCTCAGAAGGAATTTTCTCTTCGCCTGACCCCTGGCCTTTTTCTTTGGCTGGCTCAGCTGGCTTATCTTTGTCGCCTGGTTGACCAGTTTCCTTGCTTGCACCAAGGGTGGACGGAGGAGCTTGGCTGATCTGACTTGGCCCAGAAGCCTCAGGAAGCTGAGGGGCAGAAGGATCATCCACTGGGATCTCTTGGATATCAGGATCGTAGTAGATGCTCCCAGGTAACCTTAGGGGAGAGTCCGAGGGTACCCCAGCAGCGTCCAAAGCTTTTTCCCAAGTTTTGTCGCAGTACTCACGACAAACTGAGGCAAACTGCTCAGTAAGCTGCTGCGCGGTCACCTTTGCCCCCAGCTGATACGCCACCTTCTTCTCAGTTTCAACTGACTCCTTGGCCAGTTGAGCCTTTTGCTCAGCTGCTTTGGCGCTCTCTTTGGCCTTCTGGAGCTCAGCTCTGAGGCCCTTCACTAGCTCCCTTTCGGTCGCCAAGTTGACCTCTGACGCATTCAGCAGTTTTCGCTGCTCCTCGACCTGCTTTTGAACATTTTTAATCCCGGCATCGAGGCTTCGCTTCTGAGAGGTCACATCTTTAAGCTCCTCATACATCAGAGCATGTTCCTCCTTCAGCTTGCCAAGAGATGCCTCTGCCTCAAGCTGGGACTGGGCCGCTGCTTGGGCTTTGAGCCAGGACTCCTTGTTCAACCCCTCGGCCACGTAAACCTGCTGAGTAATCTGCATAATAACATCTCCAGTATTAGGTTAAAAAAAAAAAAAAACAAAGCCAATTAAGGATAAAACCTAAACTTTGGAATGGTGCACTTACCATGGCTAAATCCCTCTTAAGGGACATGAATAGCTCCTGCTGGGTGAAGCGCTTGAAGGAGGCCATATCATGTGGGAGAAGGAGTGGTTGCTGCAGGGCCTCGGCGACATAGCCTGCCCTTCCTCCGTCATAATTCCTGAGGGAGGTATCCCACAGGATTGGAGCGCCATCCAGCTCCAACTTTGGAAACCAGATTCGCGGTCCTCCTCCTCGGTGTACATCTGCCACTAAAGCCTCCTCTCGGCTTTCAGTAGATAAGGCCCTGTGGGTTCGGTTGTCTTTCACCACCTTCTGCTGCTTAGCCCCCTTGGTTGGTAGCACCTGTTTTTCCCCAACCTCAATGTGGGGTCTCTTCTTCTGCAGGTTTGGCATGGGTTTCAAACTTGGGTTAGGGACCTGGGTAGGCACTGGAGGAAGTGTCACCACTGTTTTAGATGTCCCAGCATCTTTCGGCTCGGGCTTTTTGCCCCTGCCCTTCATCAAATTCCTCAAATCCATATCGTCGTCCGAGGAGTCTTCTAAATGAGTGGCTAGTAAATTAAGATGGACGCCTAACTGCTCGTAGGCTTCTTCCCCGGCGTCTGAGACCTCTACCACCTGGTTTATTCCTGAAGCTTCTCCCTCAAACTGAAATCCGTCTATTTGTTCTTCTAATGAGGAAGTGGAAGAGCTGGCCCCCTCACCTTCAATCTCTTGTCCGAGGGGAACTTGCTGGAGTGGTTGGACAAGGGGAGGTATAGCCCGAGGATTTGGATGGGGTACGGGTGGAAGATCGTCTGGTGCCAAGAAACCTTTCCGACCGACGTCTATACGTGCAAGGCGATGATCTCCGTGGACAATTGCGTTGCCGACCGGTTGGAAACCCTTTGGCTTCCCTGTGTATCCTAGAATGAGGGGAGCAGATCGTAGTTGCCCGTCCTCCCTCACGAAGATCTCTGACCTTAAAAGGTGATTGAGGGCGGCAATATTCGTAAGGCTGAGCCGAGGAGAAACTTGTCCCTTATCTGTTACAAGTCAGCAAAAAAAATGGTTAGAAAATCAGAAATATTAACCGAAGAGGAATCAGAAACCGATAAAAGACGAGAGCCCTAAGCCTATGGTTAGTGTGCCTAAATCTAACATGTCCCACCTGGCTTCCCATGCTTGGTTGGGCAACCATAGCCGTCATGCCATGCGCCTGAGACGATCACATAGTCGTCTTTCATCCCTTTGTTGGATTTGGGAAGGCAGGAAATGAGCCTGACAACATCCGACCGGGATTTTAAGTAATACCCAGCGTCTTGCTGGCTGTGGCATTCGTACATATGTACTACATCAAGCTAGGTGAGTCCCAATCCCATGTGAAGGTTAAGGTCCTCAATCGCTCCTAGGATCCTAAACATATTCGGCGCGCACTGCCAGGGAGTAAGCCTATGGTTCCGAAGGTAACTAGTGGTGATGGGACCCATAGGGATTGTCATTCCCCCTTCTTTGAAGGCAATGAGGGGGATAACCACCTCTCCCGTCTTCCGGTCTGTTAGTATCTTTTCTGGGGGGCAATACCTCACACCCACGTTAGGGGGTATGCGATACGCGGCCCTAAACGCCTCTAGTTGCTCAGGGCCATCCACCATGTACTCGAGCTTTCCCATGGTGCTTAAATGAAATGATTGGCCGAAGACAGAACTAAATGATTTGGCGGACGATGACTCACCAGGACTAAATCGGAGAGAAGATTTCAGGCTTGTAGGAGGGTTCGTGATGATTCTGGGGAGGCCTGAAAGCAGCGACTGAGAGATTTGGACGGAGTGGCGCGTCTGTTCTTGCTGGAGCGTCTGAAGATTTGCAAAGTGAGGAAGAAATAACTTCCTCTGAAGCTTTATACGGGGTCAAACGAAGGGTCAGGGGCACTCCCGCCCAAATCCTGAAGAAAAACCACAGCCGTTGGATCAATCAGCCACCGTTGGATACGAAGGACAAAACGCCACCTGGTGCAGTTAATGCAGCGCCTTGGGAATAAGGAAAACGCAGCGGCATTAATGAGGCGTCTGTTCCCACGTCTACACACGTGCCAGCTCGGTGGTGCGTGTTCCCAAGCTTTTGCTCCGTGGCAAGTCAAAATCCTACTTTTTCTCCTCAGATGCGAGGGAAAAACTACAATTTAGAGGGGCTAATGTGGGGGGAGAAAAAGCCCAACCCAACGTATTGGGCCCAAGGCCCTATATGAGAAACACTGTTCGTCCGAGGAGATTAAGACACTCAGTCAGAGGCCCATGTAAAAGGAGAATGTCTGGAGATGAATACGTGCACTATCCGAGGAGATGTTCATATGTCCGAGGAGTCCGATATCCTCGGATCCGACGAAGTTTTGCCCGACACGTGTATGGGAGGTTCAAGTGATCTGTTTGACAAGTGTTAAGAGAGAAAGGAGCCTCGGACACGCATGAAGGTAACAGGAACAGAGAAATATCAAGGAGACAGACTTCAACCACCGCATTTAATGCACTGCACCTACCTTCCTGGCCGCATTTATGTGGAGAAGACCCTTGAACAGTGCATTCTCAGCTACCGCCACTCAGACAGGGCTAAAGGGGGAGTGTGATGGGACATGCACTCAAGTGGGCGTCTAGATGATGAACAAGTGGACGGTGAAGATGTGGAAAGGCAGTACTATATAAGAGAGAGGTGTCTCTGATAGAAAGGGATCGAAAAATCAGAAAGAGAAAAGAGTGTATTATTTTACTGTAGCTCTAAGAATTGTAACCCAAGTTCATCAATGAAAATCACCTCTTCGGACGAGACACTTACATCTGTCCGAGCACATATTAATTCAAATTCTCCCACTAGCGTTGCTGTTTAATGCTGTTATTTTCATTATCAGCCTAGCTCTTTCACCCACTCTCTACAAATTTATTGTTTTGAGTTCAGTGGGCTCCAAATCCACACCTTCTTGGGCTTGGGCTGCAAAATCTGACCCTACAATATATATATATATATATATATATATATGTGCATTAAAAATAGACCCAACAATGAAATCCCTGAATGCAACAAATATTTTATTTGAGAGAACAAAAACGAACCTGGGAAAAAGTGGGTTCTTCTTCTTCTTCTTGGCCAAGAATGATAAAGGTCAAACAGCCAAAGCAGAGAGAGAGAGAGAGAGAGAGAGAGAGAGAGGCCAAAATGGTTGTTAGGACTCTTAGGATTGTGATATAAGTTGCCAAAGCTGGAAAAAGAGTTTTATATTTTTTGGGCTCTAAATGTGATCAGATTTCATTTCAGTTCGTTTGACTTTGGAACAGGTTTTTGGTTGTTGGTCCTTTTCATTCTCTCTTTCTTTTTTTCTTTTCCTTTTTTTTGGGGGGGGGGGGGGGTTGTTGTTGTTGTTGTTGTTGTTGTGGGCTTTTTCGGAGAGTCAGAGGTAAACTGCACTGGCGTGACGCAGGCAAATGTCTAAAATGGATCTCTAGAACATTGGGCAAAAGCTTTGGTCATGTTTATTTCCATACCTTTTCAATTAAAAGATTAAATCATCAAAATAACGCATCCAAAAAAAAAATAAAAATAAAAATAAAATGAGAGATTTTATGGTTATATTACGCCCCGGGCAGAGCACACAGACTTAGCGATGTGATGCCCACTAACGGACTCCTGCTGGTAGCAGGAATCGAACCTGAGCGTGTTAGGCAGAGCGAACGAACCATACCCAGCTGAGCCAAACCCCCATTGGCTAATAGTGCTCTTTTTTAATGTGTGTAAGAGTTTATTTTTATACCCTTCACATTTTATTTGTTACTTTACATTATAGAGATGAAATCAATATTTTACATTCATTTCATTAAAGGAATGATTGTTTATCTTCTCTTATTTTTTAAAAGAATGCTTACAAGGGAGGGAGAAAAAGAAAAAATAATAATTTTTTTTTCTTAACCATTCTATTCCTTCTACTAAATTTTCAAATAAATTAAATATTCTTTAAAAATCAATTTTAATTAACTTATTTCATAACTACTAAAGTAGCATAAAGATCTAAACTTTAAATTCATATATATTATTTAATCAAAAAACCTCATGTGTATATATATATACATACTATTTATAAGAGGATTTTTTTATTTGAATTGGACTTTTATGTAATTCAAAAATACCCTTAAACTTTAGGTTTAATAGGAAAAAAAAAAAAAAAAAAAACTTGAGGACAATTCCACAAAAATATATCTCCAACTCCACTTAAAATTCTTACAAAATAAGACACTTTCCTATTAATCCATATCTTCAAAACAAACATATCCAAAATTAAATAAAAAAAAAGAAAAAGAAAAGAAAAGAAAAGAAAAATATTGACATTAGACCAAAAAAAAGCCTCATCGCAAGCTCAAGCGCATGTGATGAGGGCTAGTGTGTGTATATATATCTATCTATATTATTTATAAGAGGATTTCTCTCTTTGAACTGAACTTTTATGTAATTAAGAAATACTCTTAACCATACGTTTAATGGGAAAAAAAACTTAAGAACAACTCGGTAAAAGTATATCTCCAACTTCACTTAAAATACCTACAAAATAAGATACTTTCCTATTAATCTATGTCTTCAAAACAAACTTATCCAATATATATATATATATATATTTAAAGAAAAATTATGACACTAGAGTCTAGAGGCCTCTCTTGAGCCCAAGGTTCTGGCGAGGGTTTGGAGTTTTCAGTTTTACTATTGTGCAAGTTCAACTCCCATAAAAAATAGGGGTTTTGAGCCCAACCTATGAGGCAAGAGGGATATGGCCCATGAGCCCATCACTTGATTTTGATAATAATATGAGCCATGGCCCAATTCATGAGGTGAAGAAATGAAAAAGCCCATGAGAGTCGAGACTATTACATGATGCAAAAAATATATAGGTTGTGAGCCCATTTTGTGAAGTATCGGATCATTAGCCCAATCCAAAATGCATGGAGTATTTTGGGCTTAGAGACAAATCTAAAATAATAATGATTTTTAAAAGAATTGTATATTGTTCAACGCCCACTATTTTCCTATGCTGCAATATTGTACAATACATGCCAACGCAGCACTATTTCATAAAGCAAAAGGAATAAGGTTTGGGCAACGTTCATCTTAAAGCCCAATTTTCCATCTAACAACAATACTTTAGACTAGAGTTTGACATAACAACACACAATGATGGATTTAGCAATGGATGGAAATAGGGACCATACTGCTCACAAATCTTATCCAAAAAAAAAAAGTTTATTCAGTAGTATTGAGATAACGCATCAACAGCCAAAATCAAGGCATGATCATCAATCATTCATTGGAATCTTTAAAGCAATCTGATAGTATTTAAAAATTTTCATATAATTCAAATACAATAAAGACCCCTATAACCATAAAGACCCCTATTTTTTTTTTTCTCAAAAAAAAAAAAAATTACAATAACATAAATATCTATTATCTTGTGAACAAACTTTTATCTGTGTACATATGTGCATTTGAATATAAAATATTTTCAAAGAAGCAAACCAAGACACAAATTCTTATTATTCTTTCTTTAAAGTAGTTTAGTAAACGAAAACCAAAATTCAAATTTCTCCAAATTATTATAATGATCAAATTAGAAAAAAAAAAAAAACCCATAAAAAATGGAGACTCTCATCAAAGGGTTAAACACATGACTAGCCTCATGCTCTATCAACTCCAATTTCCCTTTGGAGAGGTGCATGTATAACACCCAATCACCATTGTTAGAAGGGTTTAATATTGGCACCACCAACCGCCACTACAAATAATATGAGCTTTTTCAACATGTTTTTATCTACGGTTATTAAAAATTGTTGATAAAAACCTTAATTTTCTACAGTTATATGCAACTGTACAGTAAAAGCGAGACAATTAGCATATATATTTCCACAGTTGACATAACTGTTGAAATTAGGGTTAGAAAAAAAAATCAGCTTTTTCTTCAAGTTTCAACACTCTGGAAAAAAAGGGGTTCAAAAAATTATATAGATACTAGCCTCATCACACGCGCTTTGCGCGTGCGATGAGGTTTTTTTTTTTTTTTTGTTAGTGATCCTATTTTGTAGAGTTTTTTTATTCTATATATGTATAATTTTTATTTTGAAAATTTAATTTATAAGTGGATAAAGCAATTTAAAAATTAACAGTAGAGTGGTCCCATTTTGTAAAACAAAAATTGTGTTTTTTTATCTGATATATATATAATTTTGGGTAAAATATCATTTTCGTTCCTAAACTATTACAAAAGTTCGTTTTTCGTCCCTAAACTTTCAAAAGTTCTATTTTCGTCCCTAAACTATCACAAAAGTTCGTTTTTTCGTCCTTAAACTTTCAAAAGTTCTATTTTCGTCCCTAAATTTTCAAAAGTTCTGACGGAGTGCTGACGTGGCTTGACAAAGTGCTGATGTGGGAGGGACGAAAATCAATACGTTTGGAAAAGTTTAGGGATGAAAATAGAACTTTTGAAAGTTTAGGGACGAAAAACGAACTTTTGTGATAGTTTAGGGACGAAAATAGAACTTTTGAAAGTTTAGGGACGAAAAAACGAACTTTTGTAATAGTTTAGGGACGAAAATGATATTTTACCCTATAATTTTTCTTTTAAAAATCTAATTTATAAGTGAATAAATTAATTTGAAAAATAGCAGGAAAGTGGTCATTTTTTTTAGGTAATGTTTTAGTGGGAGTTAGAGTTGCATTTTATAGAAAAATGCAATGAGGCTTTTTTTTTTTTTTTTTTGTGTTAGTGGTCTTATTTTATAGAAAAAAAAACTGTGTGTTTTTATTTTATATATATATAATTTTCATTTTGAAAATCTAATTTATAAGTGAATAAATCAATTTGAAAATTAATAGGAGAGTGATCCTAATTTTTAGGCAATGTTTTAGTGGGAGTTAGAGTTACATTTTTACCAGATTGTCCTTTAGTTTTGTCCTACTTAAACATAGGGGTTTAGGGGCATTTTTGAACTAAAAAATGAGGAATCCAAACAGGAGAAGCTCCTTAAATAATAGTATAATAGTATAGAAAAAGTTTTTATCAACAGTCATTTACCACTGTTGAAAATAAGTACCACCATATTAGAGTATTAGCATTGGAGAATGTTAATGTCATATCTAAGGACAATTTGGCATTTTAAGCCTTAAAATCCTTTGCATCAGACAATGGTAAACCCAACTATTGCAAATTTTTTTGCAATAGTGCTACAGTACAATTCTAAAGTTGGAATTGTACTGTAGCAGTATTCTAAAATATATATATATATATATATATATTTTTTTTATTCACTTTTTTCCCTTGGAATTTCTCTCTCCTCTATCTCATTATTTCAGTTCTCTTCTCTCTCTTCCTTCTCTGTTTCTCCATTTGCTCTCTCCTCTCTTCAGACCCAAACACCATTCTCCTCTCAACATACATCACACATCACAGTGGCTCGGTTTTTCTGGTGGGTTGCGATCCGGCGATTTTGTGGGTGGCTCAGTCTTTTTTTTTGCTGTGACTGGTGCCTAAAGGGGTTGTGGGTCATGGTTGGGTCCGGTGTTTGGTTCGTGCTTGGGTTGTGGCTGAAGTGGGTTGGGTCCAGTGTTGTGGCTGAAGTGGGTTGGGTCCGATGTTTGGGTTCGGTGTTTGGGTCGTGGTTGGATCGGTGGGCTAGGATTGGTTGATGGTGGGTTTGAAACAGTGGATCTGTTGATCGGTTGGGTTGATCATCGGTAGCTCCGATGGTGGCTCCGGTGATGATTTTTTTTGAATGGGTTTGCTCTGGTGGGTTTCAAATCGGTGGCATGGGCTGATGGGTTTTTGGTGCCGTGGCTGTGGTTGTTGATGAGTTGATCGGTGCTGATGGGTTTTTGGTGTTGTGGCTGTGGTTGTTGATGGGTTGATCGGCAGCGTGGGTTTCTGATCGGTGGCTTGAGTTGATCGGTGGCTTGGGTTTTTGGTGCCATGGCTGTGGTTGATGGCTTGTGTGTTGCTAGAGGTTGAGGGAGAAGAAGAGGAAAAAAAAGACTGTTGGAAAGCCCAGGAAATATGAGTCTAAAAAAAAATGACAGTTATAAAGAAATAATAAAGAAATATTAAAAAATAATATTTTAATAAAAATAGAGTTTTGGGTGTTGGAAGTATTGTAAAATGTTACTTTATAATGATAAAGTGGGTTTTTAGAACGGTAAAATAAAGTAGAGGGCATGTTTGGTAGACTGTAATAGGAGCTGTAATGTAATAGTTATTCCTATGGTTTAGTTATTCTTTAGTTTGATTATGTTTTTATTACAAGGAATAATCATTCCTTATGAATAACTATTCTTCAAAATGAGAAATAATTATTCTTCTTTAAAAGATTGTATTAGTTATTCCTTAGTAAGTGCAATAATTTCAAAACTTAATATATTTACAAGTAAACAAACTTTCCATATACATCTAACAATTATAAAAATAAAAAATTATAAAAAATAACACATATCTCTCTTAAATTTAAAAATAACAATTTTTAAGGAAATATAATTGTATGAGTAAGAAATTTCCTAAAATAAATGTTAAGTTTCATTCTAATGTTATAACTCACAATCAAACTAATGAATAGGTTTAGTTATTACATTACAAAGCATTTTATTCATAGTAATAAAGATTATAATTCCTATCATAATCTTCATTTAGTGTACCAAACGTACCCTTAGAGTTTTCTGATGCTAATGCTATTGTATAGAAGCTACAGTATCTCACAATCCAAAATACGTTACATGCTCTCTTTCTCTTTCTCACTCTCGCTCTCGCTCTCGCTCTTGCTGTTCCACACGTCAGAAACCCAATCGGCTTGGTGGTCGCATTTTCTCACAGGTTCTCTCTCTCTCTCTCTGCATTCCTTATTCAGTTGCTGCTGAGAAAACTTTCTGTTTCTCTATTATTTTCTCAGCAACCAAACAAACTTCTTGACTTCGGTTAATTTCTCTTTGCTTTAGATTCACCATGCTGGTACTATTACGTCTAGATATTCTATATATTCACACTTTCCCCAATCCTATCTTTCCGATTAGGTATCTTCTATATGTTCATTGATGAATCCAATTGCTTAGTCTCCATAAAAGCCTAACTTTCAATCTTTGTATTTTTTTTTTTCAATTCTTAAATTCGATTTTATACAGCCTGTATAATTAAACTGCAAATGTGGAATTATTGTTTAATTACTCTTAATTATCACAAAAATGGCTGAATTGCTTTTTACCCCCATTGAAGTTTACTTTCTTGACCAATGATAATGAAAATGCTAGTTAAAATTGAAATTGAGTCTTGATCATCAGGTAATGTTTGATTTTGCTTTGTCAGTACCTTGATTTGGGAACAAGACTTGAACAAAGATATAGAAGTTATTCGTTTATTGTTTTTGCTGTTAATTTAATTTGGAAATTTAGAATTTGATGGAATATTAAAAAAAAAAAATTATATAAAAATCATGATGCCAATCCATTTTGCAGTTCAGAATTTGAATCTTTCATCGTTTATGTAATTTTTTTTTTATAAATTTTAAATCAAATTTTCCTTGGTTCCATTCAGTCTGTAAAGGGTTTTTTTTTTTTTTTTTGCCAATTTCTCAAAATTTTTGTTCAATTGTCTCTTATTATTGCTTTTTTTTTTTTTTTTAAAACCCCATTTGAGCTCTAGTGCTCAAATTTTATGGCAAAAGGCTCAGTTATAGGTATAAATTTGGGTTTGTAAAGCTTTTACATTTTCTGGGTAAAGTAGAAATCACTATCAAATGCTTTGTAATTTGATTAAAATAAAGTGTGTTTATGTGATTTTTCTATGTTGGTTTGGTCCTGGATGGATGGATGGATGGATAGGATTAGTGAAAGAAACAAGTTAGCCCCTTTCTATGTGAATGCTTGAACTTAAATATATGATTGAATCCTAGTACTATCTATGCTGTTGTAGAGTGTGGTTTGGTCTTTGGTGCTGAGAAAGTCCTCTTTTTAATTAAATTTGAAGATTATGAAATTTATTTTATGTTCTTAGGAACAACAGTTGGTGCTTTCAATGATTTTTCATATATGGGTTGAATGCCAAATAGAATACTGTGACTAGCCCTGATTAGTCTGCAGAGGATTCAGTGCTGACCTCAAATTTTTGGTAGTAAGGTTTGGCTGTTTGGTTGAATGCCAAATGATTGTTTCTTTGTTTAATGTTATTTGTTTTTCTTTTTTGGAGGTAATTTTCATTTTGGTATAAACAGAAAATTAACAGGGGTTTAGATGTTTGTTAATTTCAGTGGTTCATAGTTTTTATGGAAACGTGTATTGGTTGTTTTATGGATTTGACAGACTACTTGAAAGCGCCTTTCTGAAGTAGTCTGTCAACTTAAAAAGAGTGAAAAATAGAAGTTCATTTTCTGCAGAAACACACACACACAGAAGCAAAACAGAGCAAATGAGAGGAGGAATAGATAATTTTCAGATTCAATTGTTGCTATCCACTTTTTCAGTATTACATCTGCTCTATAGACTTCAATGTACAACCATTTTCGACCTTATAAAGGGCCATAAAATCCAAGATTTACAAGATATTACTCGAATAGAAACTAACCAAACTTTTAGCACTGTAGAACAATAACAGATTTCTGTAGTTATATTTTACAGCAAATTCTGCTTAACATTCTTCCATCTAATATGCTGTCCTAAAACTCCTAAGGCTTTTCAAAGTTGATGAAATTTCTTACTTGGAAGTGCTTCTGTAATATATTATCCAATTGCTCCTCTTATACAAAACTTCAGCTCAACTTTTGGCCGGCTTCAATTGCATCTCTAATAAAGTGATGCTTAATGTCTTGGATTAACTATGGCAGATTAGGTTAGCTATTGCTAGTTTATTGTCATAATACATATCACAAGCTGCTTCTTGGCCATACAATTCAATTAACACTAACCAAGGTTTACAAGAGATTACTTTAATTAAAAAAACTACCCATAGAAACACAAATCTGTGAACAATAACAAGTTGGTTCAAAATGTTTACATAGGACATTACTATTAACATCTTCACTAGATTCCATTTTTCATTGCTGGGAATTAAAAATTTGATATAATCAGTTCAAATTTCATCTTATGTTTTATTGAAATTCTTATTGAACAATGGTTTTCTTGTTTTGTTCCAAATAACACAACGGTGATCATGACATGGTTATTCCATGCATAGCTATGCATGCATGGATAGTATCGCTAAACCTTACTATTGCCCATGATTGGAGGCCATGGTTTGTTGATGGGCAAGTCGCAGGGTAAGTTTCCACCTCAACTTTCATGTTTCAGCAACCCTATTGCCTCTTCCACCATCCCCCTAACTTTTTAAATTTTAAATACAAGTTATATTCTAATATAAAGCTTATAATTGTTTTATGAATTATTTTTAATTGTATTGTGCAGATTCACAATGCAGTATACATCTAAAAAGTACTGCTTGACATTTGCAACAGTAAAGGCAAGAATAAGTAACTAGTTAATTGTTCCATATAAAAATATTTTCCAAGTAATAGCCACAAGTTAACTCTAGCATTTGCTTCTTTGTAGGGAGGGGGGCATACAGCTCCAGAGTACAAGCCCAATGAATGTCTTGCCATGATTGATAGGTGGCTATCTTACTATCCCCTCTAGTGAATAGTGGATTTTACCAATCCATCAATTAAGTAGGCTTGTAGTGCATCTAACATTTCAAGTAATTTTAGTTGTCTACTCAATATAAAATGATAAAAAACTTCTTCACTTTTTTATTTCCATTCTTTGATTCCTGTTCATGAATAAATTTAAATATAAGTTCCTTCCGTTGAGTCTTTAAATATGATGTATGCAAATCTTCTTGCTATGATATACATTTTGTTCTTGATAGATTTATCCCCTAAACTCAAACAATATGCGTGAAATGAGTATTGGAACCAACAAAGATAGAATGATATGCAAGCCAAGTTCAACATAGCTTGGTTGTTGGGCCTTAATTTTAAGTCTAACATCAATCATACATATAACTTTCAATTTTTTGGCTAATATCATATAACTTGTGTCATGCATCACCCTATTACCATTTTTTTTATAAAATTTTAATTTCATCATTTGTGGTTGAGAGAGGCAGCATTGGAAGCACAAGCATGTCTAGGGATGACTTAAAGAAGCTTCCTTGCAAAAAATTTGTAGTTGTTGAAATGTCTGTGAATGTGACTTGGTGCAGGTGGCAACCACAATCTCGATCTGAATTAGGGGATGTCTCCTCCTTCACTTGGTAATGGTTCCAAGGAGAATGAGGGATGCCTTCAGTTCCACTTTGACTCATACAATGTGCAAAATGGAAGGGGTTCTAGGGTAAATTTTTTAGCTTAGCTTATTTTTTTGATTTGCTTGTTTTTTGTTACATGTGAGAAAGCCAAATTTTGTGATGTGCTTAATGATTTCAAGTCAGCTCAAATACTAAATTCGGTTATCCTAGTTGAAGGACTTAATAGTCACCCTTAGGCCTTTGCTTGCTGTAGCAAATATAGCTGGCCTATTTTAATCTTCACCACATATGCTAAATAACATACATTGCATCAGCATTAAAGTTTTAAAACTACCAACAATTTATCATTTATGTTCACTATGCTTTGCTTTGCAGATGGGGAACAATGCACATGCAACATTATCTAATTCACCTTTCAAAGGACTAGTAATGACATCAGAGCGCCCCCCTTATGGAATGGTGTCTATCCTAATTTCATTCCCAATGAGGTGAATTGTTTTATTAAACCACTTATTTTTTTTATTTTATTGTTTTCCTTTTCTTCCTTCTCTCCCTTCACGCCTGAAAATCTCTCTCTCTAACCTCCAACTCTCTTTCTAATCTCTGAAACTCTCATGGCCGACACTAACCCACACGCTACTAGACCTTTGTTCTCAGTGGATCTGTCATCTTCTCAGCCTCCATACATTGGGAAGGGGGAGGGGGTTCAGACTCTTTAAACCATCCATGTTTCTGTGACCAAGTGAACCCAATCCTTGGTGCAAAACTAAAAGGATGGAAATACTATAGTGAACTATTTCTCTTTTTCATGGAATCAGATGTCATAACTTATGTTATGCTCTAAGATAGCTAAGATCAGCCACAAAGAAAAGTGGAAAATAATTTTTCCAATATTAATTTTATGGCCATAGAACTAAACCAAAGGTACTGACTTTCAAAACACTTTTGCTTCCAAATTTTTCTTATTAGAACTTAAAAAAAAAATTAATGGGCATGTCCTTGTCATTTCATGCTATAGGTCAATCTATGTTCCCTTTTTCGTGTACCGTTTTCTTGAAAATTTAGTAATTCCACTGCTTATTATCTCTATTTGATGCTCAATGTTATAAAAGTGCCAAAACTGGTTCTATGCTATTTCCCTTTTGATACCTATTAAAAATGAAGCAACTTTGGTGTTGATCCATGTTGTATACCAATGCAATAATTTGCTTCTATGGGTACTTAATTTGGCCCCTCTTTTGTCCACTATTACCTCATATTGCTAATCTAATAGGTGCAGAGGATCTTATCTATATACTTTTGACTTCTAGCCATCTATTATTTAGTGTTACCTGTTCTATATAAAATAGCAAGAGAAGTTACCAAGTGGCAATGCACTTTGTATGACTGTTTTCATACAGCTTTAAATGAAGCACTGAAGAAGGAAGATGAGAGGCTCAAGATTGCAACCGGAAAAGTAATGACACGTGCTGGGAAAAAGCTCTAAAAAAGTGCGAAAAAAGGCCATGGCTTCTGCGTGTACATTGTGCTGTAATGGAGAGGAGAGAATTCCTTATCAAATACAATGGATAAGGTAATTAAATGAATGTACATGTGACTGGTGTGTGGTGTCTCAACTCTTGTTCTACTAGTTTGGTTGGGGAGTAATTTTGGATTTAGGCCTAGGATCTATTGGGAGTAATTTGTACAGTTTGCTTCATTGTGTTATAAATGTAGTTGATAGGCTGTTGAAATTCAATTTGGAATTGCACAATTGTGTTTACATTTATATTTTGAATCAGGTTATTAAATTTTGATTAAAGTGAAAGAGTGCATCCAAAATTTTTTTTTTAAAAAAGAAAATACTTATTTTGACATTTATTAACCGTTGATAAATGTGTAACACTTTTTTTAATGGTTGTATAGGCTGTAAAAAAATGTTCTCGACATGGTTTTTAATAACGGTTCTCTATGGTTATTTCAACCGTCGAAAATACTTTTTTCGACGAGTTTTAGTACTTTTTTCGATGGTTTCAACCGTTGAAAATAGTTAAATTTCTTGTAGTGCGCATTCCCACCACTGCCGGGAAATAACTTGACGCTGGCCATTGCCGGCCTTCCCCATCACAAAATCCACCTTTGATAGTGGGAACCTCAAACCAGATGAAACCACAAGAGCAGGTCCTTCTTTATTGTCACTGACATATATCTTTGACAAAACTAAGCACCAGACGATGGGCCTTTGCCCAATCTATCAAATCCAAGAAATGATTCTCATTCATTGCACCTTCCACAATTCCATGAACTTCATTTGCTATCCAACTCAATGGGATTTCTTTTTATAAAAGTTCATCTACTATCTTGTTACCTGTTTGATAATGATTAGAATGATTTAATTCACTATTTTGTTATAGTAGTTTCAACATTTGGCACTATCTAAATTAGCAAAGGTGTAGTAGGGCACCCCAGAGTTTCTGCCAATGCCTTCTTGAGGATCTCTACCATGGACTCAGAGGTCCAGTTGTCTTTAAAGGTGGACCTCAACCATGGGCTTCTTGAAACAAAAGAAGAAACTGTAATTCACTGCTGGCATATATAAAACCCATGTCTAGGGTTGACAGTGTTTGTCAATGATTCTGCTTTGGCGACTTTGCAGCCACCACCAGCTTTTTGGTCACAGTCACCATCAAAGCTTTTAAACCATTAGGTGTTTTGTGTGTGAGAGAGAGATGCCGGAAAAAATACTAGTGTATGGAACTAGGTGAGGCTGAGGAAGTATGAACAATATGAGCTATATGAAACATAATTTAGAGCATCCGCATCAGATGTGCCAAGCATTTAGTACACCAGATTGCAACAAATATGTTTCTCAAATATTTTTAGAACCATAGAAGCAGGGATGGAACTAGGATTCAAACTTAGGGGGGTCAAAGTTCTTTGTTCAAAGATTTTAAAAAATTGAAATATCAATACTAGAGGTTGACAATAATGTATTATTAGTATTAATTTTTTAAATATTTTTATTTTTTATTTTGAAAAAAAAAAATCACAAATGACAATTTATAATCAAGAGTTTTGTAAATTGTAATTTACAACTATGTTTTTTGTTGACTTTAACTTCGTATCAAATTTTATTGTAATTATGTTCAATCATTTCCCTGTATTTTTGTGAGATTTAATGTAAGAGTTTG
Organism: Quercus aquifolioides; assembly: GCA_019022515.1. Classification (NCBI taxonomy): domain Eukaryota; kingdom Viridiplantae; phylum Streptophyta; class Magnoliopsida; order Fagales; family Fagaceae; genus Quercus; species Quercus aquifolioides. The sequence goes on along the minus strand of CM032328.1, from coordinate 88,780,023 downwards.
GTGAAGATTCTATGAAAATGAGGATTTCACGACTAGCTCATGAGTGCCAACTCGAGAAATAGGCCAAGTGAGAAGCACATGTTAGAATTTGAAGAGTCTTTGACAGGCTGGATTTCATGAGTTATTCGCGAGTGAAATATTCAAACATTGTAGCATACCATTCATGAAAATCAAAATCACGTAGTTCAATATTCAAATATTGTAATTTCATTTCTTTATTAATTTTGATGAATATTTCATTTCTTTATTAATGAAAATGATGGGGATGTTACTTTGATCAAGAAAGAAGAAAATAGCAATTGGAGGAAAGTTGATCAAGAAGTAAATAGCGAGTATAGAAAAGCAAGTCAACGGAATTGTACCGTACCATGAGTAATAAGGCTTATAAGTCTTAATCCAACGTAGCAATAAGTCAAAAACAAAGAAAAAGTCTTTTGTCAGGAAACTTGGAAGGCTAGCTAGCCATAAAATATTTGGTCGCAATTTGCTATTCACAATCAAATGACACAGAGTTATGATTGAGCGGGAGGCTCATGTGTGATAAAAAAACCATTTTTCTACCAAATATTAAAAGCAGTTTATCAAGGACGGAATCAAGATTCAAACTTAGGGGGGTCGAAGTTCTTTGTTCAAAGATTTTTAAAAATTGAAATATCAATACTAGAGGTTGACAACGATGCATTATTAGCATTAATTTTTAATTATTTGTATTTTTTATTTTGAAAAAAAAAATCACAAATGACAATTTATAATCAAGAGTTTTGTAAGTCAATTGGCACGTCCTAATATTTTCAAGGTCTGACCAAGATTAGTCCGATTCTTTATTCTATCGACATTAAAAAAAAAAAAATTATGTACGCTTTTACACATAATTCTAGAACATATATCTGCTATTGATATATAGTTAAATAGATTCTTAAAAAATAACAAAATTGTATATTAAAAGTTCAAATAGCAGTTGTCAACATTATATTAATAAAAACGATAAAATATGTTTAATAATATCATGCATTAATATTCAGCGTAAAAAAGGGTAAGACAATTATTGGTGTCTTGGTAAGGTTGAGAATTTTTCCTTTCAAAAATTGCAAGTTTGAAAAAATAGTAAAATTAAAAATTAAAAGAGATCTATTAAACAATTACATGACAATGGATGGTAACTTTGAGTCTTTAATTAAGTAAATAATAAAGCTTTTCTCATCATTACATTAATTTAGTTAAGTCACAAAATTTATTACCAATAGACTAATCTTACACATGCTTTGGTGGCAGTTTATGTAAGGCACAAAACAATAGATTGTTATTGTTTCACACATGTATTACCATTTATGCATGCATGCTAAGTGTGTCCCAAAGTTTTTTTTTTTTTTTTGAGAAAACAAGTGTGTCCCAAAGTTAATAAAACATTAAAAAAATAAAAAAAATTCTACCATTCAAAAAATAGATAAATTTTTTCCATTGGTTGAATTAAAGACACCAACTGATCCAAGTTGGTAGTGATTAACTGGTGTGTGGATGGAGCAATCAACCAATATAAGAGTTGTCCTTGTGTCTATGAGGTGAAGTTATTTGAAAGAGGCATAGAGCTCTCAAATGAGAGAGAGAAATTAGGTAAAAGTTATTGGGTTTTTGTGATTTGTTTGGCTAGGATTTGTAATTGATTTGTTGTTATTGTTTTTGCTTAGACCAGATTTATTTGTCCAAAGATTTTTCTTATTATCCGGATATGTGTTTTTTTTTAAAAAGATTTTTTTTGTTATCTATTTTTGAGATTTTGGGTCATCTTGTCAATTCTTTGGGTGAGGGGGCCAAGTGTATAAATTTTAGACCTTAATGTAAATTTTTTGTGTAAATATATATTATAAGATTTTTTTTCAAAGGCTGGGGGAGACCATGGCCCTCCTCAGCTCCAAGGCAGTTCCGTCCCTGCATAGAAGGGTACCGTAGCATGTTCTTAAAAAAAAAAAAAAAAAAAATTATTCTTTCACTTCTGCCGCTCTCCTCTTCTCTCTCTCTCTCTCTCTCACATTTGAATCACTTCATTTATTTTTAATTTGACTTTTCTGGACGCCTATCTCCTCATCCAAGTCTATATTTTGCAGCCTTAACCACTTGGGTGGTTGGTGGCATGGATCCAGTCAAGGGGCAAGGTTTTTTTTTTTTTTTTCCTTAGATTTGTGAATGCTCAGATTTTTGGCTGGTTTTTCTTTTCAGATTTTTTTTTTTTTTTTTGTCCATTATATTTGTGGTTTTATCCATGGCCATAGACACCTTGCTCCCCCTTGAATTTCTCAGATCAGTGATGAGGTTTTTTTACTTGGGTTTTATGGGTTTATTTTATTATTTATGTTTTGAGATGGATTTTTTATTTGATTTGGGTTTTGTGAAGGCTTGTGGTGGTGGTGGTTGGATGATAGTGGGTTGCAATTTTGGTGGTGGTTGTGGATTAATTTCTGGTGGCGCTAGATTGCGTTTTTGGGTTTTACGGTGGTGGAGGTTGGGGGGGAGGGGGGAGGGTTGTGAATGGGTATCAAAGTAATTTTTTAATGTGTCAAATGCTAAACTGTCTTCAACCAATCTTGCACATATGAATGGAGAATTACTAGTTTCACTAATAATCACACTAATGATTTGCCTCACTCCACACATTTGAAATAAATGAGTTTATTTTTGTACTGTGATTGCATAATTGGAGGCAATTATAAATGTCAATTAAGACAATCTGAAGTGCAAGGCTTAAACACATGTGCAGCCTCACACTCTATCGACTCCAGTTCCCTTTTCAACATGTGCATGTACACCACCAATCACCATTACAGATGGACTTGGTATTGGCATCACATACCCAACATTCCCACCCCATGGAAAATGAATGACCAAATGCACTCTTTCCCCACCCAAAATCCACCTTGTGATATTGGAAAATGTTGTCCTGATGAAACCACAAAGCTGGTCCTTCTTTGTTTGCCACTACTATATACCTTTGCCAACTTTGCACTGGACGATGAGCCTCCACCCAATCTATCAAATCAAGAAATGTTCTTTAGTCTTTGCACCTTCCAAAAATCCATGAACTTCATTAGCCACCCAACTCAATGGCTTTTCAATAAGCTCATCAATTTTCTTAGAATCATAGGGAATAGACAACACGTTTCCAAAGTAAGAAGACATTAATGATGTTTTCTCTTTGTCTCCAAAGCTAAGCATTGTCCTGCCATCAACAACAATGCCCAATTTTGATACCCTTTTGTTTTTAGCACTTTTGGCGCTAATTTTCCACAAAAGTGCACTGAAAGACTCTAGTTTAGTCCTTTTGCTTTCCTTGGTGCTGGCTTGTGATTGGAGTTGGTTAATTATGTCTGCCTTAACTAAGCATATGCGGTTTTCGAAATGGTTGGCACTGGGTTCTGGATCATTGGAAGGGTTGAACATGGTGATGGGGACATACAAGTTGTGAAGGGAAGGATCAAAGGAAACAGGATGTCGAGGATTGAGCATCTCACGGTTGAAAGTTGGTAGTGAAGAGAAGGGTTTAGATTGAGCAATCTCAGCCCATGAAACAAGAAACATGCCTGCCGAGTATGCATCTACTATCTGATGGTCAAATGTGCATGCCACCACAAGACCACCACATTTGAACCCAGTTGCCTACAAGTAGGTTTCATGGCATTAGTTTCAGCAAAACCTTTTTTGGGGGGGGGGGGGGGGGGGGGGGGGGTGTGGTGTTGGGGGAACAATGCTTCACAAAAAAACAAATTTTATCATTTTTTTTAATGGTATTTGAGGTGGTAAATTGTGATTAATGTAATACCATTTTTACATAGGGGAACCATAGACATCACTTTTTTTTGCATACTAATTGTGAAATTTGTTGTGTATCTAGACTTATTGAAAAAAGAAGAAGTACTCCTTGTTGCATTTTGTATGTTTACTATTTCATTTTCATAGGTAACTCTTGAACAACATAATAAATATCTGAACAACTTTTATATGTTTGGTGACATATTAATTTGTAAAGAGTGTATATTAAATCATATACTATCCATTACTATACTCTTTGAAATATCCGAAATAATGCACACTTTGACTTTGAGACCTCAATGGGCATAATTTTATAAATATTCCAATCTATTATTTATTTTATCAACAAATATATGGCTAAGATTTTTTTTTTTAAAAAAAAAAATTAAAATTTCACGATCCATGTATTTTTTTAAAGTAGTGTCAATAATAGATCCAGGTGAAAGTAATGTTACCTTAATTATAACATACAATATCAACAATTATAAAAAAGCTTGTAAAATTTTTTGGATCCCTCTCATTATTATAATTTGATAAAAATTTTCATTTTATTTTGTCTTTTTTCTTTGTATGATTTTAAATTAATGGCTGGAAAGTTATATTTTGTCATAGAATATTAGTGCTTCAAAAACTTTGATCTTTAATTTTTAGGTGAAAAAAAAAGATGGAGGTAATAAAATTAGTTGAGTTATTTTAGAGATATTATAAAATTAGAGATATGTTGTCAATCATAAACAAGTAATTCATATATATATATATATATATGTTTTTTCATGGGACATCAAAAAAACTATCTTTTTAATTTCAATTAACCAAAAAAGTTTTTGATGTAAAAAATACAAGAAATTTGTTTTTTCTTTATATTCCCAAAAACAAGTTTTTGAAAATAGAAAATAAAAACAGTTACCAAACATAACCTAATATTTTTAATAAAATAGACAATAAAATAGATAATTTGATATATGTATTTTTAAAAAGTAGTTATGTATAATAAAAAAAAGTAAGGTTTTTTGCAAAAATACATATGATTTTCAATATGGCCGATAAGAATGCTTTAAGCTTTTGTATTAAAATAGGTGAAAGCTTTAGCATTTTTATTTTCATATTAGTTTAGCAATGTATTTTTGAAAACAATAACACGTTAATTGTCTAAACTTTTGGCAAACCTGGACAGCCAGCACGCCATTCTTCTTCTTGGGTACAAGTTTGCAGCCAATGGTCTCATCAGGTTCATACAAATTGAGTTTTTGAAGCTCTATATTTGCAAAAGCGTCAGCGAAGTCAACCCCACGATTGTTGCAGTGAAGCTTATGCTCACCCATGGAGTTTGACACTTTCTCACCAGCAAGGGCATAGAAGGGCACTAGAGCTTCTTTCAAGGCCTTTTTGAGAACCTCAACCATGGCCACAAAGGTCCAATTGTCTTTACAAGTGGGCTTCTTATAACAAAAGAAGATACTGAAATCTAATGGATGTAAAATGCAGAAGTCTAGGTTAGAGAGTGGTAACCAATGGTCCTCATGCTTTGGCAACTGCACTGCCACCACCTCTTTCTTGATCAGAGTCACCTCCATCTCTTTTGCATTCATGCTTATGTTTATGTGTCTAAACACTCTTTAAGAGAGAGAGAGAGAGAGAGAGACGTTGGGAAAAATTCTATATAAATGGGAATAAATTTCAGCAAGTACAGCAGAAGCACAGCCACACAAGAACGCAAATATTTACATAGAAAACCCTTTCTCTTTGAAGAGAAAAATCACGGAACAAACTTCAAATAATTTCATTATATTAAATAGAGATTACAACACTTAGAAATACAACTTGAGCAAAGAAACCTCTCTTTTTCTTTTCACTCACTACTCTCTACCTCACTATGTATCTCTCACAATTTTCTCATGCTCTCTGTGTTTTTCTCTTTTCTTTTGCTTGCTCTCACACATGTTATTCTTCAAGAGTGCACTTTGTCCTTGCTCTCTTTGGGACTCTCACTACACCAAATGGCCGAATGGTCTTACTTTATATGTCTTCATCTTTTTCTTTCTTCTCTAGCTAGTAGGACACTCACAAGACAATAGTCAAATCTTTATAAATGAGGCTTGACTTTTGTACATAAAAATATGCCTTCTACTCTTCCTTTTTGGCAAGCTCGTCCAGGAAGCTCCTTTAAATTTGTTGACTTCTCAGCAGCTTGTGTAACAAGCTCATTTAATGAGCTAAGCCAAAGTGTGGGCTGGATCCATGTGGTGCAATCCACCCAACAATCTCCCCCTCCAACCCACTTAGAGAGGAGATTTTTAACTCAATTCTTCAGTTAGTGTTTATGCTAGTCAACCCAACACCATGCTCAACCTTCTTCATTATCTTCACTAACAATGAGAAAATCTCAACAACCTCAATACATTTCTTTCTCAAAGAATTTAGTTCACATTGGATATCTTTAATCCAATTTCTTGACTTCCCCTTATCAGAAGCTCAAATATTCTCAAAACTAACTGCTCGATGTTCTTCAGTACACCTCCTTAATTTCAAGAGGTTCAACAATTTCTAGTGGAGGATATTGTTTCCCTTGCTCAAGACCTTCACGATCTTTCACTTCATCACATTATTCCTAGCATCATGAAATTTTTCATCAAATATCACTTCCTCGTTTGAAGCACTGCCAAGTAGAGAGAATTTTACTCTCTTGGTTGCAATACCATTAACTCCAACTCTTAATTGTGGAGTTTTCTAAAAAAAAAAAAATTGTTTGCATTGAACTTCTTCTTATAGGCCTTCATATGAGTCTTGTACGTATCGCAACAAGCATGCCCTCTTGCAACAACCAATAATCCTTTAGAAATTTTCCATCTTCTATTGCCAAGGTGGTTACAATAACCCGCTCGATCCATAGCCAATGTAGAAAACACATTCATCCTCAGATCTGGAACATGTCGTACATCCTTTAATATCAACGTGAAACCAACGTTGGTCTTAATGCACACATCACCAATTCTCAGAATTTTGAATAACTAGAGTTACCCATCTTCACAACACCAAAGTCACCTGCTTTGTATGTGGTAAACAACCCTTTTGTAGGGATAACATGGTGGGAGGCCGCTGAATCAACAACCCACTCAACATCATTCTTAGCAACATGCTCACACTTTTGCTCTTCAAGAGAGAGCATCACAACATCCTCATCAACCATAACTACTGTAGCATTCTTCTCATTATCATTCTTTTCATCTTTGTCTTCAGTTTGTTCTTTATTTCAATGCCAAATAGTTTCCTTTTATGTGGCCATTTTTCCCACAATGGAAGCATTCTCTCATCTCCTTAAACTAAGACCTGCTTTTTGATTGTGACTTATTATTAAATTTAGCTCGATCATCAAACCCTCTACTTTTATTTCTACCCCTGATTTCTGTGACAAGAGCTTGATCTTGTGCATTATTTATACTTGCATCTCTCCTGCAATCCTCCTTGCTTAGAATCAAATCTCAAATATCATTATATTTGAATTTGTTTTTCCCTGCGGAATTGCTCACTGCCATTCTCATGACCTCCCAATTGTTTGGAAAAGAAGCTAAAACATTCAATAAACGAATCTCATCATCAAATCAATCTCCACGGAGGACAATTGATTTATAATGGTATTAAACTCATTTAGATGCCGTGACACAAGAGTACCTTGCACCATCTTTTAGATTAAACAACTTCTTCATCAGATGCACCTTATTGTTAGTCGAAGGCTTTTCATACATGCTAGGAAAAGTCTTCATTAGATCCACTGTAGTCTTTTCCTTCACAAAGTTGTGTATAATTGATATTGACAGAGTTAATCGTATAACTCCAAGCACCTATCTATCAAGAAGATTCCATTCTTTGTCTGTCATACCATCTGGCTTCTTCCCTAAAAGAGGAAGAAGTAATTTCTTCCCATACAATATTGTAAAGTTGTGATTTCCAACTAGCCTTTATTGGCTTTAATTCCATGCCAAATTTGATTGTAATTTTTTCAATCATTTTCCTGTATGTATGTGGGTTTATTTGTAAGGGAAGAGTGTGAGAGATTGGTGAAGAATCAAGCGTTAAAGATGAATTAGTGCAAGTTCGCGACTAACTCGTGAGAAAGCAACCCGCGAAAAGGCCACGTGTGAAGCACATGACTAGAAGCTGAAGAGTCATGACAGTTTGTCATTTCGTGAGTACTTCACGAGAAAGGCCATCTCGCGAGGTACCCGCGAAACATTCTGTTTAGCAAAAAGATAAAGTGTTTTACCAAATTCTTTACCCACATTATAAATACCCACATTATAAATACCCTCATTATCCACGAATTGTAAGGAGTGCTTTTTAGAGAGAAAACCCTAGCAAATACACTTGAGAGTTAGAGATTGTTATACCCACAATCATCTACACATTTCCTCTTGGTTTTCCTCTACTCCTACCTCTCCATCTCTACATCCTTGAGAGGTTCTTAGCCCAAACAATTACCACACCCAATTTAAGTGTTAAGTGAAGATTTGGTGCTGTTGGGAAGCATTGGAAGGAGCCATTTAGTGGCAGATGCAATCGGGTTGAATTGCGGGATCCAAAAAGCTAGTGAAGATAAGACTCTGAGAAGTCTGTTGGTAGTAGGAGCTTGTAGGGCTCAAGTACATGGGGTAGACTAGGCTTGGAGGGTCTTTTATTATTCATGTACTCCAACTATATTCACTAGTGGATCAATTTCGACTTGGAGGGTCGCGGAAAAGTTTTTCGCCGAGTTCTTCGGTTTCTTCTTCAATAGCACATCTTGGTGTTATCTTGTGTCTGCATCTCTTTTCCCTACTCTTTAAGCTTTACTTTTACTGTTCATTGTGGTTGGATATGGCTTAGAGTAGTGTTATCAGCACATTACGCTTATTTACTCTTATTCCGCACTTTGATAAGTTAGAGTAAAAGCAATCTAGCCGTAATTTTTAATTTGGAGTCTAAACAAGCTCTAGTATTTCACATTAATTTGAGCTTTCACAGATAATCTTTGATCTGCATCTTCCAATAGCCAAAGTCTATGCTGTTAAACTTCTCGATTCATGTTTCTTGACACCTTTCCTTCTTTTCCAGCCATTTCTCCCAATGGAACCTATACTCTGATACTACTTGTTGGGAAAATTTTTATATAAGTGAGAATAAGTTTCAACAAGCACAGCGGAAGCACAACCACACTAGAACACATGTGGAAAACACTTTCTCCTTGAAGGAAAAACCACTGGATAAACTTTGAATAATTTCACTATATTAAATAACGATTACAACACTTAGAGATACAACTTGAGCAAATAAAAACTCTCTTTTTCTATTCACTCACTACTATTTTCCTCACTGTGTACCTTGAAAAAAATTTGAAAAATCAGGAAAAAATGAGGTTTTGAAAAGCTGTATATAAAAATTAAAACTTAAAACTAATGCCAAACTCACCTTTAGTCCTCACTCTCTCTAGGACTCTCACTCCACCTTAATTTGATTAGTATTAAATAATTTTGTTTAATTAATATTTACGTATTAAAGGGCTCCACATAAATTTTTTCGCCTTAGGCCCCAAATTATGTTGGGCCACCCCTAACACAACATAACTACATACCATGTTTAACGTTTAGTAATAGGTACATACCATGTTTAATATTGGTACATATATCAAGTTTAGTAATACTTTCTGTAACGCCCCAAAATCATAAACAATAAAAGTCTATTCAATCTAAAATAATTCATAAAAAAAAATATATTAAATAAAAGTAACCAACAACCTAAAAACTCATCACAAATGTCAGAGCTCTAATCCACCAAAGACAAAACATTCTCAATAATTCTCCAGTACAATGTTTAATACCATAAAAATAATAATAAAATCCCCAGTTCCACAAGATTATTCGTAATTGTTGTCTTCCAAGAATCTCTAGTCTAATAATCCCTCTATTGTATCTGTAAGGAGAAATAAGGGGGGGGGGGGGGTGAGATAACTTAATAAGTGGAATTCACTAACATTGGGATGTGGGAACAAACCTTTCAAATAAATAATTCTTACAACCATTCATAACTTGTAACTGTAGGGGCTCAATTCGTGGAAGACCCCCAACAATACATTTCTAAGAGAGTGGGACGAAGGGATAGGCACTAACCGGCTTGCCACCGGTCCTCCGGAGCCCTTTTTCTTCAGAGGGGTATTACCCAGTTCTTCTTGGCTTGGGGTTGCTCCTCGGCCTTCGTCCGAGGGAGGGCCCCCCTCCTCAAGAGGGGCACTTTGTGTTATATATCTCCTTCGGTTGATCCTAGCCTACAACTGTCGATCATCCAGACTACTTCTTAAGAACCTGTCCCATCAGCCACGTTCCCAACCTTACTGTGGGTCGCAGCACCCAAGGTTGTGCTGTTCAGGAGTCCTATCCGCGTTAATGTGGTCAGGGGGAGTCAGATAAACTCATTAAGTGTGGATGTGACCACCTATTCTGGGTTTGTCCCCCACCTGGAATTAGACTAGGCATGCCGAGGAAGGGGGCGTCCTCGGCATGGGCCCAGAAAGGACTAAAAAAGCCCCCTAGACAACAGCCTGGGACGATCATCACTCCTCGGCATGGGCCTTGGGCCAGCCTGAAGGTGGGCCGAGGCTTCCAGGCCCACGGGCCCCACAATAGCCCCTGAAAATCATGCTGCCCGTTCCCTTGAACGGGGAGGAGGGTTTTGATATCCATGGCCATCATACTCCAGAAGGCCTTCCGCTAGCTGTTCTTCCCCAAATAGTTTGCTTGGCGCTTTAATTCTTCGGTAGGTAGTTAGTTTCCCCGCAGGACTGAGTCCGAGGACCATGCAAGGCCCTTGGTTCTGTCTAACACTCTTTTCTTTCTGTAAGCAGCTAGTTTCCCCATAGGTTTGAGTCTTTGGACCATGCAATACCTTGGTTCTGTCTAATGCCCAGGTATGATTACGTGGTTAGTTTCCCCATAGGCTTGAGTCCGAGGACCATGCAAGGCCTTGGTTCTGTCTAACACTCTTTTCTTCTGTAAGCAACTAGTTTCCCCATAGGTTTGAGTCTTTGGACCATGCAATACCTTGGTTCTGTCTAGTGCCCAGGTATGATTACGTGGTTAGTTTCCCCATAGGCTTGAGTCCGAGGACCATGCAAGGCCTTGGTTCTGTCTAACACTTTTTTCTTCTGTAAGCAACTAGTTTCCCCATAGGTTTGAGTCTTTGGACCATGCAATACCTTGGTTCTGTCTAGTGCCCAGGTATGATTGCGTGGTTAGTTTCCCCATAGGCCTTGAGTCCGAGGATCATGCAAGGCCTTGGTTCTGTCTAACACTCTTTTCTTCTGTAAGTAACTAGTTTCTCCATAGGTTTGAGTCTTTGGACCATGCAATACCTTGGTTCTGTCTAGTGCCCAGGTATGATTACGTGGTTAGTTTCCCCATAGGCTTGAGTCCGAGGACCATGCAAGGCCTTGGTTCTGTCTAACACTCTTTTCTAGGAGTTCGTCCTCGGATCCGAGAGTCTTGCTTTTGTGTAACGATGTCCTCGGGCCATTTGCTGGGAGCGGTTTTTCCTCAGGTCGAACTGTGATCTCACGAATGACGTTGACCTCGCCTCCAGTTCACGTTCCCCATCCTTTTAGTTTACGAGGCGTCCTCTTGGCCTTTCGTGCCCCGCGCTTGACGTTTCGGTGCGCGAGACGCGTCTTCATTAATGTCTTCATGAATTACCACAAAATCCGGCGGTTGGCAATCCCCTTGGAATTGGGGTGAGAATTAATTCGTTTGACAATCCTCCCTTCGAATCTGCGCGGCTCAACTCCCACCAGTTTCGCCTTCTATATAAGGCGTTCTGGGGGGAATGTTTCTCTTTATTCCGTGGACCTTCCACCACAACCAGAAATACGTCCTTCCACCTCTTTGAGCCCCTTTAACACCATCGCCAGATTGTGACCAAAGTTGGGAGATATGGGGTTAAGGGCCGCCGTGGCCGCAGCCCCTACTGGGCTTCCGGCGCGGCAGAGTCTAGGCGTAACACTGGCAGTGCCGTATGCGGTGGCCAGGTGGGACGTCGTTGAAGTACCTAACGTCTCTCCCCGGAGCGCACCTCCGATGGAGGAGACACGCGAACTCATGTCATGGCTGGTGCCCGAGTGTTGCCGTCTCCAACGGCCGGCGCTCGTGAGGATTGGAGAGCATCAAGGAAATATCACGGAGGAGGACGTTCCGGTGCCCCTGCATCTGCTCCTCGCTTTGTTCAAGCTTCCGCTTTGAAGCGAGCCAGCCCCAGCCCCCCTTCCTCGCTTTTATTGTCAAGTTCTCCCATTCTCTTGATGCCAATAAAAGCACGGGATGACACTTCCTCCCTCCCTTAGCTAGTTGTAGAATCGGTCCGCCTGGGCCTCTGATTGTAGGATTAGCTTGTAGAAAAGCTTGTAAAACAAGCCTGCCTGAGCCTCTGATTGTATTCTGTAATTTTCTTTTACGAAATAATAAAAAACTTCTCTTTTTATTTGCTGTTGAGTCTTCTTTTTACTGCGATTCTTCTCTTTTTTTTTTTTTTGTTGATACAACCCGCCAACTTTTGCGTAGTGATCACTTATAAACGATCGCCGGTTGCGCCGGCCAGCGCACTAACCCTTCCCACAGACGGCGCCAATTGTAGGGGCTCAATTCGTGGAAGACCCCCAACAATACATTTCTAAGAGAGTGGGACGAAGGGATAGGCACTAACCGGCTTGCCACCGGTCCTCCGGAGCCCTTTTTCTTCAGAGGGGTATTACCCAGTTCTTCTTGGCTTGGGGTTGCTCCTCGGCCTTCGTCCGAGGAGGCCCCCCTCCTCAAGAGGGGCACTTTGTATTATATATCTCATTCGGTTGATCCTAGCCTTACAACTGTCGATCATCCAGACTACTTCTTAAGAACCTGTCCCATCAGCCACGTTCCCAACCTTACTGTGGGTCGCAGCACCCAAGGTTGTGCTGTTCAGGAGTCCTATCCGCGTTAATGTGGCCAGGGGAGTCAGATAAACGCATTAAGTGTGGATGTGACCACCTATTCTGGGGTTGTCCCCCACCTGGAATTAGACTAGGTATGCCGAGGAAGGGGGCGTCCTCGGCATGGGCCCAGAAATGACTAAAAGCCCCCTAGACAACAGCCTGAGACGATCATCACTCCTCGGCATGGGCCTTGGGCCAGCCTGAAGGTGGGCCGAGGCTTCCAGGCCCACGGGCCCCACAGTAACTCATCAACATTTTATCATCAAATATTTCGTATAACAAATATACCTTTATATTGTGAGCCATCATAATATATATATCAATATTATCATATAAACAATTTCCTAGGGTTTTCTCGTGGTCAACGTTTACGCCCCATTGACAGGGTTGTGCTGTCCCCTTTTTGGGACTAGAACCTCCTCTTCACCCCCTTTCTTAAGGATGGTTCATTTGGAACCTAAAGGTGCACTCCCTTGCTAAGGGGCTTCATTTTTGGATTTTCAATAGTATACTCTCTTGCTAAGGAGTTATCAAATGTGCACTGTCTCCTTTTCTGGGACCGTCCCTTGCTAAGGACTAACTGTAGTATGATTGTTCCTTGCTAAGGACTAAATACCATACTGAGCTTCTAATCACGACTTGTCATAGGTTTTCAAAACATATTCAATATGCTCACAAAAATAATCTATTCATAATTCTCAACAATATAAAAGTATATTCACACATACAAGTTTAAATAAGTTTAGGTTGTCTCACAAGTTTTGCATAAAATGAATAGCCAATGTGCACATCAAACATTTATAAAATATCAATTTATATATAAAATATCAACATATTTCTTTGATATAGAATAGTTTAATAATCAATACTGTGTTGGGAAAATCCCAAAAATTAGTAAACACTACTTAACTCTTAGTTGCAAAAATAAAACGAATCAATCACCCTTGAGTCTTAATGAATCAGTAGAATAAGAGCCTAACAACACCAAAAATAGGTCCATCAATATACAAATTTCCCACTAAAATCTGTTTTCATACTTAGACAATATAATCTTAGACAATACTGATATTTCCAAAATTTTACATTTATTTACGTAACTCTTCAATTCACTTTCAGCTTTAATCTAATTGTTCTGTTTGACGTATTTTTACTATCCATTAATAGGCATGGTTGTACTGCAACTCTATAAAACTCTAGCATTTCACTACAAGTCTAGCCATCATATATTCTACTATTCCTTAGAAGCCACATTATATATAAACCTATCTGATCAACCTAATATTTATATCTATTAATCAAAAGTAGAAGCCACATATTATAGTTCAGTCAAATCCATCTTAAAGCCTATGGAGGACCATACGGCTATATATAAACAATTCCTATTATAATATTGTAATCATCAACCCAATGAGCAATGACCCATAATCCTCTTGATGCCGTAAAGCATAAGGACATTGCTGGACACTTATTTAGACGATGACAATGGCAGTGAAAAGAGTGAGACTATAAACAATTATATATAAACCAAAAACAACCTTTTTCCTTTCACATGGTAACGAATTTGAATTGATAAGTCTAAGTCTATTACTCTATTAGGCTCAAATTCAAAGCTTGTGGCCCTTTCCCGACGTATTGACTATTCCTTATCTAATATAATACAATTATAGGAACCATTTTCTATTAGTATAATAATAGTCTAGGTTCATGACAATTGCTAGCTATTGACTATTCAAACTTCTTAAATTTAGAAATTCAAAGCTTGTGGCCCTTTCCCGACGTATTGACTATTCCTTATCTAATATAATACAATTATAGGAACCATTTTCTATTAGTATAATAATAGTCTAGGTTCATGACAATTGCTAGCTATTGACTATTCAAACTTCTTAAATTTAGAACAAGACAAACCATATCTGAAATACTTGTGCACAACTGTAGAGAAGAAAAGAAACAAAAAGAAACTTTCTTATGTACATACACATGTAACTAAAAGGTAAAAAGCTAAGGTTATTAAGGCCCATATTTTTACTTATGCCACCTTACACCCATAACCCTCTTGATGCCGTAAAGCATAAGGACATTGCTGGACACTTATTTGGACGATGACAATGGCGGTGAAAAGAGTGAGACTATAAACAATTATATATAAACCAAAAACAACCTTTTTCCTGATCACATGGTGACGAATTTGAATTGATAAGTCTAAGCCTATTACTCTATTAGGCACAAATTCAAAGCTTGTGGCCCTTTCCCGACGTATTGACTATTCCTTATCTAATATAATACAATTATAGGAGCCCTTTTCTATTAGTATAATAATAGTCTAGGTTCATGACAATTGCTAGCTATTGACTATTTAAACTTCTTAAATTTAGAACAAGACAAATCATATCTGAAATACTTGTGCACAACTGTAGAGAAGAAAAGAAACAAAAAGAAACTTTCTTATGTACATACACGTGTAACTAAAAGGTAAAAAGCTAGGGTTATCAAGGCCCATATTTTTACTTATGCCACCTTACTTGGGCTTCATATCTCATAGCATTTATCTTATTTTTTTTTTTTTTTATATTTTAGGTCCAAATCAATTTAATCCATTTAATTGTAAGTCTCCTTATAATTTATGTATAATAATTAAATAAGTAATAAAATTATGGGGTGTTACATTGTCCCATAAAAAAAAAAAAAAAGGTTTAGTAATACTGTAATGTGTACAATATCATTTATAGTAATAAAAACGTGAAAGTGAAACCTTATTTATAATGGAAAAATGTATGGGGATGAATATCAAAATTAGCAATTCACCAAAATATGGTAGCATGTTATTATGAAGAAATTTCATGGCTAATGGGCAAGCAAAAGAAGAAACGAAATGATTAAATAAAAGATACAACTTACACGTTAGGAAGTTATCAAATCTATCACATCGCATGTGTAAAGTACAAGAGATTAAACAATTAAAGTAAAGAAAATTTTATGGTTCACGATTTTACGAAATTGTCCAAATCCATCACGTAAGGAATAACAGATTTGACGTCATGGAAACAATTTTCATTACAATATAGTAGTAGAAATTTGAATTTATATATATCTTTTTGGTAAAAATATAAATTACATCTTTAGGTTTGTGTTAATTTTTATTTTCAACCTTAAAATTTCATTTTTATCATTTTAATTCCCGAAGTTCACATTTATTATCATTGTTTTCTTTTCCCCTAGAAAACTTTTATTTTCATTGTTGATAGTTCAGTCCATAAACTCTTGTTAGTCATTGAAAAATACAAATTTTTAATACTCAAAATTAAAAATCATTAGATTTAATTTTCAATAAAAAATAAAATCTAATTTTTAAAATTTTTTTTTTTTTTTAAAAGCACTACTAACCAATTCCAAAACTAGAAGATTGAAACCCTCAATTGTTGCATCAATTTCTACCCAAGAGAAGATTTCAATGGCACCCCAAGCTGATAGAAATTTCAATTTAATTTCTCCTTTTACCAAAAAAATATGAAAAAAGTGGAGTAGTTTCCAAAATCCATCCCACAGCCACAAACTAAACCTAAAATCTAAACAAATAATTTGCAAAATAATTATGTCTTGGGTGTTAGCAATGCTCACTTTGTAAGAAATAGAGATGACAATAGGGGTGCCTAGCTCGTCCCAACTTTATGGTTGAAAAAATCCGCACGGCACAGGAGTAGGCAAATTGGCGTAAGGTGTAGGTTGGAGGCATTTTTCTATACCTATATAGGAAGCTCTATCGCTAATGAGATAAATATGAGAGAGAAAATAGAGGGATGACGATGAGACTGTTAAGAGCGAAATAGAGGTGTGTTTAGAAGATGATAATAAAATGTTTTAAAAATAATTAAACTAGAATAGTATATATAAAAATAATATAAATATATACTATATAAAATATGCATACACGCATTTGGGACAGGATAGGGTAGGGCAACATAGGGTGAGGCAAGCAAAACTTGTTCCCCACCTTTTTCCCCTTATTGAGGTAAGGAAAATTTGCATAGAATAGAGTAGAACAAATAGGATGGGTCGAGTGGCCGAAGATTTTTTTGTCCTCCCTTGTAAGAACTTCATAAGGATTCTAATAGTCAATAAAGTGTAAAGCATCAAATCAATTCTTCAATGATTGGTAGTATAAGTGGAGAAAACAAAAAAATGAAAAGAAAAAATAATATAGCTTTTTGATGTAGAATAGACAACATAGGCCTTCCTAGACTAGCAAGGGCGCCGTAAGTTACGGCGTAAGATGAAGAGGAGGTGTCAGCAGAGGCAATCGGGCCGACCGTGTCGGAATTATATAAAATTTGGCAGGTTGAAGGGAAACGAAATTATGATCAAGACTTGAGACAAGTCTCATGGGTTGCCCAAATTTAGGTGAATTCCTTCGTAAAGGCCCCGAAAACATTGTTTTTACTAGTTTTAGTAATATTTGTTTTTCCTTAATAACTTTTAGTTTAAAAGTCAAAATAAGACCTTGTTTGTTTTAGAACATCTCTAAGAGATAGTATTTTCAATTTTTGCGATTATCTCAATTTTGTTATTATTAAAGGGATTTCTCATGAATTTGAGGTTTTTATTCAAAGGCTAACGTGTTGAGTTTTTTTTTTTGGAAAGCAACGTGTTTGCTTTCTTGTAACTTCTGCAACATCACTTTTGTCCAGTGATCCTGGGCAAGATGGCACATTGAACCGAAATGTAACAATTTTAAGACACTTCATAGACTGAGAGTTGGTAAAGCAATGGACTATGACAAGCATAATTCTTAAGTCAAAATCCCTCGAAATAAATCCACAACAAAAAGGAATTCCAAAAAAAAAAAAAGAAGGTGCAGTACTAGATGGATAGAGATAAAGTCGAATAATTGGGTTTCATATTCTTCATAAAGCTTAGAGATTTATCGCCTTTTAGGTTATACCAAGATATATGTACCAAGTTTTGTTGCTGGTGAACAACGTGGGAATGCATACTTTGTGGAGGAAGAGCATGGAAGAGAACCCATATATATGTGTGTGTGTGTATATATTGTTAGTTTCTAGACCCCTAAAAACACTATGTTTAACCTAATTTAACAGCCAAGTTGTTACTTAGGTCAATTATGTATATCTAGGTTAAACATTCATCAAACATATCATGCAGTAGAAATATAAATAATACAAGATATGATGATTCAGAAAAACCAATGAAACAAACTAGTTTTAAGATAAAAAACCTGAGGGGAACGATCCCAATAGAACAATCTATTATATCAAATAGAAGTTTATAGTCAAGAATATACCATTCGTAGTAAACTTAACTAAGATTATCCAATCTAGCTCTGAACCCCTCTGAATTCTTTGATGTGGATCTGCTATCACAAGAACCTCCAATTCACGCTTTAGATCTCCCACATAGACCTCCAGTCTATGACTCCAAGACCACCTTTGAAGGTTTAGATCTCTAGCACATTTGATGACTAGAATGATATGGCTGCAACTTCTATAGTACCAGATTTTGAGTTTGTTTAAAGAGTATTGCCGGTAGAAGATTTGAGAGAGTTTTGAGTACAGAAACCCTAGATCTACAATTGGAGGCACAAGAGACACTATTCTCTCTCTAAAAGCCCCTCCTAGGGTTAGTTTAAAATGTCCTTTAAATAATACAACAAACAAATCATGATTTGGGCTTCAAACGTACAAGTTATGGGCTTTTTATGAAAATTCTCCTGATCGATCGAGCTAGTTTGATTTTGAATTCCTGAACCTACAACTTGTATGTTCTTAAATTATGATTTACAACACCTTGAGCAATGTCTAATATGACTTCATAGACTCTTTGATCTATTTCTAGACAAGTTTATGTATATGATTTGCCAACAACTAAATCATTTAGAACCTAAACATTTATACCTAAATATTTAGAACCTGATATATATATATATATATATATATAAACTTTCTTGAATTTCATGATTTGCATGGCTATTGGAGGATATGGACATCTAGTTTAGAATAAGCCTCCAAGCAAAGGTTATGAGAGAGAGAGAGAGAGAGGCCAAAATTACCCCCAAAAAAAAAAAAAAAATTTTATTTTCTCCGATGTGTATAAAATATAATGTTAATTTAAAGTGATGAATTGTAAAAGAAAAAAAGAGACGTAAATTGAGTTGTTAAAATGATTATGTAAAATAGATAAAATGACTTTTTGGTTATGTAAAATACTTTTTTTTTTTGGGGTATTTTCGGATATGAATGCTCTAACATAGTTTTAAGGCTATTTTTTTAAAGTGGCTAATTGTTTCAATGGTTAAAATCTGATTAATAGCACAATTGTTTGTTAGATTTGGGCTTTCATGATGGTAGCGAATGTTCCATTAGCTGTGAAATTTGAATGCATATAAGTTTATAACCAAATGACGTTTATAGTTGAAATGGATATCAATGTGTGCCTCAAAAAACATAAAATATTATACAAATAAAAATTACAATAATTTTGAAACATCACGCAACAATCTATTGTCCAAACAATCTTTTTCACATGCTCAAGAACACTGGTTATGTATGTGCCATTGGAACGCACTCCCCTCAAACATAAAATTTATTCACCAACATTTATTGTCAAATATTATTCTGATTAATTAATATCATATACAAGTCCACCAATTGATTAAATTAAACCTCCTATAATTGCATATAAAATAAGTTCCAGCACGATATGTGATTAATTAATATCATATACAAGTCCACCAATTGATTAAATTAAACCTCCTATAATTGCATATAAAATAAGTTCCAGCACGATATGTCACTCACAAAATCCAATCAAGTCATTTCAAATTATATGGATAGAACTTTAGAACCTTCATAGTGAAGTTATTTTACAAACTTTAGAGAATCCGAAACTGTCTTCAGCCAATCTTGTACACATGAATGGATAATTATTAGTTTCACTAATAATCACACTAATGATTTGCCTCACTCCACACATTTGAAATAAACGAGTTTATTTTTGTACTGTGATTGCATAATTGGAGGCAATCATCAATGTCAATTAAGACAATCTGAAGTGCAAGGCTTAAACACATGTGCAGCCTCACACTCTATCAACTCCAGTTCCCTTTTCAACATGTGCATGTACACCACCCAATCACCTTTACCAGATGGACTTGGTATTGGCATCACATACCCAACATTCCCACCCCATGGAAAATAGAATGACCCAAATGCACTCTTTCCCCACCCAAAATCCACCTTTGATATTGGAAAATGTTGTCCTGATGAAACCACCAAAGCTGGTCCTTCTTTGTTGCCACTACTATATACCTTTGCCAAACTTTGCACTGGACGATGAGCCTCCACCCAATCTATCAAATCCAAGAAATGTTCTTTAGTCTTTGCACCTTCCAAAAATCCATGAACTTCATTAGCCACCCAACTCAATGGCTTTTCAATAAGCTCATCAATTTTCTTAGAATCATAGGGAATAGACAACACGTTTCCAAAATAAGAAGACATTAGTGATGTTTTCTCTTTGTCTCCAAAGCTAAGCATTGTCCTGCCATCAACAACAATGCCCAATTTTGATACCCTTTTGTTTTTAGCACTTTCGGCACTAATTTTCCACAAAAGTGCACTGAAAGACTCTAGTTTAGTCCTTTTGCTTTCCTTGGTGCTGGCTTGTGATTGGAGTTGGTTAATTATGTCTGCCTTAACTATGCATATGCGGTTTTCGAAATGGTTGGCGCTGGGTTCTGGATCATTGGAAGGGTTGAACATGGTGATGGGGACATACAAGTTGTGAAGGGAAGGATCAAAGGAAACGGGATGTCGAGGATTGAGCATCGCGCAGTTGAAAGTTGGTAGTGAAGAGAAGGGTTTAGATCGAGCAATCTCAGCCCATGAAACAAGAAACATGCCTGCCGAGTATGCATCTACTATCTGATGGTCAAATGTGCATGCCAGCACAAGACCACCACATTTGAACCCAGTTGCCTACAAGTAGGTATCATTGTATTAGTTTCAGCATAACCTAAGGAAAAAAGAAAAGAAAAGGAAACAATGCTACGCAGAAAACAAAGTATGGTCCTATAATATTTGAGGGGATAGATTGTGATTAGTGCAATGTCATTTTACGTGGGAGCACCATAGACATCACTTTTATTTCACAACAATTGTAAAATTTTTTGTGTATCTAAACTTATTTGAAAAAAAAAAAAAAAAAAGTACTGCTTGTTGCATTTTGTCTGTTTACTAATTCATTTATCAAATTTTCTATAAAAAAAATGGTTTACAAATTGACCATAACTATTTATTGGTATCAGCTTCAACAACATAAGCAATGTCTGAATACTTTTATGTGATTAGTATCCATTACTTTACTTTTTGAAATATCCAACATATTTTCCACTTTGAGACCTTAAGGAGCATCATTTTATAAATTTTCCAATATATTATTTATTATACACACACGACTAAATTTGTTTTTATAAAAGGAGCATCATTTTATAAATTTTCCAATATATTATTTATTATACACACACGACTAAATTTGTTTTTATAAACTTCATGACATATTAGGATGTTTTTTAAAGTGGTGTCGGTGGTGGATTTAGGTGAAAATAATGTTACCTAAATTATAGCTTACAATATCAACAATTATAAAAATGATTGTGAAATTTTTGGATTCCTATAATTATTATTACTTGATAAAAAAGTTCATTTTATTTTGTCCTTTTTGCTTTGCATGTTTTTAAATTGATGGATGGAAAGTTATATTTTTTCTTAGAATATTAGTGCTTCAAAAACTTTCATCTATAACTTTTAGGTGAAAAACCAAAATGAGATAGAGGTAATTTTAGAGATATTACAAAATTTACTATAACGTATGCCTTATAAATTGATATGTTGTCAATTGCTCAATCATAAACAAGTAATATATATGTGTGTGTGTGTGTGTGTGTGTGTGTGTTTCAAGCGACATTAATTATATTTACTACTGCATTATAGCACTTACATCATTCTTTGGCCAACCAACCCTAAACAGCATTCACATCAGTGTGGGTAATTGTCGAACATTACTTAAGAAAGTGTGTTTTGTATTGTATAACTTGTCCCAACCTCACTTAAAAGTGTTATCATGACTTTTATGTGGACTTCGTGGTATGCATTTTTATTAGAACCTCTTTCTCTCCGTATGTGTGTGTTTCTCAAAAAAAAAAAAAAAATATGCATCTCTTGTTCAATATCAATTCTAGCTATAGTAGCCATACAAATTTACATGGCTACTGTTGTTGCGTATTTTTTAAATACTTTCTTTACATTTTCCAATGATGAAGAAAAAGAGTGGATAGTAGTTGTGGTGTGTAAGAGAGAGAAACAATAAAAAGCTGTAAAAAATTGATATTTTAATAAAATGGATAATTTTATATGAGTTTTTATTTAAGTGATAATATACGTAAAATAGAAAAAGTTGATTATTATGTTAAAATAGATATGAATTTTTGCACAAATTGATAAAAATGCTTTGAGTCTTTTGTATTAAAATTGGTGAAAGTTTTAGGATTTTTCATATTTGTTTAGCAATGTATTTTTGAAAATAATAACATGTTAATTTTCTAAACTTTTGGCAAACCTGGACAGCCAGCACGCCATTCTTCTTCTTGGGTACAAGTTTGCAGCCAATGGTCTCATCAGGTTCATTCAAATTGAGTTTTTGAAGCTCTATATTTGCAAAAGCTTCCGTGAAGTCAACCCCACGGTTGTTGCAGTGAAGCTTATGCTCACCCACGGAGTCTGGCACTTTCTCACCAGCAAGGAAATAGTAGGGCACTAGAGCTTCTTTCAAGGCCTTTTTGAGAACCTCAACCATGGCCATAGAGTTCCCATTGTCTTTATAAGTGGGCTTCTTGTAACATAAGAAGATACTAAAATCCAATGGATGTAAAATACACAAATCTAGGTTAGAGAGTGGTAGCCAATGGTCCTCATTCTTTGGCAACTGCACTGTCACCACCTCTTTCTTGATCAGAGTCACCTCCACCTCTTTAGTATTCATGCTTATGTTTATGTGTCTAATCTCTCTTTGAGAGAGAGAGAGTGAGATGGCACAATAGGAGTACAAGACTAGTGTGAGCTTGAACAATGAGAGCTATATGAGACATAAATTTATAGGTAGATAAGTACATAATCAAGTTTGGTAATAGGTACATATCACGTTTAACGTCCACTAACGGGTGCATATCATGTTTGACTTAGTTACATATATCAATATATCATCCATGTTCAGTAATAGGTACTTATCAATGTTTAGCAATATGTAATCTTATGTTACAGTAGCTTCAACCAAAAAATTATTAAATACTCCCGGAATAGAAGCACTAATCCATATTAATAAATTAAACAACTTAATGAAAATGAAATTAATTTTATGTGCCATATGATTAAAAAAATTATTAGGTGCTCTCATAGTAGTGAGTAATGTGATACTCATCCATTCTCTCACATGAACGGTAATCCCTATTATGAGTTTAATTAATGTGACTTAATACTACCATATAAGAGGAGAGAGTATTAGGTTGCTCTATTACTGAAAATTTTTGAAATTGAGTAATCGCTAACATTATTATGATATTATCACATTATTTGTAAACTTTATGCAGTACATTTTATAGTTTTTTTAAGAATTTTTTTTTCTTACCTTTTTTATGGTATAGACTATAGAGTAGTGCAAGGTATCACTCTAGTACTAGGGCGTACTTAATGAAGGAGGATTTCAAGGTCGAATGTGGGTGTCCTGTCACCATGGAAACAGAGGAAGGGCCACAATCTTTAATTAATGCGCCGAATCTGTGGGTGGAACAACGATTGGATAGAGATTACTTGTGTTCGAGGAAGAAAACATAACACGCGAGAAC
The DNA here is from genome assembly GCA_019022515.1 of Quercus aquifolioides. NCBI lineage: Eukaryota > Viridiplantae > Streptophyta > Magnoliopsida > Fagales > Fagaceae > Quercus > Quercus aquifolioides. The sequence continues at coordinate 88,756,327 of CM032328.1, read as the reverse complement.
TATATTTAGGCATTTCTTCCTCTCGTGGACTATGCCCACTTGGGGTTGATATCAAATTTATGAATTCACCGAATTATGGTAGCATGTCATGAAGAAACTTTCATGGATGATGTTAATATGAGTTAGCGACAGATGAACGAAACGATTGAAGATAATACAATTTCTGGTAACGTTTAGGAAGTTGTCAAATCAATTACAAGCATAAAAAACAAAAGAAGAATCAATTAAATAAGGATCTTGTTGACAGGTGCCATTAGGATATTTGTTAATAAATTAATTTAGAAAAGTTTTAATACAATTTTGATGAGAAATATAAAAATTTTGGCAAAAATGGAGATTTGCCCCTTTCGATCAAAAGATCCAGTAAAATGCCTAATTTTTGAAACTATTTAGCCTTATGCCCCTGTTTTGAAACTCAAAATTTCAATGTGAAATTCGATTTTTTGAAAATCAAGTTATAGGCAAATTCTAGAACTTAATTTTTTTTTTTGTGGAACTCGAGTTCTGCTTAAAAATTTTCAAGTAACTCGAGTTTATGGAACTTAAGTTTCACATTGAAACTTGATTTTAATAAAATCAAGTTTCAAAACATGGACATAAGGCTAAATAGTTTCAAAAATGGGACCCTTTGCTGGAACTTTTTGTCGAAAGGGGTATATCCCCATTTTTGCCTAAAAATATTTAAAAAAAGTTAATTGATTTTTTCTTTCTCATAAAAAAGTTTCTAAAAATATATTCTAAACCAATGCTTTTAGGGTATCCGTTAACTTTTTCCATTAAAGTAATGAAAATAATTAAACCACAATTTTTATCATATTATAGTACTAAGAATTTGAATTTAACCACAATTTTCATCATATTTTAGTACTAAAATAAATTTGAATATATGTATTTTTAAGGGGAAAAATTATACTTTACCACTCTAAACTATACTCAAATTATATTTTGTACCATAAACTTTTTGAATGCACGTTTTACATCCCAAACTATTTCTCTTATTATAATTTGTACTCTAACGTTAAGTTTGCTATTAACTTGGTTGAGAATTCAAAATTTAAGATACACAGTGTAATTAAGAGTATAATTTAAAATAGTAAAGTATACTTTTCGTATTTTTAAAAATTGAATAATGATTTTACAAAATGATGATCTTAAACTTGCATCTTTGGTAACTTTTAAAGTGTATGAATTAATTTTATAGGAGTAAGTATTAGTAAAATTTATTCTATTAATAGAAACTAGCTAGTGCATAATCTGCACATATCCATGGTACAATTAAAAAAAAATTACATTTACACACATATATGGATTCATATTATACTCTCTCTTTTATTTTTATTTTATTTTAATTTCTTTTGAATATACACGAGTTTACTCTTTCTTTTTTCTTAATTTTTTTTTATTGAATTTTTGATGATTTATTTATATTAGACCCTTTGTCTTTTGCACCTCATTAACTCATCTAGAACAAAAATTAAAAAAACTTAAACAAAACACGTGGTACAAAATTAAACAATAATTGGAATCTAATTTAAAACCTAATTAGTTTCTCTCTCTCTCTCTCTCTCTCTCTCTCTCTCTCTCTCTCTCTCTCTATATATATATATATATAGACATGGCAATATGGGTCATAATTTTTTGACCTGACCCAACCTGACCCGAACCCGATTTTTTTGCGAGTCAACTCGACTCGATCCGGATAACCCGTGACTTGACCCGTTAAAAAAAATTCGCTAAAAAAATATTTAAATTACGTCTTGATACTAAGTGCATAAAGCACAAAGTACCAAAACTTATAACCAATATATTATATATTATAAAAAATGACTATTTGATTCATCAAAAGTCAAAAGCTAGCTAGACTAGCTTCAGTGCATTGCTTTCCATAAAAATAAAAAATAAAATAAAATAAAAAGCCTAGCTTCAACCTTCACACGTTACACCATTAGACCACACACGTTACACAAGGCAAGGGCCCATCAGTGATTGCCAATTACCGTGAGACAAGACCATTAGACCACACACATTACACAAGGCAAGGGCCCTTCAGTGATTGCCAATTGCCATGACACAAGACCATTAGACCACGCACGTTACACAAGGCAAGGGCCAAGGTTGTCAAGAGTCAGACAACCATTAAAAAAAAAAAGATCTCATTAAGCTGAGCTACAATTTGCAAGTACGAATATTTGCAGTGCTGAATCTGCTACCAACGTTGAATAGATTGAGATTGATGTGTAATTCTTATAAAATATTTACTTATTCTTCTTTACTTAATATGTTTTGTTTATTTTTAAATCTTTTTTTATTTAGTTTATCTTTCTAAGTAATCTAACTTTACTATTATTTTAAATGCAACATTTGCTACTTTGCTGGCTTACTTGTTTTGTTTGTTTTAAAATCTATCTCTTTTTGAAGATGTAAACTTGTAATTATATGCATTTTGACAGTAAACTATTAACATTGAAAACTTTTTCCATCATGAATTTATGACTATAAATAATTTTTGTCATGCTCAAAACTATCAGAATTGGAAGGATATTAACAAGTGGCATTAAGTGCAATTCATTTGCTTAATTAATTTTATTCATTCTCTCTAAATAGGTTGTCATTGATTTATTTTTGTAATTGAAAAAAAAAAAAACTTGTTTGAAAAATACGGGCAAACCCGACCTGACAAGACTCACAACCCAATTGACCCGACCCGCCCGTTTTTCCACGTCTAATATATATATATATATATATATATATATAGATTCGAGCTTATGTGTCATTTTCACAAGGTAATAACTAACATGTTATAATTGAGTGGGAATGAGAAGTAATTCTCACCAATACCTACTGTATTAATTGCTTGTGCCAGGTTTATACAAAGAAGGAGAATTGAGTTAAGTCAATGGAGAAAAAGGCAATGTTTTATTCACTATAATGTCTTCTGAAAGGGCTTTTTTATTAAAAAAAAAAAAAAATCAAATTAGGGACTCTAATATCTGCAACGACAAAGAGAGAGTAGGCCTACGTCCATTTTGTTATGTTTGTTATTAACTTGGACGAAAATTTAAAATTTAAGATATAAAGTATAATTAGAAGTATAATTTAAGATAGTAAAATGTAATTTTTTTTATTTTTAAAAATTGAACGATAATTTAACAAAATGATCTTAAACTTGCATCTTTGGTAACTTTTGAAGTGAAAGAATTAGTACTATAGGAGTAAGTAACAGTAAAATTTATTCTATTAATAGAAATTCGAGCTTATGTGTCATTTTCACAAGGTAATAACTAACATGTTCTAATTGAGTAGGAATGAGAAGTAATTCTCTCCAAGACCTACTGTATTAATTGCTTGTACCAGGCTTATACAGAGTAGGAGAATTGGAACACCCTTTCTAAATAACTGTAATACGCTAAGAATTTTGTTAGTTGCCCGGTTACGAAAGAATATATAATATTAGCATCTCGAGTTTCTAAAACTCGAGATTTAATATGGATCTCGAGTTTTTAAAACTCGTTTTTGTTGGTTTTCATATGTTGATCTGGACAAAGTTTTCCACGTGGATAGCGAGTTTTAAAAACTCGCTTTATGAACTCGAGTTTTTAAAACTCGCTTTCTGTTTAATATTAAGTCACTTTTTTGACTGCTTAAAAAGTAAAATATGTACTCTCACATTAACACTCTCACTCTCTCAGACTCCACTCTCTTAGACTCCACTCTCTCACTCTAAAATTTCAAACTCACTCACTCTAAAATTTCAAACTCACTCACTCGCAGTCCCAAATCAGCTACCCTATGCTCTCAGTCTCCACGAGCTCTCTTCTGCTTTGTTTGTTGTCTTCGTTCATCTCGCTTTCTTCGTTCTTCCTTTCTTCGTTCTTCATCTCGCTTGCTAGGTAAAAGTTCTCCGTTCCTTTTTTGCTGAATTTATTTTATAGATTTGGGCTTTTTGCATGGTGGGTTACACATTGTTGCTGCTGTTGTTTTTGTTTCTGGGTTGTGGATTTACTTGGGTTTTCAGTTGCTTTTGATACATGCCCATTTGGGTTTTGTTTAAAATTGCTTTATATTTGTAGACATAGATGTCATTGAAATCAGAATTTCGTTTTTGTGGGATTGAGAATAAATGGATTAAGGAGTTTTCTTTATTTTGTTTGTCATTCAAGAATCAAGATTGTGTTTATGGGCTTTTAATAAAAATTCAAATTTTAATTTTCTTTAGTGATAAAAAGTTGAATGGGTATTCCTTGCTATGTGTGTTGTTGGATGGCCATATAGGAATAAGAAAAAGGTGAAATAAGAGGATATTTTGTTTGCAGTTCGTATAATGTCTAGAATTCCTTAGCAAGACAAAGAATTTGAGTAATGTTGATAATACCAACCGGTCCTGAATTAGGAAGTATAATTGTAACTAAGGCCATAGAAATAAAAGTTCCATCATGCTCGGAAAACTCTGCATAACTTATTAACAAAGAGTCAAAATTTTAAATGAACATGTACATGAATGAATATATAGGTACATATTGATTCTTTTAGTTTTGATTCATAACATTACCAAGTTCATTCACTCACTATATAAAATTTTAACTTGTTGTTAACATTACCACGTTCATGTAATGACCATGTCCACTCCAAAATATTTTATAATATTTTCAACGATTTGTTTAATTGTCTTTTGATTTATTACCAAGATGTTTCTTTTGACTTGACAATTTCTTTTTAGTTGGGAGGTTGCCTCTAAATCCTCGAAAGTTAGCATGCAATCATATTAGGAAGTTATTTTCATTGAAATTTTCCAAACATGGTGTAAGTTCAATATTGCTTTATAATTTCAGCACATTTATTATGATTCCATCTCACAGTTACTTACTAAAACAATTGCACTAATTAATTGTTTGGAAGATAAGATGTTCTCCGGCTAGAAGTTTAAGCTTGTCAAGTTGGTTTAAATCATTGAAGAACTTAAACTCTCTTTGTGGATCTTTGTCATGCTCAATTGAACCAGCTAGTGACCCTATTGAATCTATACATGCTTCAATTAGCTTCCTAAATCAACTGATTTTAGATGAATTATATCTATTATTTTCTTTGCCCCCACACTATTAATGATCTCACAGTAGCACTTTTTGCAGTATGGAGCCTCGGATTGACGAGGAGCCACAGATCTTGCAGCCTGGTCCTAGTGATGGGTCATTGTTGACGCGACAACCACATCATCGGTCAGAGGACATCTGGAATGGCGAGGTGAAATATCTAGTTCTAACAACTGCTTTAATTTTTACATTATCTTTGACTTTTAGTTAGCAAGTTCTTTCAAAGTTGTATTTGTAGTTCTAACAACTGCTATAATTTTTATTGATTTTGCAGGACCCGGGCCCACTTACGTGCCGTGGTCGCACTAAGGAGATGGCAAACATTCAAATGCGAGATAATCGGGTGATTGACATTATCAAGTTGCTAAGGCTTGAAGGATTGTTTAGGGCCCCTTCCAGAGAGATAGATAATTGTCTTATAACGGCCCTAGTTGAGCGATGGCGGCTGGAGACTCATATGTTCCATCTTCCACATGGTGAGATGTCAATCACCCTACAAGATGTGGAGGTCATTTTCGGACTTCCTATAGACGGTGAGGTCTTGGTTGGGCCGACTGCTGTGTTAGATGGAACTTGGAGCACTCTTTGCATGGAGTTGCTTGGTTTTACTCCGGCGAATGACAACAAAACTTTGGTGGGGCAAAGAATTCTCATCAGCCGCCTTGTTGAGGCCATTGCAGCGCCATTGCCTCATGACGCAACGGAGATTCAGATACACAAGTATGCCCGGTGCTATATTTTAGCGCTACTAGGGGATAAGCTTTTTATGGACAAGTCGGGAGATAGGGTGCATCTGATGTTTTTGGAGCAACTACGGAACCTTCGTGATCCGCCACAGTATAGTTAGGGCAGTGGTTGCCTGGCCTGGTTGTACAGAGAGTTGTGTCGGGCAAGCGAGAAAGGGGCATCGCAGATTGGTGGGGCGTGCACCTTGGTCCAGTATTGGGCATGGGCAAGGTTGCCATTCTTGTGCCCGAGGATAGAGCCCGCACTTGGATGTGATTATGGCCCGTGGCCGTATGCTCCACTTGCCTTTAAGTAAGTATTTTTTTGATATTTAGTGTGTTATGCAATGTACTCTTCTTAGTAACTAAGTAGCTATTTATCTTATGTTATTCGCTCGTAACTGTAGGTGGGTGCGGGTGCCAGGCTCGAAGAGTAGGCCATCCGGGACGGCCTTGGTCGTCTATCGTGAGCAATTAGTTACAATGCAGCCGGACCAGGTAATAATATTCAAAAATTCTGTTTGGTTATGTTAATTTTCCTTAAGAATATGATTGCTTCATACTTTAACATATCTTCCGTTTTAATTCTTGTTTTTCCTTGTATCTATGTATTCTCCCTTGTTTCACATTTTAAGATGCTATGATAATTGTTTTTTGTTTCTATTGTAGATTATGTGGCAGCCATATGAGGCACACTTCGTCCACCTTCTTGACTTCTGCATTGCAGGGAGGGGTACGTCGACAGTAAGGGTGCCGCTTGTGTGTTTTTGCATAGTGGAGATATACCACTTGGACCGTGTCCTTTAATAGTTTGGGTTGGCGCAAGAGCGGCCTGACCGTGTTGTGTACGATGAAAGGCTGCACAGAATAGACTTGCGTGGGAAGGTGGAAAAGAATTGGAGGCAGGAGCATGAACCGTATATCATTTCATGGAATAGCAGAGAACAACGACGTTGCCATGCACCTCCTCAGACTGGTGAGATGGCCCGCGATCATGACTATTACCAATGGTACCGTCCGGTCACTCGAAAGTATGTCGATCGCAACAGCGCTAGATTACATCAGCTGGTAATGTGTTCTAATTATATTTCCCAGCTTGCTTTGTTTTTTCTTTAGTACATGTACGAACGTAGAATCAATTGATTTCTTCTTTGAACAAATTTGGTTTGATCTGACTGACATCCAATTAAAAAGAGTTTCTGTTGCATATAGTATCATAATAAAACTTTCAGTTCTTAGTTTAGATGAGTATTTAAGTAGATTAATAAGTATTATATTATGCATTCTATAATTGTTACATAAATGTGGAAAATTCTGATTGTACTGGTTATTTCTCTGTTTCAGATTGAAAGTCATTTAGCGTTGTTGAATTGGCTTCCTGTAGGCAACCGATAACACAACCATGTTCGGCGCATCCTATATAATGTGGCTGGGCTTGGTGGTGATCCTGTAGCCACTGGGCAGGCAAACAACCGTACTGAGACTGAATCAGCAACTACTGCAGCCCCAAGCACAAGTGCAGAACCCGTAACTACATCGACCCGTGGTCGGCGTGATACTGCAAGCCCAAGCACAAGCGTAGCTAGGGGCCGTGGTCGGCTTGCTATAGCAAGCCCAAGCACAAGCATAGCTAGGGGCCGTGGTCGGCCTACTACAGCAAGCCCAAGCCCAATTGCAGCTAGGGGCCGTGGTCGGCCTGCTACAGCAAGCCCAAGCACAAGTGCAGCTACGGGTCGTGGTTGACCTACTGATCATAAAATGTTTGTTTTCCTTGAGGGCACAAATTGTTAATACACGCTGCACCTCCCCTTTATTGGCAAAAGTCAAGCCTTTACACAAATTCATCCCCTCTCTCCAAGTAGACACAAATGGTGTCTCAATATGTGAAGGATCAACCATATTTTCCCAAGTATTTGCAGAAAATGACAAGGCAGGAGGTGTGTAGGTAGGGATTGTGTCTGTAATGTTTTGGACACTAAGAACATTGTCTGCATCAGGTTCATTACCGTCCAATGTCTCATCGTCATCAATGTCCCTAAAGTCCCCTCTCTCAATCCTGTCTTCAATCTCATCTCTATCGACAAAATCTTCACCGTCTCCGTCAGTACTCTCATCAACATAGTCGTCATCATCATCGTCATCCTCATCCTCATCATCATTCTCATCCTCATCCTTATCCTCATCCTTATCATCATCATCATCAGCATGAACATCATCGGCATGAACATCATCATGCTCTACATGTGTAAAATACTCATATTGAGCATCTGGAACTGTAACCTGTAAACTTGTTTGTGTTTGTTGGATTTCCTCGATACCAATTTCTGCACGCGGCTCCAATTGTATGTACAACTCAATATTAGTTACTTCAGATATTCTCTCCAACTTGTCAAACATGATCTTCACATGTTTGTCTGTTTCTATCGCCATATACTTGTAATTAATCTGGTGCTTCAGGATTTCATTTGGCATACGATAAGTAATTTGTATGTTGTGCAAAGCAAGATTCTCACACAACTCTTTCATAACCATCATCTTCAATTCGTCAAGGGTCTTCAACCTACGATCAATTTGGGTATAATAGCTCTTTATACCCGGCCCTTCAAATGGCAATCCCTTGTTCGCATTAGCATTCTTCAGCAGACCACCGTGATATAGGATTATATCAATTTCAGGCATTGTGAACCTGTTAAAGTCAAGTTACTATGTTAGCTAAAAAACATTTTGAAGTTCCCTGATCTAAAAGAAACTTGAAGCAAAGTCTTTAACTTTCTAATAAAAAGAAGCGGCAAAGAAATTTTTTAATTTCATTCGGCCTGATACAAACTGAACATTTTTTTCTAAAATTTTGGCTGTAGTATGACTATATTTAACAATTGGACATATACAAATCCATCTGTCCTTCCTATATACAAGAAGCTAATTACAGCAGGAGTTAGAATATGGGTCTTCAGGTACAAGTTTCCTAACTACCGTATATTATTTTCTAGAGATTGTGAACACTATCTGTCACATTTTCTAGAGATTGAAAACAACACAATCTGTTAGAGCTATCTGCCACATTTTTAAGTCTAAACATAAACTTTATGCAGTACATCAACTTTACCAACCACAAAAATAAGTTTTTGACAATCACAAACTTACCCATACACAATCTCTAGAAAATGTTAACAATCTAACAGTCTAATTGGTATAACAATCTAACACTATATTCAAAAAATAAAGTATTGTGAGTTAAATGTGAACATTTTTAAAAGATGTGGACACTAGGTGTGAAAATATGAATATTGTGTATATACACATCTACAAGTGAAACCATGTTTTCTTATTTAAGAAGTCTTTAAGGTATTTTGATACTCAAACTCCTTAACCCACACCCATAGACAACTAATACCCAACTACAATAACAATCAAATCAAAAAACCCCCCTGCTTCTCAAAAAAAAAAAAAAAAAAAAAAAAATCAAAAAACCCTTACCTGATATATGAAATTGTTGAGAGGGAAGAGCAGTGAGAGAGGCAGTGTGGTGAGTGAGAGAGTGAGAGGCAATGTGATGTGAGACTTATGGGTGAGTGTTAACGTCAGGCTGAGTGTAAGTCATTTTTTTTATGCTCTGTTTTTCGGTCTCTGTATAGGAGTATATATTGAGGTAAACTCGAGTCTTTAAGACTCGAGTTCCAAAAATCGATTCTTAAAGACTCGAGATCTAAGTGGACAACATTAAGTCCAGCTCACCAACTGGTCCGCTATGCGGTGGACTGAGATTTAAACAGTATCTTGAGTTTCTAAAACTCGAGATGCTAGTTTCCATTATTCTTTCAAACAATACCTAACTAACTATATACAACTCCTTTGCACAGCTATTCTGCACATTCCCTCAGGAGAATTGAGTTAAGTCAATGGAGAAAAAAACAATGTTTTATTCACTATAATAGGTCTTTTGAAAGGGCTTTTTTAGTTTTTTTAGTTTTTTTTTTAGTTTTTATAGTTTTTTATTTTATTTTATCAAATTAGGGACTCTAATTCTGCAACGACAAAGAGAGAGGGGGCCTACGTGCATTTTATTAATTTCCTTCAACTTGCAAAATACTTTCTAAATAATTAATATGGGTCAGTTGGTGCTTTATATTTCTACATTGATGTGATCATTCAATAATTTACATTCATATTTTGATTAGGACTTTTTTTTTAATTATTTAAATAGATGCGTAAAGATTTAGTAGCTAGATAGAGTGTTGCTTTCAGCATTGTCTTGGATTAGTATATTTTACTTTGCATGTAATTTTCTATTTGGATTCTTGTGTTTTTGGGATCGTTTTGTAATAATTCATATAATTTTAAATGTTTTTTGCATTACTATACTCTACCTAGTTATGCGCAGAAGGGAAGTGATTGACTGTGTTAGTGTTTTGTTTGACCTTATCAAGATTGTAGAAGTGGATAACTTATGCTAATATGTATAGCAAGAGGACAAGAGAGGGGAACATATCCAGATCTATGCCATAAAGCAGCTCATAGAGCTAACAACAGATGGGTTGATGAATTGTCCCCTCTTCTAATAAAACAGAAAGATACATCCCCAAAAAGACGGACAAAATTGCAAAATGCCCATTTTGGGCAAACTAAGCAGCGTTTTGCCCGCTTTCTCAAAATAATTAGGGAAATGCCCCTCTTTTGAAACTCGATTTTCTCAAAATCGAGTTATAAAAAAAAAAAATTTTTTGGAGCCCTATAGCAGCGTTTTTAAGGACCTATAGTGACGTTTTGTAACTCGACTTCCATTAAATTGAGTTATAGGCAATTTTTTTAATTTTTTTTACCTATAACTCGATTTCTTATAAATCGAGTTACAAAACGTCACTATAGGTCCTAAAAACGTCACTATAGGCTCTTTAAAAATGCCGCTATAGGGCCTAAATCGATTTTCAGAAACTCGATTTTCAAAAGAGGGGCATTTTCCTAATTAGTTTGAGAAAGAGGGCAAAACGCTGCTTAGTTTGCCCAAAAGGGGCATTTTGCAATTTTGTTCCCAAAAAGACATTAATTTACACCAGAAAATATTTCATTCATACACTTATAGCAATAGACTAGTGTGGCGGACTCCCAAGTTTCTTATCCTGGAATTATTGGATTGGTGGTTGGATTGAGAATGAAGGGACGTTAATCTTGCCTTCTACTTGTGTTTCTTCTTCTTATTATATGACATGTAATAAGAAACACAAGTAGGAGGCAAGATTAACGTGTGATGTAGGACAAAATCTATCATTTAATTTTTTTAATTTATTAATTTTGGGATTTTTATGTAATTTTTGTTATTTTACATTTAGAGTTATTATTTACTTGTTTTTAAATGTTTTTAATCTTGTTTAGTCAAATTAGAGTTTTGAAGGTTTTCCTAACTGCCTTAGGTTTTCTAGCCTTTTTTTTTTTGGAACTATTTAAACACATTGTAGCATCCAATGGCAATAGAGATTATTATTAATAAAAATTCATACTTTGTCCTTATTTACTACCAGAAACTAACAGTTTAGTTTATGTTCTATCATAGAGAGTATTGTGCATTTATGCTTTCTTCTGGCTTTTGCGAAATCAACATACCTTCCACAAGTGGGAAGGGGATTAAGGCTTCTTAGGGAGGAGATTTTCAACTCAATTCTTCAGTTAGTGTTTATGCTAGTCAAGCTAACACCATGCTCAAGCTTCTTCATTATCTTCACTAACAATGAGAAAATCTCAACAACCTCAATACTCAAAGAATTTAGTTCACATTGGATATCTTTAATCCAATTTCTTGGCTCCCCCTCATCAGAAGCCCAAATATTCTCGAAACTAACTGCTTGCTGTTCTTTAGTACACCTCCTTTCAAGAGGTTCAACAATTTCTAGTGGAGGATATTGTTCCCCTTGCCCAAGACCTTCACGATCTTTCACTTCATCATTATTCCTAGCATCATGAAATTTTTCATCAAATATCAATTCCTCGTTTGAAGCACTGTTAAGTAGAGAGAATTTTACTCTCTTGGTTGCAATACCATTAACTCCAACTCTCAACTGTGGAGTTTTCTAAGAACAAAAAGGCGTAAATGCACTTTTAGTCACTACATTTTGACGTTTTTCCATTTTAGTCCCTACATTTTATTTTTTCCACTTTTAGTCCCTAAACCAATTAACGCGTTCCATTTTAGTCATTTCCGTCAGTCAACTGACGGAAATAGCTGAGGTGGCAGCCGGAGCAATTAAAATATTATAAAAATGCCACATCACCCATGACACATCAGCATATAAATTTTAAAAATTAATTTATTAATTTTAACAAAATTAAAAAACATAAAAACAAAATTTAAAACATAAAAATAAGTCAGAAAATCAATCCAAGAACACAAATTCAAAATTAAACCCATTGAATCAAATTAAACCCAAGAACATCTGTCATCAGCCCACAGCCCAGAAAATCAATTACCTTCTTCTCTCACTCTTCTTTCTTCTTTATTCTTTCTTGGACTCTCTCTCTCGATTTTTTGGTAGTGGATTGGAGGGGCTGTGGATCAGTGGTGGGTCTTGTGATTTGGGTGTAGTGGGTTAAGATTTTGGTCGGTGGGTTGCGATTTGGGTTTCAATGGTGGTGGCTGGCCGATTTGGGTGGTAGTTGGGTTGGTGATTTTCGGTTTGCGATCTGGGTTTCGGTGTGTTGGTCTTGTGTTTCGGTGGTTGCGATCTGGGTTGGTGGTTTTCAGTTTGCTCGCCGTTTGCATGTATTTTGCTCGTCGTTTGCTTGCCGTGGGTCTGTCGTGGGTTTGCTTGCCGTGGGTCTGGGTTTGCTCGCCGTGGGTATGGGTTTTGTTTGCTGTGGGTTTGCTTGCCGTGGGTATGGGTTTTGTTTGCTATGGGTTTGCTCGCCGTCACCATTAGCCCCAACTCCACTTGCCTCGCTTCTAGATCCATCGATCACTCAGTCAAGCTCTACAAGTTTCCCGGTATTCTAATCTCTGTTTCTCCATTTCTTGTGTTGAGTATGAAGTTCATGGAATTTTGATGCTGGGATTTAAAAAAAAAAAAAAAGGAAAATTGGGTTTGATTTGTGTTTCAGCTTGGTGGGTTTTCTTTCTGGGTGTCATTTATCGATTCAATTGTTAGATTCACAGTGTAATTATTTTGTGCTCTATTGGGATTCTCTAAAGAATCAAGCTTGATGTGTGAAATGTTTAATTTTTGTTGGAATGCTGGTCTGCTCGTATAGATCTGTGTTGTGGGCTGATGATGGATGTTCTTGGGTTTAATTTGATTCAATGGGTTTAATTTTGAATTTGTGTTCTTGGTTTGATTTTCTGACTTATTTTTATATTTTAAATTTTGAATGCTGGTCTGCATTTTTATATTTTAAATTTTTATATTTTAAAATTAATAAATTAGTTTTTTAAATTTATATGCTGATGTGTCATGGGTGATGTGGCATTTTTATAATATTTTAATTGCTTCGGCTGCCACCTCAGCTATTTCCGTCGGTTGACTGACGGAAAGGACTAAAATGGAATGCGTTAATTGGTTTAGGAACTAAAAGTGAAAAAAATAAAATGTAGGGGACTAAAATGGAAAAACGTCAAAATGTAGGGACTAAAAGTGCATTTACGCCAAGAAAAAATTGTTTGCATTGAACTTCTTCTTATAGGCCTTCATATGAGTCTTGTACATATCGCAACAATCATGCCCTCTTGCAACAACCAATAATCCTTTAGAAAATTTCCATCTTCCATTGCTGAGGTGGTTAAAATAACCCGCTTGATCCATAGCCAATGTAGAAAACACATTCATCCTCAAATTTGGAACATATTGTCCATCCTTTAATATCAACGTGAAACCAACGTTGGTCTTAATGCACACACCACCAATTCTCATAATTTTGAATAACTAGAGTTACCCATCTTCACAACACCAAAGTCACCTGCTTTGTATGTGGAAAACAACCTTTTTGTAGGGATAACTTGGTGGGAGGTTGCTGAATCAACAACCCACTCAACATCATTATTAGTAACATGCTCACACTTTTGCTCTTCAAGAGAGAGCATCACAACATCCTCATCAATCATAACTACTGCAACATTCTTCTCATTATCATTCTTTTCATCTTTGTCTTCAGTTTGTTCTTTATTTCAATGCCAAATAGTTTCTTTTTATGTGGCCATTTTTCCCACAATGGAAGCATTCTCTCATCTCCTTAAACTAAGATCTACATTTGGATTGTGACCTGTCATTAAATTTTGCTTGATCATCAGGCCCTTTACTTTTATTTCTACCCTTGGTCTCTGTGACAAGAGCTTGATCTTGTGCATTATTTATACCTGCAACTCTCCTGCAATCCTCTTTGCTCAAAATCAAATCTCAAATATCATTATATTTGAATTCGTTTTTCCCTATGGAATTGCTCACTACCATTCTCATGGCCTCCCAACTATTTGGAAAAGAAGCTAAAACATTCAATAAACGAATCTCATCATCAAATCAATCTCCACAAAGGACAATTGATTTATGATGGTATTAAACTCATTTAGATGCCGTGCCATAAGAGTACCTTCCACCATCTTTCAGATTAAACAACTTCTTCATCAGATGCACCTTGTTGTTAGCCGAAGGCTTTTCATACATGCTAGAAAAAGTCTTCATTAGATCCACTGTAGTCTTTTCCGTCACAAAGTTGTGTATAACAGATCTTGACAGAGTTAATCGTATAACTCTTAGCACCTGTATATCAAGAAGATTCCATTCTTCGTCTTTCATACCATTTGGCATCTTCCCCAAAAGAGGAAGATGTAATTTCTTCCCATATAGATTGTAAAGTTGTGATTTCCAACTAGCCTTTATTAGCATTAATTTCGTGCCAAGTTTAATTGTAATTTCTTTAATCATTTTCCTATATGTATGTGGGTTTATTTGTAAGGGATGAGTGTGTGAGATTGGTGAAAAATCAAGCGTTAAAGATGAAATAGTGTAAGTTCGCGATTAGCTCGTGAGAAGCTTGCGAGAAAGCAACCCACGAAAAGGCCACGTGTGAAGCACGAGACTAGAAGCTAAAGAGTCATGATAGCCTGTCATTTCGCGAGTACTTCACGAGAAAGGCCATTTTGCGAGGTACCTGCGAAACATTCTGTTTGGCAAATAGATAAAGTGTTTTACCAAATTCTTTACTCACATTATAAATACCCTCATTACTCACGAATTTTAAGGAGTGCTTTTCAGAGAGAAAATCCTAGCAAATACACTTGAGAGTTAGAGATTGTTATACCCACAATCATCTACACATTTCTTCTTGGTTTTCCTCTACTCCTACCTCTCCATCTCTACATCCTTGAGAGGTTATTAGCCTAAACACTTACCACACCCAATCTGAGTGTTATGTGAAGTTTTGGTGCTGTTGGGAAGTATTGAAAGGAGCCATTTAGTGGTAGATGCAATCGGGTTGAATTGCAGGATCCGGAAAGTTAGTGAAGACAAGACTTCGAGTAGTCCGTTGATAACAAGAGCTTGAAGGGCTCAAGTACATGGGGTAGACTAGGTTTGGAGGGTCTTTTGTTATTCATGTACTTCAACTATATTCACTAGTAGATCGATTTTGACTTGGAGGGTTGCAGAGAGGTTTTTCTTCGAGTTCTTTGATTTCCTCTTCGATAACACATCTTGGTGTTATCTTGTGTTTGCATCTCTTTTCCCTACTCTTTAAGCTTTACTTTTATTGTTCATTGTGGTTGGATATGGCTTAGAGTAGTGTTATCGGCATATTGCGCTTATTTGCTCTTATTCAGCACTTTGATGAGTTAGGGTAAAAGCAATCTAGCCGTAATTTTTAATTTGGGGTCTAAATAAGCTCTAGTGTTTCACATTAATTTGAGCTTTCACAGATAATCTTTGATCTGCATCTTCCAATAGCCAAAGTCTGTGCTGTCAAACTTCTCGATTCCTATTTCTTGACGCCTTTCCTTCTTCTCCAGCCAATTCTCCCAATGGAACTTATGCTCTGATACTACTTGTTGGGGAAAATTTTATATAACTGAATAAATTTCAACAAGCACAGCAGAAGTACAATCACACTAGAACACAAAGATATATGTGGAAAACACTCTCTCCTTGAAGGGAAAAACTACTGGATAAACTCTGAATAATTTCACTATATTAAGTAGCGATTACAACACTTAGAGATATAACTTGAGTAAATAAAAACTCTATTTTTCTATTTACTCACTACTCTTTTCCTCACAGTGTACCTTGAAAAAATTTGAAAAATCAAGAAAAAAAATGAGATTTTGAAAAGCTGTACATAAAAATTAAAAATTAAAAACTAAAACTTAAAACTGATGCCAAACTCACCCTTTGTCCTCACTCTTTCTAGGACACTCACTCCACCTAATGGCCATACTTTATATTTCTTCAATTTTTTCTTTCTTCCCTAGCTTGGAGGACACATCTTCACAAACGTGGCTTGACTTTTGTACATAAAAATATTACTTCTACTCTTACTTTTTGGCAAGCTTGTCCAGGAAGCTCCTTTAAATTTGCTGGCTTCTCAGCGGCTTGTGTAACAAGCTCATTTAATGAGCTAAGCCAAAGTGTCGGCTGGACCCACGTGGTACAATGCACCCAACGAGAGAGAGAGAGAGAGAGAGATGGCACAAACAGGAGTACAAGAGACTAGGTAATAAGTAATAACTAATAAGACGTGGGAGCTTGAACAAAGAGAGCTCTGGGACTGCAGACATGCACATGAAGTTTGGTCCGCTACAGGTATTCCTTTCGATAATATGGGTGTACACTATCGCGAATTCATCGACCTGCTCTGGTACCTCATCTTCAGGCAGCATGTGGGCCAAGACGTACTTGAACTCATTATCACTATCGCATGGTGCATGTGGTACAACCGGAACAGAGTACGGCATGGCTCCCCACGGCAGTCTTCAAATGAAATCCTACACAAAGCTTGCACCGTCATGGAGGATTTCCAAGTGGCTCACTTCGCATGTCCTCAGCCCACGGATCCATCAGACACTCGCTAGGTTCCTCCTTCAAGTCCGTGGTTCAAGGTAAACACAGACGCTGCTATCTTCAAGAATCTCGGCTCAGTGGGCATCGGTACAGTGATTCGGGACCACGCAGGAATGGTCATCGCAGCCCTCAGTCAACATCTGCACTTGCCGTTGGGTCCCTTGGAGGCTGAAGCAAAGGCGATGGACGTAGCGGTTTCATTTGCATGGGATGTTGGTGTACAAGAAGTTATTCTTGAAACTGACTCCCACGTGATTTTCTCTGCTCTGTCGGGCTCCACCATTCCACCAGCTACAGTGCTTCACGTCCTTGAGGGCATCCAGCAGAAGTTGCATGATTTTAGACGCGTCAAAGTCCAACATGTGAGGCGCCAGGGAAATAAATCTGCACATGCCTTGGCACAACATGCAAAGGGTATCCATGGTTTTATCACTTGGTTGGAGGAAAGTCCACCAATAATTGAATCTCTACTACTCCAAGATGCTATGTACTCATCCTTTACGTAATAAAAAGTTTCAGTCTTCCTATCAAAAAAAAAAAAAAAAGAGAAAAAAAAGAGCTAAATGAGACAGAATTTATAGGTACGTACATGACATAACTACCTACCATGTTTAATGTTTAGTAATAGGTACATACCATGTTTAATATTGGTACATATATCAAGTTCAGTAATACTGTAACGTGTACAATATCATTTGTAGTAATAAAAGTGTGAAAGTGAAACCTTATTTATAGTGGAAAAAAGTATGGGGATGAATATCAAATTTAGCAATTCATGGCTAATGATCTAGCAAAAGAAGAAACGAAACGATTAAATAAAAGATACAACTTATAAAGAACAAAAGATTAAACAATTAAAGTAAATAAAATTTAATGGTTCACGATTTTACGAAATTGTCCAAATCCATCACATAAGGAATAACAGATTTGACATCGTGGAAACAAATTTCATTACAATATAGTAGTTGAAATTTGAATTTATATATATATATATATATATATCTTTTTGGTAAAAATATAAATTACATCTTTAGGTTTGTGTTAATTTTTATTTTCAACCTTAAAATTTCATTTTTATCATTTTAATCCCCGAAGTTCACATTTATTATCATTTTTTTTTTCCCGAGAAAACTTTTATTTTCATTGTTGATAGTTCACTCCACAAACTCTTGTTAGTCATTGAAAAATATAATTTTTTAATACTCAAAATTAAAAACCATTAGATTTAATTTTCAATAAAAAAATAAAATCTAATTTTTTTTAATAAATTTAAAAAAGCACTACTAACCAATTCCAAAACTAGAAGATTGAAACCCTCAATTGTTGCATCAATTTCTACCCAAGAGAAGATTTCAATGGCACCCAAGCTGATAGAAATTTCAACTTAATTTCTCCTTTTACCAAAAAATATATGAAAAAAGTGGAGTAGTTTCCAAAATCCATCCCACAGCCACAAACTAAACCTAAAATCTAAACAAATAATTTGCAAAATAATTACGTCTTGGGTGTTAGCAATGCTCACTTTGTAAGAAATAGAGATGACAATAGGGGTGCCTAGCTCGTCCCAACTTTATGGCTGAAAAAATCCACACGGCGCAGGAGTAGGCAAATTGGTGTAAGGTGTGGGTTGGAGGCATTTTTCTATACCTACATAGGAAGCTCTATCTCTAATGAGATAAATATGAGAGAGAAAATAGAGGGATGACGATGAGACTGTTAAGAGCGAAATAGAGGCATATTTAGAAGATGATAATAAAATGTTTTAAAAATAATTAAACTAGAATATTATATATAATAATATAAATATATACTATATAAAATAAGAATGCACGCATTTGGGATAGTATAGGGCAAGGCAACATAGGGTGAGGCAAGCAAAACTTGTTCCCCACCTTTTTCCCCTTCTCGAGGTAAGGAAGTTTTGCATAGAATAGACAATAGAGTAGAACAAATAGGATGGGTCGAGCAGCCGAAGATTTTTTTGTCCACCCTTGTAGGAACTTCGTGTGTGTTTGACAAAAATTATTTTTGTCAGCTTATTTTATTATTCAACTTATTTTTGCTACTATTCATAGACCCCACTGTATTTTTTGGTACTATTCATGGGTCCCATTATACTATTTCAGTTAATTTTTACCTTTATCTATAGTACTTTCAGTAAAAAGTTTTCAATTTCAGCAAAATAAGCAGATCTCAAACAGACCCTTCATAAGGATTCTAATAGTCAATAACGTGTGAAGCATCAAACCAATTCTTCAATGATTGGTAGTATAAGTGGAGAAAAAAAGAAAAGAAAAGAAAAGAAAAAAGAATATAGCCTTTTGATGTAGAACATCAACATAGGCCTTCCTAGAGCAGCAAGAGCGCCGAAAGTCATGGTGCAAGATGAAGGGGAGGTGTCAGTAGAGGCAATCGGGTTGACGATGTTGGAATTGCTAAAATTTGGCAGTATGAAGATAAACAAAATTATGATCAAGACTTGAGACAAGTCTCAAGTGTCATCCAAATTTAGGTGAATTTCTTTGTTAAGGCCCCGAAAACATTGTTTTTGCTAGTTTTAGTAATATTTGTTTTTTCATGAATTTCATGATTTGCATGGCTAAGCCTCCAAGCAAATGTGGAGAGAGAGAGAGAGAGAGAGAGAGAGAGAGAGAGAGAGAGAGGCCAAAATTACAAAAAACAGTTTTTTATTTTCTCTGATGTATATAAAATATAATGTTAATTTAATGCTATGAATTGTAAAATAAAGAATGAGATGTAGATTGAGTTGTTAAAAATGATTATGTAAAAGAGATAAAATGGCTTTTTGGTTATGTAAAATGTTTATTTTTTTTAATTTTTGTGTTTCCGGATATGAATGCTCTAACATAGTTTTAAGGCTCTTTTTTTTAAGTGGCTAATTGTTTCAATGGTTAAAAATCTGATTAATTGCACAATTGTTTGTTAGATTTGGGCTTTCATGATGGTAGCGAATGTTCCATTAGCTGTGAAATTTGAATGCATATAAGTTTATAACCAAGTGACGTTTATAGTTGAAATAAATATCAATGTGTGCCTAAAAAAAAAATATTATACAAATAAAAATTACAATAATTTTGAAACATCACGCAACAATCTATTGTCCAAACAATCTTTTTCACATGCTCAAGAACACGGTTATGTATGTGCCATTGGAACGTACTCCCCTCAAACATAAAATTTAATCACCAACATTTATTGTCAAATATTATTCTGATTAATTAATATCATATAAAAGTCCACCAATTGATTAAATTAAACCTCCTATAATTGCATATAAAATAAGTTCCAGCACGATATGTCACTCACAAAATCCAATCAAGTTAATTCAAATCAGATGGATAGAACTTTAAAACCTTCATAGTGAAGTTATTTTATAAACTTTAGAGAATCCGAAACTGTCTTCAGCCAATCTTGCACACATGAATGGATAATTACTAGTTTCACTAATAATCACACTAATGATTTGCCTCACTCCACACATTTGAAATAAAGCAGTTTATTTTTGACTCATAAATAAAAATGCAGGCAAACTGACCAACTATAGGATTAACCAATTAGATATGTACTGTGATTGCATAATTGGAGGCAACGATAAATGTCAATTAAGACAATCTGAAGTGCAAGGCTTAAACACATGTGCAGCCTCACACTCTATCAACTCCAGTTCCCTTTTCAACATGTGCATGTACACCGCCCAATCACCATTACCAGATGGACTTGGTATTGGCATCACACACCCAACATTCCCACCCCATGGAAAATAGAATGACCCAAATGCACTCTTTCCCCACCCAAAATCCAACTTCGAACTATGAGAGCTATATGAGACATAAATTTACAGGGTACATATGATATATGTAACTAAGTTAAACATGATATGCACTCTTTCCCCACCCAAAATCCAACTTTGAACCATGAATATTGTTGGTAAAGCAAACACAACTTTTTACCAAACAGAATGTTTCACGGGTACTTCGCGAGTTGGCCCTTCTTGTGAGACACTCGCGAAACTGATAGCCTGGTATGACTTTTCAGCTTCCTGTCATGTGCTCTACACGTGGCCATTTCGCGGGTTGCTTCTTGCGAGCTACTCGCAAAATCCACTAATTCAACTTTTGAAGCTTGATTCTTCACTGATCTCTCACACTCATTCCTTACAAATAAACCCACATACATACAGGGAAAAATGATTGAAGAAATTACAATAAAATTTGGTAAGGAATTAAAACCAACACAATATAGTTGAAAATCACAACTTTACAATCTCCCCCTTTGGCAATTTTGTGACAAAACACATAAACAGACTCTAGACTTAAACATGAGTTTGGAAACATAAGCAAAACTCACTCACACCTAAATCTAAATGTTGTGAAGTACTTGCACCATATACACCTGTATCTTGAAACACTTGCACATAACAAATAAACTTCATTAAGCACGAGACGAGTAGAACACAAGGTATGCATGAAGAACAAGTAAAATGCGATCAAGATACCGATTGAGATATATGACATTAAGCATAACTTGATCAAACATAAACAGTCATTTGGAAATGACTACAATGAATGTTTAATGAGTAAATGATCATCCGGACACGCAATGCAATTAAGAGCAATGCTAAAATCAATTGCATATCCAACATACCACATGATGCATTAAAGAAACTAAGGCAATAAGCAACAGAATACTATAAGCATCAAGAAACGGTTATAAAAACCAAGATACATAAAGTACTAAAGAAAACTAAGTTTTAAACTAAAGTACTTGAAAGCTTTAAATAAAAGCACCATAAATATCCAAAAGCTATAAAAGCATAAAATAAAAACTAGAAGCCACCAAAATAAACCAATGTTATACTACTCCCCTTTAGGCTGTACTCCCGCTCAAGCCAAAACTACTCCCCCTTTTTAATCGAAATGGCCAAAGGTCCTAAAATGTATCAAACTCTGAATCCTGGATCATGTCTTGAATTTGAGAGGAGAGAGTAGTGATTTGGCCTTCAAGGTAGGTGAATTGAGTTGTGGAGTAGTTGATATGTGAAGCTAGCATCATATGCAACTCTTCAACCCTTACAAGTGGAAGATCAAGGCGGTCGGGTGCTCTTACTTGCGCTTGAGAAGAAGGCTATGGGGTATCCTCCGATACAGAAGTGAATCGATTAATTTCTTCATCGGTGTTGCCTTCTTCTGCTTCTTCATCTCTTGGAATTTGAGATACACCAACGCTCGGATCGGGAATGTGAGCTTTGCTTCAAATGATGGTCTGCTCACTAATAAGGTCTTCCCTTTGCATTACCGGAAGCCCACTTAGAATCTTCACCCTTGCCATTAAAATAAGAGACATGACAAGGCTTGGAAATGGTAGAGTTAGCCTTGAATTTCTCTTCTTAATGCTCTTGATGAAGAGATGATAAATGTGACCACAGATGTCGATCTCCTTGTGAGTGAAGAGATCATATAAGAACACGGTTCTTGGTGCTGAAAAGGTCGTCAAGTTCTTCATCGGATAGAGGTTGAAGATCATGATGTAGGCCAAAGCTTTCATTTCGGGAGTGAACTCAATTCATAGTTCAACTTCTAGGTTTTAACAATTCTATTACTAAGGGGAAACCATTTGAGAGGTAAAATTCCAAGTGAATTATGTCAATTAGGTACCGCACTGCTTTGACCACACTAATTCTTTTGGTTTTCTTTATTCAGTTGATATTTCAATTATGCCTTACGAATATATATAGAATTTTCCAGAAAAAAAAAATTATAATGTACCTTTTTTGGGATTTTTTATTTTATTTTATTTATTTTGACAGCACCCTTAGCAGAGTTAGACATGCATATGTGTTGGGTTCTAAGACTTTAAGTTTAAATGTATTAGAATTTCAATTTGTAATGTTGGCAAACCATGATCAAAACGTTTAGTCTTGTTTTAGACTTGTTCAAAGTAATGTTTAAGTGTAAAGTTGGAATCGAGTGTACTGTAGGATTTACTGTATAAATCTGCCTGGCTCGATCGATCGAAAATTAGACTCGATCGATCGAGGCTCGTGTAGATTGTTTTTCTGCAAAATTTTCCAACTTAGCCCAAGCCCGTTTGACGTGTAGGATTTTATGTTTTGCCTTAAGTATAAAAGGGAAAACCCTAGCCACATTTTGAGGTTGCTCTTTATGCTGTGTGTGTGAATCTTTTGTGAGATCTAGAGGTGTTCGCCTTCACATACACTTAGGGTTTCCAATCTCAAGATTGATGTCAAGAGCTTGGTGATCAATTCAGTTGCAAATTCAAGAGCTTAAAGATATACAAGCGGGAGTGCTTGTGCTTGCTGGGAATCCAAGAAAGAAGTAGTTTGTGGACTCGGAGCTGTCACGTGGTCGTGGTAGTAAGTTTCCTACTCGAGGTAGCAATAGGATGTTAGTGGTCTAAGTCGCTATTGTGTAAACTTCAATTCTTTCATAGTGGATTTGTTTTACCTTGAGGATAGCTAGGTTAAATCCTCCCTAGGTTTTTTACCGGTTTGGTTTTCCTGGGTTATCATATTGTTGTGTTCTTTATTTTCCGCACTTTACAATGATATGATTTATTTGTGTTAACCTAGATCTGTTTAATTTGACTAAGTAATCACTTAGCTAATTAACTAGATTAATCTGGTTGTGTTTTAAGGGGTCTAAAAACAAACAATATGTATATGGACTACCAGATGAAAATAATTTCGTTACAAAATATAGATGTAACTCTTACAAGGGAGACATTCTTGATTACATATCTCATTTGGATATCTCTTGCAACAACCTAACAGGTGAAATATATTGTGTGGGTGATAGGCTAGTTTTGAAGAAATCGAAGAGCTTTACAAGATTTATACAATGATATAATATCAATCAAAGTAAAGCTTTTGAGTTGAACAAATAACTTAATTGAAGAAGAAGATGAAAATAAAGAGTGAGAAAGTGAGAGAAAGAGAGAAACTATGAGCTTTAGAAGCAAAATTAATTACACTGTGATTGATTATTTATATGAGGCTTTATATATATATATATATATATACAAGATAGAAATTTTAAACTGGCTTAATCTAAATGTATATATGTGTGAAGCTTCCTTCTGGAAACTTAAACCCCGACCTTTGACCCCCCACACCCCACTAGATACTTGTAGAGTGATCATCGTACTAAGGGTGTGCGGTAATATTTATGTGAGGCTTGGATGACTACAGATTGGTTTTAACCGCCTAAACGCAGTCCAATGACAATAATTGAAACCGTTATGCTTCATTAATAAGATCGGTTATAAAACGGTGTCGCATTGGGCTGCAAGCTTTAATAGGCTTATGTGTAACGGTGTCGTGTTGGTTTCAAAGATCTATAATTACATTTTAGAAAATGCAAACAAATAAGGAATAAAAAAAACTCAGTCATAGAACCCACAAAAAACAAAGATCACAATCCAATCAGATTACGAGACCTGTAAGAAAGAAACTATATTCTAAATTATAAAATTATAGTAAGGACTCTTTCTTCCGATCAACGCAGTTTTTTTTTTGGGATAATTACAATTTACCCACCTGTGGTTTGACCCGATTTCTATGTGCCTACCTGTGGTTTAATTTTTGACACTTTACCCACCTGAGGTTAGGTCCGTTTAGTCTCCGTAACCCACCTCTGTTAAAAAAAGGGGTAAGTAAGTCTTTTTCCACCTATTTTATGTCTCTCTCCTCCCAAAACAAGAAAAACAAAAAAACAAAAAAAAAACAAGATTAAAATATGTTATTTGTTTCTCATAATTCACAATCACGAAGAACATTCACAAACATAAAGAACAAACCCAGAAAACTAATACTCAGAAAACTAATACAAATCAAATGAAGCAAAACCATGAGAGAGAGAGTTCTTCGTCTTCTTCCTTATACTAATTTTTTTGTGCTTGAACTAATAAATTTATTAAAATCAAAGCATAACACAGTTTACAACATGACAACAGGAAGGATCAACAATTTCCAGCACTTAATTTCTAAATTTTTTATTTTCAACATCTAAGATCTCACTCACGCAACAAACCCAAACAACAAACCCACCAGAAAAAATCACAACATCATGAACAACAACCCAGAACAGTATACCAACTATACCAAACAACAAAGTGGCCTCGGCGATTCACAACAATACCCAGCAGATCCGGTGATTCACAACAGTATACCAAACAACAAAGTGAAAATTTCAACTATACCAAACAACCCGGTGATTTGGCGGATACCGATATGCCAGAACCCATTGAATACTAAGGAAGAAGATACTAAACAACAACCTAGAACCCATTGAATCACCGGATCTGCCCCCAGATCGATCAACAATTTCCTACATCGAGCCCATGACTTTCAATGCTGAGCTTCGTTTTGTGAGAATTTGAAGGAGGTGGCCTCGGCGGCAATGGACTCTTCAATTTGGCCACCATAGCTGGCGATGGCTTGGATTCGGAGGGGATGGAGGTCAGATCAAACGGTGGCGCATTCTCCTTGGCCGATTTAGACTTCCAAGAGGGGCGTGACTTGGCGGAGCTAGGGCTCGGCAACGACGCTGGATCGGTGGACTTCGCCTCCCTCAAGATCACGTTTCTAAACCAAATCCATACCCATGATGGATCAGCTGCCTCCAGACACACCCCTTGTCCTCCTCTGTCAGTTCACCGCCCCTGCCATGGTAGATCAGCAATGGCCCGTGGGTTTGGTGGTGTGACAGCGGCCCTAGGTTGGTGATTTTATTTTGATCATCGGTGTGGGGTGGAGCTCAGCTATGGGTCTGGATCGTCGAAGATGGAGGAGATTAGAAAAGCGTAGAGAGAAAGAGAGATTGAAGGATTGGAGAGAGAGTACTGAAGGATTTTATATATATATATATATATATATATATTTTGCTAACCTTTTAGCAACTTTTATTTTATATAATTTCAAAAACTCTAACAAGGATTATAGAATAAAGGTTATGTATTTAATTATTTATGCCTTGAAATGTAAGGAATTCGTTGGATTTGGATTCGGAATAGTTTCAGTCACATAAGCCTAAAACTATTTAATTCTGGGAGAAAAAGGAGTGTTTGATCTGTTTTGAGTTTTGTTTTTGATAAAAAATGTGTTAGAGTAACGTCTGCACTGAAGGTGGGTTACGGAGACTAAACGGACCTAACCTCAGGTGGGTAAAGTGTCAAAAATTAAATCACAGGTAGGCACATAGAAATCGGGCCAAACCACAGGTGGGTAAATTGTAATTATCCCTTTTTTTTTTAAACACAAACTCTCACTTCCTTTTGTTTAAATTTCTAACTTTTATAAAAGAAAAAAAAATTAATTCATTTAAATCATTTTTATTTTATTTTAAAAAAATTGATAATTAGGGATTAAGTATTTAAACTCATAAAAGTCTTCTTTAAAAAGATCAAAAAATATCATCAGAAAGTGTTAGTTGAATTTTAAAGAAGAAAACAACCTTCCCTTGTATGCATCCATTTCCCTGAAATTTGTACCAATTGCTTCTTCCCAATTCTCAATTAATCATGACCAACTATTATCCACGCTTCTGTTGTGTATTCCATAGTTATAGACTTATTCACAATTAGGGATAGTTCAACAGTCAAATGGATGAACTGTAAAACTATTCAATTACATAGTAAAAAACTAACAGTTCTTTAGGAAATTTACCGAACTGTACCTTTTTTTTTTTTTTAATGTTCTGATTTTTTATATTAAGTTATTTTAATCAAATAATCATATTTTCCTTCTATTTTGTACTTTTATTAATGAGATTTACTGTCTCCATCTCTTAAACTTGAAATAGATATTTTCAGTCATTTTTATGATTTACAACACCATGAACTAATTGTTACGTCACAATTGTTATTTTGATTATCCTTATTATTTATCTTTAGTATGGTTTTAAAAATCGAACCGGACATCAAACCGTTTTTTTTTTCCAATTTCCGGTTCAACCCCGGTTTTTGACCGGTTTTTGGCCGGTTTTCCGGTTATTGACCGGTTATGGGACTTTTAACCGGACCGGATTGGCATCCGGTTCCCGGTTGAACCGGTCGGACCGGCCGGTCCGATCCGGTTTTTAAAGCAGTGATCTTTAGCATGTTATATTTGACAATTAAATTTGAATATCTCTTTTTTTTAATATATATATATATATATATTTTTATGAATTATATCGAAATATAATTGCATGTTGGTTCTATTATTGGTATCAGGAAAATGTTTGTCTCCAATTACGAATACAAAGATAACATGTGTTCCATTAAATATAATGCACATAACTCATTTGGTTCGTTGGGTTAAGTGAGTCAAGCACTAATATTATCGTCCTATTGGTAGTTGGAGCCCAAAGTTCCTAACATGTTTTGAGCCAAATTTTGTCCTATCACAATTGACTCTATCGTCTATTTCCCTTGAATTGTAGCTATGATACCAATAATGATTATGGTGGGATAAATAAATATCAACAGGCCCTATTAGTAAAAAGACTTGTTACTCGTAAATAGATGTTTATGGAAATCATAGTTGCTTGAATCTGAAAATTCAAATATGTCTACAACATAAACAAACTGTTTTAACACACCCCCCTCCAAAAAAAAAAAAAAAAAAAAAAAAAAAAACAGGTTTAACACACAATCATACATTCACAATTAGTTTGTTAGGCATATGCATCACAACTTTTAATGTCTTAAATGTGCAGGTAGACATTTTGTAAAATCATTAACTACAATTTAAAAAATCAAATACCTCCTTGTCAGATTTCTATTTATAATTTAGTTAACAAAATTGATGGCTAATTCATGAGCCTTCCCTTTCACATCATAGGTTTACATCGTTTCTGTTGGAGTATTTTTATAAATTTATTGAATGGCTTTTAAATAAATAAAAATTTGTTGTAAATATGGTTTCGCCTGGTGGACTTAGATCTTCTAGAGTTCTTAGACTATTCTACCATATAGAGTTTTTTTTTTTTTGAGCAAAATGTAAGCGAGATAATATTAAAAAACAAAGAAAATCAGGATATATCCGATTGGAATACAACATCCAAATCACTAGGTAAATCTTCTACCCAAACATCAGTATCTGCAGCTAAAGCCGCTCGTCTAGCAAGGCCATGAGCCAACCTATTCCCATCCCGTTTA
This sequence comes from Quercus aquifolioides, assembly GCA_019022515.1. Lineage (NCBI taxonomy): Eukaryota > Viridiplantae > Streptophyta > Magnoliopsida > Fagales > Fagaceae > Quercus > Quercus aquifolioides. The sequence continues at coordinate 88,728,310 of CM032328.1, read as the reverse complement.
ACATGCTGAAAATGACATCGCCGCAACAGACTTCCTAACCGTTTTGTCTCATCTATAATGTGGCCATAGAGAGTATAACACCGATCAGAAGCTTGCAAAGCCTGAATAATACGAAGACAGTCACCCTCAATATGCACTTCAAAAAAACTCAGCTCCCTTGCAAAAACAACTGCTCGTTTTGCAGCCAACGCTTCTGCCATCTCCACAGACTGGACCGGCCCCACTTTCTGACTCAAGGTAGCCAACACATGACCCTGAGAATCCCTACACACCACACCTAACCCAACTTGGTTCAAACCATCCAAAAGCGCTGCATCAAAATTCAGTTTATAGCACGTAGCAGGTGGAGGAGTCCATCGCACACGAGGAGGACGGTCATTGCTCGACGTCTCCTTACAGTGAACGTCCCAGAACTCCTGAACCAGTTCCAAATCTCTAGCGCCAATTTCGTGAAGCTACCAGGTACGTTGATGAACTCTTAAGCGATTCTGACGTTCCCACAAACACCAAGCAGTCATGGCAAACTGAGCACTCGAACCAGCACTGAACAGAGACTCCAAAACCTCCAAAAAAGACCGATACTTCTTCTGAGTGAGAAACAAAAACCCAGGATCGGACATCCACATAGATCGAGCTTGATCACAGAGCCATAAACAATGCAAAATAGATTCCAATTGATCATTGCATCCCTCACACGTATCATCAAGTGGAATATGCCGAAGTCTCAGATTTAGCTTGGTAGGAAGAGAATCGTTCGCTGCTCTCCACAAGAAATGACAGACCTTTTTAGGAACTTTAAGTTTCCAAATATTCTTCCAAATCTTGTGCTCAGACAAAGGAGAAGAGGAACTTGGCAGAACAGAATTCTCAGCTTCCATTAACATACGGTATGCACTTCGCACACTATAACTCCCCGACGAGGACAGCGGCCGGATTAAAACATCCTCAACCTCATATTCACCCACATATATCCCCCTAACCTTCTCAGCTTCCCAAGGTAAAAAACAAGCAGCCAGCTTACCCGGATCCCAGACTCTAGAATTTGGATAAAACAACTCACTGACCCTATCCACAGTAGACCCCGCTCTAGGAGATATAATTCTACTACACCCCGGTTCAGGCAGCCATTGATGGTCCCAGACCTTAATTGTTTTGCCATTCCCAATCCTCCATATTGCGCCCTTATTAACTACCTCTCGTGCCTGCAGGATACTTTTCCATGCGTAAGAACTCTTTGGATGGACAGGGGCATCAAGTATACTACCTGTAGGAAAATATTTGGCACTAAAAACTTTATACAATAGAGTATCTTTATCATGGATTAAGCACCAAACCTGCTTTGCCAACATAGCATTATTAAACGTTTGAAGATCCCGAAACCCCATACCGCCAATAGATTTTGAAGAACAAAGAGAGCTCCACTTTACCCAATGAATCTTCTTAGTCTCTCCATTACCCCACCAAAACTTCCGAATCATTGCCTCAATATCCTTACATAAACCCATCGGTAATTTAAAAACATTCATAGAGTAAACTGGGATGGATTGAACCACAGCTTTAATCATGACCTCCTTGCCAGCTTGAGACAACAGCTTCTCCTTCCACCCTTGCATTCGAGCCCAAATTCTTTCTTTGATCTTAGTGAAACACGCCGTCCTATTTCGACCAACAAACGAAGGTAGCCCCAAATACTTGTCATAGTGACGAATAGCCGGAACCTGTAAAGCAGCTTGGATAGCAACCTGAGAGGACTCCTCAGTATTCTTGCTAAAAAAGAGAGTCGTTTTCTCCTTATTAATCATTTGACCTGATGCCACTTCATAGTAACCAAGCAACTCTTGAATTTTATGGCATTCCTCCAAGGTAGATCTGCAAAAAATCAGGCAATCATCGGCAAAAAATAAATGGGTTAGTTTGGGACCATTCCTACAAATAGAGAACCCATGAATATCTTCCCGGACCGCTGCATCACATAACAAGGCATTTAAACCCTCCGCACAAAACATGAATAAATAAGGAGAAAGGGGATCTCCTTGCCGCAAACCCCTTGATGGTGTGATCATACCCTTTGGTTCACCATTCACAAGAATAGAATACGAAATTGTTGTAATACACTCCATGATCAAGTCCACCCAAGCTTCCTGGAAACCCAATTTAAGAAGTATTTGCTCAAGAAAAACCCATTCCACCCTATCATAAGCTTTACTCATATCCAACTTCATAGCCATAAATCCCTTATTTCCTGTACAATTAGTCTTTATATGATGTAAGGACTTAAAAGCAATCAAAATATTATCCGTAATCAGTCTATCTGCAATGAAGGCACTCTGTGTTTCTGAAATAATGGAATGAAGCATAGGCTTAAGGCGATTGGCTAACACCTTATTGATAATTTTGTAGATCACATTACATAGGCTTATAGGTCTAAAATCAGCAACTCTCTCCGGATTTTGAACTTTAGGGATTAATGTGATAAATGTATGATTAATAGATTTAAGAATAGACCTTGAATTTAAGCTAGAAATCACAGCCTGAGTAACATCCATACCTACGTCTGTCCAGTATGTCTGATAGAACAGCGGAGGCATCCCATCCGGTCCAGGAGCTTTAAGAGGATCCATCTGCCTTATTGCTACGCCAACCTGCTCACTAGTATAGGGTTTATCCAACTCCGCTCTCATCTCATCAGTAACCATTGGTTGAACTCCAAGATACGATCTAAATCATGCGGATTAGAGGATGTGAAAAGTTTAGAATAATACTCAATAAGGATGGCCGAAACAGCCCCCTCATCCTCCTGCATTACTCCCTGATCATCCCGCATACCCTTAATGAAATTCTGCCTTTTCCTTTGTGTTGCAGACCCATGGAAAAAACGAGTATTCTGATCCCCATCCTTCAGCCATTGAATACGAGACCTTTGATGCCACATCTTTTCTTCTTTATCACATAAATCATGCAACTCCTTTTTCAAGCGATCAACCTCATCACAAGTACCTGATCTGACCGAATCCTCCTCAGCCCTCCAAAGCCGCTCCTTAGTTCGTTTTATGTTGCTTTGAACATGCCCAAAATGGTCTCTACTCCACGCCTTCAATCTTTGTTTACACTGTTTCAGTTTCATGGCTGTAGCATACATAGGAGTACCACCAGGAGAGCAACTCCATGCTTGAGAAATAGTATCTCTACACCCTGAATTCGTAACCCACATGGCTTCAAAACGAAAAGGTTTTCGACGCCACTTATGACGCTCCCCACCTGCATCCAAAGACAAAAGAATGGGGCGATGATCGGATGTAAAACAATTTAAGTGCCTTACCCTACCCGTGGGAAATTTTGTCAGCCAATCATAATTTGCTACACCTCTATCCAACCTCTCCCAAATCAACTCACCCCTTCGTCTCCCTTTCCAAGTGAAATCCGGACCTGAATATCCTAGATCAACAAAACCACAAACATCTAAAACCTCACGAAAATTTTCCATTAAATTATGAGCTCTTGGGACCCCACCTTTCTTATCCTGTACCTTAAGCAATTCATTGAAGTCACCAAAACAACACCATGGAAGTTTAGGATTTGAATTCAACATACGAAGCATGTTCCATCCGTCACTTCTATGACTTGCCTCAGGCTCCCCATAAAACCCAGTCAATTGCCAAGCACACTCCGAATTACCATCTATTATAGAATCTATATGGTAACCTGAAAAACTATCCACCCAAACAACGACCCCTTGTTTCCATAGAAGGACCAAACCTCCTCCCTTACCATCTGTAGGAACCGTAAAACAACCATCAAATCGAATCCTATCCCGAACCCACAACATATGTTCTCTAGATGACCATGTTTCAGATAAAAACACAATCATAGGATCTTAAGCTTGTACAATATCAACAAGCTCCTGAACTGCACGCCGGTTCCTAAGCCCACGGCAGTTCCATGCTAAGAGTTTCATGGCTGTCGGCGGGGCTGACCATCAGCCTCCACCGTTAAATTATCTGAGAAAGCTACCCTCTTCCTACATCTCTCACTTCCTTCCTCCAAAACCCCATCCTCCTCTTGTCTCGAACGTTTAGACAGAACTACTCCCAAAGGGTCAAGGACCATACTGGATTTTCTAGGGATGCGAGTAAACTTAGAAGGACTTGGAGTAGGTAAAGACGACTTCTCTTGTGAAAACAAATTTTTCAAGAAAAGGGCTGACCCCATCATCCTAGACCCCACACCTCCCTGTAAAGAATCAGAACCATCCTCCACTTGATCAAAACGAGACAACTCACCATCAATCTCATCCAACTTTGCCTGAAAAGACTGTGAAGAAGTGCACTCGGTCAGAGTTGTCTCACTGCCATTACCCGGGTCCATGGCCACCTCTGTCCGAACTTCTTACACCACTACCAGATCACCCTGCTCATCCCTATTAGGCTAAATTCGCTGCTGGTCCGTTGTCTCGATCCTCTGGTCTAATTGCACTTCAGTCCGCCTCTGCCTCTCTTGCATTCTGATAGGAGAAGTTTGTTCAATACCCCCCTTAACGTCCTCCTCATAACCAGCCACCCGAACAATCGTCCTCTTCGCCAAGTTTGGAGTACCAGCACGCAACCATGGACCAAACTACTGGTTTCTCCCCGACAAGGATCCCTTTCTGTTCTACCATAAAGAACAGTCCCGATCTTGATGAGTAAGACAGCCACACCAATAGCATAAATTGGGCAAGCGCTCATATTTAAAACTAATCCAACTCTCTTCCCCATTCTCAAACTCAACCTTCCTGCCTCTACTCAGGGGTTTAGTAATATCAATAGATACACGTACTCGCATATAATTACCCCCTTCAAACTCCTTAGCGTCACCAGATCCCGGAATCACCGTACCCACTGACGATACAATATCAGAAGCAATACGCATGTTTAAACTACGTAACGGAAGATCATGAACCTGAATCCAGAAGCTAACCCTATCAATAGAGTTCTTTTAATCATAACATTTCATTTTAAAATAAATGGTTTAGATTATACCATGTTATTAATATATTAACAAAAACCTTAAAATAAACTCCACGTCAATTATTGAAATGGACATGTCAAAATTTAAATGTATTTTATTATTAAAAAAAAAAAAAAATCTGAACCCTAATTTCAACATGACACGGATGGCACACGTTGAAATGGATATCAATGTGTGCCTAAAAAAACAAAAAATATTATACAAATAAAAATTACAATAATTTTGAAACATCACGCAACAATCTATTGTCCAAATAATCTTTTTCACATGCTCAAGAACACTGGTTATGTACGTGCCATTGGAACGCACTCCCCTCGAACATATTTATTGTCAAATATTATTCTGATTAATTAATATCATATACAAGTCCACCAATTGATTAAATTAAACCTCCTATAATTGCATATAAAATAAGTTCCAGCACGATATGTCACTCACAAAATCCAATCAAGTCATTTCAAATTATAGGGATAGAACTTTAGAACCTTCATAGTGAAGTTATTTTACAAACTTTAGAGAATCCAAAACTGCCTTCAGCAAATCTTGTACACATGAATGGATAATTATTAGTTTCACTAATAATCACACTAATGATTTCCCTCACTCCACACATTTTAAATAAACGAGTTTATTTTTGTACTGTGATTGCATAATTGGAGGCAATCATCAATGTCAATTAAGACAATCTGAAGTGCAAGGCTTAAACACATGTGCAGCCTCACACTCTATCAACTCCAGTTCCCTTTTCAACATGTGCATGTACACCACCCAATCACCATTACCAGATGGACTCGGTATTGGCATCACATACCCAACATTCCCACCCCATGGAAAATAGAATGACCCAAATGCACTCTTTCCCCACCCAAAATCCACCTTTGATATTGGAAAATGTTGTCCTGATGAAACCACCAAAGCTGGTCCTTCTTTGTTGCCACTACTATATACCTTTGCCAAACTTTGCACTGGACGATGAGCCTCCACCCAATCTATCAAATCCAAGAAATGTTCTTTAGTCTTTGCACCTTCCAAAAATCCATGAACTTCATTAGCCACCCAACTCAATGGCTTTTCAATAAGCTCATCAATTTTCTTAGAATCATAGGGAATAGACAACACGTTTCCAAAGTAAGAAGACATTAGTGATGTTTTCTCTTTGTCTCCAAAGCTAAGCATTGTCCTGCCATCAACAACAATGCCCAATTTTGATACCCTTTTGTTTTTTGCACTTTCGGCACTAATTTTCCACAAAAGTGCACTGAAAGACTCTAGTTTAGTCCTTTTGCTTTCCTTGGTGCTGGCTTGTGATTGGAGTTGGTTAATTATGTCTGCTTTAACTAAGCATATGCGGTTTTCGAAATGGTTGGCACAGGGTTCTGGATCATTGGAAGGGTTGAACATGGTGATGGGGACATACAAGTTGTGAAGGGAAGGATCAAAGGAAACGGGATGTCGAGGATTGAGCATCGCGCAGTTGAAAGTTGGCAGTGAAGAGAAGGGTTTAGATCGAGCAAACTCAGCCCATGAAACAAGAAACATGCCTGCCGAGTATGCATCTACTATCTGATGGTCAAATGTGCATGCCAGCACAAGACCACCACATTTGAACCCAGTTGCCTGCAAGTAGGTATCATTGTATTAGTTTCAGCAAAACCTAGGGGGAAAAAAAACAATGAAACAATGCTAAACAAAAAACAAATTATGGTCTTATAATATTTGAGGTGACGGATTGTGACTAGTGCAATGCAATTTTACATTAGAGCACCATAGACATCACTTTTATTTCATAACAATTGTGAAATTTTTTGTATATTTTAACTTATTTGAAAAAAATGTACTACTTGTTGCATTTTGTCTGTTTACTATTTCTTTTATCAAATTTTCTATACTAAAAAATGGTTTACAAACTAACTGTAGCTAAATGTTTATTGGTATCACTTCAACAACATAAGTAATGTCTAAATACTTCAATGCGATTAGTATCCGTTACTTTACTCTTTGAAATATCCAAAATATTTTTCCACTTTGAGACCTTAAGGAGCATAATTTTATAAATTTTCCAATATATATATATATATATATATATATATATATAAACACACACACACATATGATTTTTATAAACTTCATGACACATTAGGATGTTTTTTAAAGTGGTGTCAGTAGTAGGTCTAGGTGAAAGTAATGTCACCTAAATTATTGCTTACAATATCAACAATTATAAAAATGATTGTGAAATTTTTGGATTCCAATAATTATTATTCGATAACAAAAGTTCATTTTATTTTGTCCTTTTTGCTTTGTATGTTTTTAAATTGATGGATGGAAAGTTATATTTTGTCTTAGAATATTAGTGCTTCAAAAACTTTCATCTATAATTTTTAGGTGAAAAACCAAAATGAGATGGAGGTAATATAATTAGTTGAGAAATTTTAGAGATATTACAAATTTTACTATTACGTATGCCTCACTCAATCATAAACAAGTAATATATATATATATATATATATATATATATTACTGCATTATAGCACTTGCATCAGTCTTTGGCCCACCAACCCTAAACAGCATCCACATCAGTGGGTAATTATCTAACATTATTTAAAAAAGTGTGTTATGTGTAATTTAATTTGTCCTAATCTCACTTAAAAGTGTTATCATGACTTTTAAGTGGACTTGGTGGTATGCATTTTTATTAGAACCTTTTTCTCTCTCCTTGTGTGTGTTTCTAAAAAAAAAAAAAAAAATTATGCATCTCTTGTTCAATATCAATTCTAGTTATAGTAGTTGTACAAATTTACATGGCTATTGTCACTGTGTATTTTTGTTTTCTTATACTTTCTTTGCATTTTCCAAAGCTGAAGAAAGAGAGTAGATAGTGGTTGTAGTGTGTAAGAGAGAGAAACAATAAAAAACTATAAAAAATTGATATTTTAATAAAATAGATAATTTTATATGAGTTTTTTTTTTTTAAGTGATAAAATATGTAAAATATAAAAAGTTGGTTCTTATGTTAAAATGGACATAAATTTTTGCACAAATTGATAAAAATTCTTTGAGTCTTTTGTATTAAAATTGGTGAAAGTTTTAGAATTTTTTTATATTTTTTTAGCAATGTATTTTTGAAAATAATAACACGTTAATTTTCTAAACTTTTGGCAAACCTGGACAGCCAGCACGCCGTTCTTCTTCTTGGGTACAAGATTGCAGCCAATGGTCTCATCAGGTTCATTCAAATTGAGTTTTTGAAGCTCTATATTAGCAAAAGCTTCGGTGAAGTCAACCCCACGGTTGTTGCAGTGAAGCTTATGCTCACCCATGGAGTCTGGCACTTTCTCACCAGCAAGGAAATAGTAGGGCACTAGAGCTTCTTTCAAGGCCTTTTTGAGAACCTCAACCATGGCCATAGAGGTCCAATTGTCTTTACAAGTGGGCTTCTTGTAACATAAGAAGATACTAAAATCCAATGGATGTAAAATACACAAGTCTAGGTTAGAGAGTGGTAACCAATGGTCCTCATTCTTTGGCAACTGCACTGTCACCACCTCTTTCTTGATCAGAGTCACCTCCACCTCTTTAGTATTCATGCTTACGTTTATGTGTCCAATCTCTCTTTGAGAGAGAGAGAGAGAGAGAGAGAGAGAGAGATGGCACAATAGGAGTACAAGACTAGTCGGAGCTTGAACAAAGAGACCTATATGAGACATAGTTTTATAGGTACATAAGTACACAATCAAGTTTGGTAATAGGTACATATCACGTTTAACGTCTAGTAATGGGTACATATCACGTTTAACTTACTTACATATATCAATTTATATTATGCATGTTCAGTAATAGGTACATATCAATGTTTAGCAATAGGTAATATCAAGTTATAGTAGCTTTACCACCGCATACCTTTGGTGCAATGGTCACTCTATAAGTATAAGTGTTTGTGGGGTGTGGGGTGTGGGGGCAAAGGCCGAGGTTCAAGTCTCCAGAAGGAAAGTTTTACACACATATACACTTAGATTAGGTTAAAGTAGAATTTCTATCTTGTATATATAAAGACAAAAAAAGTTACAGTAGCTTTAACCAAAAAATTATTAAATACTCCCGGAATAGAAGCACTAATCCATATTAATAAAATAAACAAAATACTCCCGGAATAGAAGCACTAATCCATATTAATAAAATAAACAACTTAATAGAAATGACATTAGTTTAATATGTCATACGATTAAAAAAACTATTAGGTGCTCTTATAACAGGGATGTGATACTCATCCATTCTTTCACATGAACGGTTGACCCTAGTATGAGTTTAATTAATGTGACTTAATACTACTATGTGAAAGGAGAGAGTATTGTGTTGTTCTACTACTGAATAATTTTTGAAATTGACTAATCACATTATTACTATTTGTTTGTAAGCCAACATTTTATAATATTATTAAGATTTTTTATCTTTTATTTTTATTGGTATGGAGTAGTGTAAGGTTTCACTTTTGGAGTACTTAATGAAAGAGGGTTTAATTCAAGGTCGTGTGTGGGTGTCCTGTCACCATGGAAACAGAGGAAGGGCCAAAATCTTTAATTACTGTGTTGAATCTGTGGGTGGAACAACGAATAAATAAAGATTACGAACAATTGTTTCTCAAAAAAAAAAAAAAAAGATTACGAACAAGCGAGAACTATATTTAGGCATTCCTTCCTCACGTGGACCTGAATTTATTGCAATAAGAACATGAGAAACCTTATAACTTGTAGAGTGGACTATGCCCACCTGGGATTGATATCAACTTTACGAACTCACCGAATTATGGTGGCAGTTCATTGTCATGAAGAAACTCTAGCGACAGATGAAACGAAACGATTAAAGAAAATAACATTTGTGGTAACATTTGGGAAGTTGTCAAATCTATCACAAGCATTAAAAAAAAAGAAAAAAAAAAAAAAAAGAGGAAGAATCAATTAAACAATGTCCAGTTTATAGATGCCATTAGGGCAATTGTTAATAAAATATTTTAGGAAAATTTTGATATCACTTTTATGAGAAATATAAAAATTCCTAAAAGATTAATTGCTTTTTTCTTTTGCATAAAAAATTTCTAAGAATATATCTTAAACCAACTCTCTTAGTTAATTTTTTCCATTAAAGAAAAGAAAATAATTAAACCACAATTTTTATCATATTATAGTACTAAGAATTTGAATTTAACCACAATTTTCATCATATTATAGTACTAAAATAAATTTGAATATATGTATTTTTAAGAGAAAAATTACACTTTACCACCTTCAACTATACCCATATTACATTTTATTTCATAAACTTTTCGAATGTACGTTTTGCACTTCCAACTATGACCCTTATTATACTTTGCATCTCAATATTAAATTTGTTATTAACTTGAACGAAAATTCAAAATTTAAGATACAAAGTATAATTAGGAGTATAATTTAAGATGATAAAGTGTAATTTTTCTATTTTGTAAAAATTAAACGACGATTTAACAAAATGAACTTAAACTTGCATCTTTGGTAACTTTTAAAGTGAAAGAATTAGTACTATAGGAGTAGAATTAGTAAAATTTATTCTATTAATAGAAATTCGAGCTTATGTGTCATTTTCACAAGGTAATAAGTAACTAACATGTTCTAATTGAGTAGGAATGAGAAGTAATTCTCACCAAGATCCTACTGTAATAATTGCTTGTACCAGGTTTATACAAAGTAGGAGAACTGAGTTAAGTCAATGGAGAAAAAAGCAATGTTTTATTCACTATAATAAGGCTTCTGAAAGGGTTTTTTTAGTTTTTTAATATCAAATTAGGTAATCTAATTTCTGCAACGGCAAAGAGAGAGGGGGCCAACGTCCATTTTATTAATTTCCTTCAACTTGCAAATACATTCTAAATAATTAATATGGGTCAGTTGGTGCTTTAAATTCCTACATTGACGTGATCATTCAATAATTTACATTCATATTTTGATTAGGACTACTTTTTATTTATTTATTTATTTATTTATTTTTTATAAATAGATGCGTAAAGATTTAGTAGCTAGATAGAGTGTTACTTTCAACATGGTCCTGGATTATTATAATTTACTTGTAATTTTCTATTTGGATTCTTTTGTTTTAGGGATCTTTTTGGAATAATTCATATAATTTTAAATGTTTTTTGCAGTACTATACTCTACCTAGTTATGCGTAGAAGGGAAGTGATTGACTGTGTTAGTGTTTTGTTTGACCTTATCAAGATTGTAGAAGTGGATAACTTTTATATGTATATAAAATTGCAAAGAAGGCTGAAACCAGCCGGCTACAAAGTACAAACAAAAAAAGAAGAGCTGGGCCTGATCTATCTCTTTCCAAAGCTTGAACGACAATAGCAAGAGGACAAGCGAGGGGAACATATCCAGATGGGTTGATGAATTGCCCTCTCTTCTAATAAAACAGAAAGATACATCCCCAAAAACACATTTACACTCATAGCAATAGGCTAGTGAGGGGGACTCCCAAGTTTCTTATCCTGGAATTATTGGATTGGTGGTTGGATTGATAACGAAGGCACGTTCATCTTGCCTTTCATTACTTGTGTTTCTTATTGTTTGACATATAAAATAATAAGAAACACGAGTAGGAGGCAAGATTAACGTGTGATGTATCATTTAATTTTTTTTAATTTATTAATTTTGGGATTTTTATGTAATTTTTGTTATTTTATATTTAGGGTTATTATTTCCTTGTTTTTAAATGTTTTTAATGTTATTTAATCAAATTAGAGTTTTGAAGGTTTTCCTAACTGCCTTAGGTTTTCTAGCCCGTAGCATCCAATGGCAATAGAGATTATTATTAATAATAATTCATACTTTGTCTCTATTTACTACCAGAAACTAACAGTTTAGTTTATGTTCTATCATAAAGAGTATTGTGCATTTGTGCTTTCTTTTGGCTTTTGCGAAATCAAGATGCCTTCCACAAGTGGGAAGGGGATTATGGCTTCTTAGATTCTTGAAAATCAAATAGTGGGTCCTTTGTTGTTGCTGTGTTTGTGGTTGATAAATGAAATCTTGTGGATCTTCCACAAGTGGGAAGGGGATTAAGAAGAAGCAACTATACAACATGTTTGAATTGATTTCATTAAATTTACTCATAAGATTGATTCACAAATGGGAAAAGAACCATTTAGTAAAAAATATTAAATAAATAAATAAATATATGGAAAAAGAACCATCAATTTGTGCCAGTTTGAATTAAGCAAAGATGGTGTCATTTCATTTACTACGGTATCAATTACTCTATTAAAGAAACTACGATGTTTTCATAAATGAATTTTTGTAAACACGGTCATTTCATGTTATAGCAAGTACAAGTTCTTGTTGAAAGAAGTGAGGGAAAGGGCCATGATTTAAGTCTCTAAGAGAGAATTTTACACATATATATACTTAGATTAGACTAAAGTAAAATTTCTATTTCAGATAAAAAAATATTGTAGTCTCACATATAATCCTTAAATGATACGTGTGCCTATCACGTGCCCTTCTTAATTAACAATCAGTCAAACATTTTTCCAATTAATTTAACAGCATTGCAAAATTAGAAATTCTTCCATTTCTTCTTCTACATTCTCTAAAGTCTAAACGACCAAACAATGCATAACAATTCATTACTTCAAAAATCAGGTTAAAAAAAAAAAAAAAAAAAAAAAAAAAACTACAAAACTTTGACCATCCATTAAAACCATACCTGAATAAAGGCTTCGTAGTTCGTACTTTCTTTGAAGGCTTTAATTTCTTTTCCAAAAGTTGTTTCTGCACAGCATGGAGAATTCACATTCATGAGATTGCCTTGGTTTTAGCTTCCATTACCTTTTAGGCTAAAGTATCAACACTGTTTCTGGGATCAACATTAATTTCTAGTAGAGATTTTAGAACAACCGAGAGAAACAAAACAAAATATGGTAGCAGTTTCATAAATTTATTAGCATTCCTTCTTAACGTGGAAACTGAATTTGTTGCAATAAAAACATGAAACCTTATAACTTGTAGAAATGGACTATGCCAACTTGGGATTAATATCTAAATTTTTTTTATTTATCAATTCACCTAATTATGGTGGCATGTCATGAAGAAACTTTCATGGATAATGTCAAAATGAGCTAGCGACAGACAATGGCAGACCCAAGGTTTTGGTTTTGGAGGGGCAAAATTAAGAGTCAAGATTTGAAGCATAATTAATAAAAAAAATTGATATTAATAAAAATAACTAAACAATTAGACAATAAAGAAACAAAAATACTCAATTCATTGATTTGATTATTCAAAATAATGTAAAAGATAAATCAATGTATAAAATTTTAAAACATAACAATAATGGGAAAGTTGTATACATCTTCACTGTCATGATTACTTTTAAAAATTCATTTAGAATTCAATTTTCTTTTTCTATTGTTCTAATTATTAAAAAATTAAGTTTGTAGCAAAATTTCACAGGTTGAAACTACGAAAAGGTCAAAAGATTGAAGGGAAAAAAAATATAATGGAGGGATAGGGGCATTACGTACGGATTTAACGCAGTGAAGTTAATACCGTACCGTACCGGCCGGTATAGCCGGTATTTCTCTTTCTAGTGGGTAAAACAGTATAGAAACACCTTTAAATTGTACTGCTCAAAATACCGGTCTATACCGGACTATGCCGGGCATACTAGCGAATACCGGCCATTTCGGATGAAAAGTAAAAACCGGCCGGTACAAAAAGCTTCTTAAAAAAAAAAAACACAAAACACAAAACACAAAACAAACCATAAAAATACCAAGTGGCTCATGTCGCCTTCAAGCCCAGCGCCACTTTGTTAGTCGTTGTTAACATTTAGCTGATTATCCCTTCCTCTTCCTCCTTCAGTTTCGTTCCTTTCACTTCCCTTCTTTTTTATTTTTTTTTTTTTTTCACTTCTCCTTATCTGTTGTTTAGATTAACAGCTGCATTCCCTTGGTCCTTTTGTTTTGTGTGGTTCTCATAGTCTTATTTTGCGTGTACTGACACCACACGTGTAGCATTGAAATTTGAAACAAGTTTGAAATTTCAATTACATCATTTATTTCAAATTTTCAACTGTTGTTTTTTTTTCCTTGCTGAATATTCAACTACTGCGGCACTGCCACTCACTAGTTTTATATTTTTAATAATTAATAGGCTGATACGTGAGCTAGAGATAAATTATAAGTGAAATATTTTATAAACATGGTGCTAGAGATTTTGTGTGTATATATATATATATATATATAAAATAGTGCTAAATCTAAAACGGTACATCGGTATTGATCGGTATCCGAAATATATCGTACCGCTAGCCAAACCGGTATAACCTTCGGTACGGTATTAACTCTCTTGATTTAACGCAATGAGAAAATAAGACATTATTAGTTTTTTTTTTTTTTTTTTTTTTTTAAGGGTAGAAAAACGGGGTTGAAGACTTTGAAGTGCCATGAGACCGACATTTGTGCGTGACAGCAAAAGGAAAACTTTTTTTTTTTTAATTTTTTTGAGAAAAAGGTAAGACATTTTTATTAAAAAAAAAGTAGTTCCCAAATATCACAATCTCATATAAAACTGCTCTTTTGGGAAGTGCGTGAGCTAACTTCTTCAACCACAGCCATGGATAAACTCAGTACCACAGCTGTCGTTGCTTCAGCCATTTTTCTCTTTGCCAAATAGTTTGCACCAGTTCCTAAAAAAAAAAAAGTTTGTACCACTAAAGTACTGTTTGTTTTTGGTAGCAGTTGATGGATAAAAGTTTAAAATTGTATATTTACAATGTAAATTTATATTATTAACATAAAAATTGAAAATATTATATACATTTAAAAAAAAGTGTATAATATAAATATTTTACACTTTATAATTCACTTAATATTAAAGGTTCTATTTTAATATACAACATATTAAAATAATATATCCTACGTCATAAAAAAAAACTAAAAAGAGAAAAGAGAAGAGAGAGCATGCACATTGCCACAATAATTTTTTATTTATTTATAAGTTTCAACTACAGTAAACTGCTATGCTGAGAGTTATATATATATTTTTAAATATAATAGCTTTGATGTAGAGCCTATTTTAGTATTTTGAATTATAAAATGGAATTTTAGCTATTTTAACATCTTTAAATTGAATGCTTTTAATATAGCCAAAGAAACAAAAGAGTACAATGTAAACAGAAATAACATCAATGTTATGAATTCCATGCCGTTTCGGCCGGAACGGGCGGAAAATCTCGTACCGGTCTGCAAACCGGAATGAGATACTCTCTTGTTTCACACTTTCACCTCGGAGAAAATTTCAGCCTATTCGGGCGTTTCGGTCGATTTCGGTAAAATCCGTCGAAATCAAAGATTCGGCCGGCACGCATTTTGGGCTTTCCCTCTTAAAAAGAAAAATCACTGCCACTGGATCTTCTATAGAGGAGATGAAAAAGAAAGTGCAAAAAAAAAAAAAAAGAAGGTGATGAAGGCATGAAGCACAGCCAGTAGGGCTGTAATCGGTTCGGTTCGGTCGGTTTTTTTTAATCCGGCCAACCGAAACCGAAATTTTCGGTTTTTGAAAGTCTCTACCGAAACCGGCCGAAATAGCTGAAAAACCATCGGTTTCGGTTTATTTCGGTCGGTTTCGGTTTTTGGGCCTGGTGTTTGGGCCAATTGGGCCTTTGATTTTTTTTCCAAAACTTTTCTGTTTGGGCTTTTTTTTTTTTTAAATGCAGTACTCAAGTCCCTTATTTTATGGCCTTTTATGCTCTAATTAAGTGTTTTTTAGAAACCTGTTTTGGGCCTTTGTTAGGAACCATTTAAGTCTTTTTTAGAAACTTGTTTTGGGCCTTTGTTAGGAACCAGTTGTGGCCCAGATTCGGGCCTTATCTATTTTGGCAATGGCCATCTTTGGGCCTTTTTTAGCCTTCTGTTTTGGCCCTTTTGGCCCAGATTCGGGCCTTTCCTATTTTGGCCATTTTTGGGCCTTTCTACACATCCATAAAACAACTTATAAACAAGAAAAAAATCACAACCTGCTTTTACACAACATAAATCCAGAAATACACATAATAAGAATTCTCCAAAAAAAAAAAAAAAAAAAACCTGTTACAGATTTGTAAATCCAAAAATATAACACATATAGCAAATTCATAAATCACAATCTCATCATAAATTCATAACCTGCTTTAGAGCTTCTATTATACTCATTAAAATATACATCACATATTCATAAATCCAAAAATAACCATTCAACATGATATAACCTGTCCACAACACATTTGCACAAAGACAACCTGTCAAAACAGATTCATAAATCCAGAAATATTCAAAGCCTCAAACTAAGCTTGAACTTGTTACAAACACCCATCAAATACAAACAAGATTAAAAAAAAAATTGTACAAGTCAAAATAAAATAACTAGTGCATATTACATTACTTCATTAGTAATATATCAATGTCCACATATTGTCCATATGTCAATACCTACATCATAACATTATAGCCAAAGACTCAAAATAAATTGGCCATATGTCAATGTCAACATATACAGTCCATATTTAATATTTGGCCAAATACTCAAAATAAATTGGCCATATGTCATTGCCTACTGCCTAATATCATATATTGTCCATATATTGTCTATGTATTATGTATAGGCCATTGTGAAAGCTCAAAATAAAAGCCCATATCTATATGTACTTATGCAGGCCACTGTCTACTAGTGTTTAATAGCAAAAAGTGTAGACTATACATATCAAAAAGTATACATATCATCATCAATATCACCCGTCCAAAGAGCAAAGAGAAATCTTCAACTGTCAACTTCAATAGGTGTTGGTGTGGACATGCCTAGTTCCGTTGTTAATGCAGCAGCATCACTCACGAGTTCTATAAACAAAAAATGAAAAAAACATAAAAATCACTTGTACAATAAATCAATAAATATCCCAAGAATTCAAGACATTAAGTTCTTTTTTTAATAATAATAGACATGCAGAATTTTTTTTAATAAATAAAGAAATAGAAAGTCATTTTTTCAATATAACAAATAATGATCAGACCTCCATCAAGCTTTTCAAACTCCTCAACATCATCCATGGCAGCACGAAGGCAAATTGGAGCAGATGAAGGACGGAGCCAGTTTTGACCACATATGAGGGCTTCCACCATAAGTGGAGACAATGAACTCCGGAAGGGATCAAGGACACGACCAGCTGTACTAAAGGCAGATTCTGAGGCCACAGTGGATACCGGAATTGCAAGAACATGTCGTGCAACTCTTGAAAGCAGACGGTATCGTGGGGAATTAACCTTCCACCAAGCCAAAATATCAAAATTATCATCAAAAACATCTTCACAACTCTCTAACAGGTATTTATCAACCTCTGATTTGGTATTTGAAGAATCAATACCCTTCAAGTGCTTCTTAAATCCCATCATCCTCATTGCCTTCGCATCAACCACATTAGAATCATCTCCCTCCATTGATCCACTTGGATTTTGGCCTTGGGCTTGTGCAGCAGCACTAGCACTACTACTCCCCACTTGATTTTGAGTATAAGATTTATACAAATCCTCCAAAACAGCCTTCACTCTTACTTCCATATCAACGGCCTTTTGCCTCTCATACAAAGTACCAAAACAGTACTCAAGATACCTCAACTTGTATCGAGGATCAAGAACTAACCCTACATAAAACAAATGGTTCATATTATCAAAGTTCCCCCAATACTTTTCAAATTTGTTCTTCATGTAATCAGCCATTTTTCTCAACAAATAACTATATTTTTCATGCTCTAACTCAATTGTGTCATAAATTGACATGAGCTCCAAAAAGAAAGAATTGCTAGTGACATAATTGGCACCCGAAAACCTCAAGGTTGCATCATAAAATTTTTTAAGAAATTTAGAAAAGATCCTAATCTTTTCCCAATCCACATCATCCATTCCCCAAGCAACCTCATGTCTATCATTTCCTTCTTCCTTTGCCTCCTCTCTAATTGTCCTAAGAAAATTTGGATCATCTTCCTCCAATCTCTCAAAAGCCTTTTGATACTTCTCAGCCTTCTCTAACATAATATAAGTGTAGTTCCACCTAGTGGGCACATCTAAGCACAACTGATTTCTAAAGTCAACTTTCTCCTTCTCCGCACATAACTTAAATGTGTTTTGTCTTTGTGGAGATGATCTCACATATTTCACAGATTTCCTAACCTTCACTATTGTCTCATCCATTTCAACTAACCCTTCACGAACAATCAAGTTCAAGATATGAGCACTACACCTCACATGCAAGTATTTATGCCCTAAAACTGTTGCCTTCCTATGCTTAGTCTTTTTTTGAATAAAAGAAATCAACCCACTATTAGAAGCAGCATTATCAACTGTAATAGTTAGAATCTTATCTATCCCCCAATCAAGTAAACACATCTCAACTGCCTTTCCAAGTGTTTCACCCTTGTGATTTTCCACTAAACAAAAACTAAGAATCCTCTTGTGTATTTTCCAATCACTATCAATAAAATGGGCAGTGAGACACATGTAGTTCAGATTTTGAACAGATGTCCAAGTATCTGTGGTAAGGCAGACCCGCTGCTCTCTTAGGGCTTCTTTTAACTTTTGTTTTTCATCTAAAAACACCCTAAAGCATGTTTTGGCAATTGTTGTGCGGCAAGGGATTGGATTGAACCTAGGTTGGGCAACAGACATAAACTTCCTAAAACCAAAACCCTCCACAAACCTAAAAGACAGCTCATCTAGAATAATCATCTCTGCCAATGCTTTCTTACATTCATCAAAATTAAACACCCAAGGCACAAGTTTACTGCTACTTTCTCCTTCTTCTTTAGGTTTGAATGCTAGGGTTGATTGGTTTTTTTTGTCCTCCCTATAAGGATATTTCAAGCATTGTGATTGTATGTGATTTCTCATGGTTGTAGTGCCATTTAACTTAGTGTCACTAGCATAAGTTGTGCCACAGTAGTTACAAGCTGCCCTAGGTTTCCCCCCCCTTCAATAACAGTAAAATGACCCCAAACAAAAGATCTTTTTTTACCGGTATTACCTGCACTTGGTGGGAGTGGGGGTTTGCCTTTGTCTTCATGCACATTGGTCACACCTTGATCCGCTTCATTGTGTTGACCCTCTGGGATTTCTCTTGTCTCATTCATCTACAATATAAAATAAAACACAATAAGTCCGCAACTATAAAAAGTAAGAAATAAAAAATAAGATTTAATGCCAAAATGAGTCTAGTCTACAATAAAAAAAAATACGGTAACAATAACAATAGTATAACACAATAAAAGTTAGCAACAGAGAGAAAAAAAAAAAAGGAATGAAAAGGACTCTTCACAAAAAAGTAATCTATTAACAAATACCCCAACATCACAGTCAACTATTAACAAACCTACCAACATCACAGTTAAGCACATGGGGTTATTGATTTTCAAATCTGTAACATCAATAAGAAAATAACATCTTAACATCACAGTCACAGATTCACAGCATGTCAACAACAATAAACAAAAATATATCAACAATAAATAAATAATAAAGCAGCTAACTTTATATATTACAGAACTCAAAGGCAATCAGCTAACTTTAATAAAGAAACCAACTAGCACAACCAGCCAAACACATGTATTATCCATTTTTTCAAAACCCTAACTTTATTTGCATATAAAACATTAAAACTTGAAAAAATAAACATCTTGATCTTATGTTGTTACTACAAAACAGAGATTCACTATTTTCAAAACCTAAAACACAAAACACACTAACACAGAGAAACACAAAACACAGTAACACAAAACAGAGAGAGGGTCAGAGGGTATCTAGATTTCTTTTTTCAAAACCTAAAACACCAAACATAGAGAAACACAAAACAGAGAGAAACACAAAACAGAGAGAGGGTCAGAGGGTATCGAGATTTCTATTTTCATTTTTCAAAACCTAAAACACAAAACACACTATTTCTATTTTCAAAACCTAAAACACTAAACACACTAACACAGAGTAACACAAAACAGAGAGAGGGTCAGGGTATCGAGATTGCTTTTTTCAAAACCTAAAACACCAAACACAAAAAAACACAAAACACAGACAAACACAAAACAGAGAGAAACACAAAACACAGAGAGGGTCAGAGGGTATTGAGATTTCTATTTTCATTTTTCAAAACCTAAAACACAAAACACACTATTTCTATTTTCAAAACCTAAAACACAAAACACACTAACACAAAACAGAGAGAGGGTCAGGGTATCGAGATTTCTTTTTTCAAAACCTAAAACACCAAACACAGACAAACACAAAACACAAACAAACACAAAACAGAGAGGCGGCGTGTGGAGGACGGCGTGAGAGTGAAAGTGTGAGGGCGACGGCAGAGGGAGAGTGAAAGTGTGGGGAAGACAGAGACTCACCGTGGGATATGAAAAGCCGATGATCAAGCCGGCGTGGGAGGGCGGCGAGGGGAGGCGACGGCAGAGGGAGAGAGTGGAAAGTGTGACTGTGTGAGAAGTAGGGAGTGGAGGCGGTGATGTCTGAACGTTTGAGAGTGGAAAGTGTGAGATTGTGAGAGTGATGAGTGAAAGTGTGGGCCGGGTATGAAGGGTAGGGTTTCCACATTTTGATTTTATAGTTCAATTAGTTTTAGATTAATTAGTTTAATTAGATAAAATCAGGAGTATTTAGTTAGTTTAATTATTGGTGATTAAAATTTAATAGGTTTTAAAATGCTGGCCGGATCATTGAATTTTGAAATTTTGAATTGATGACTGAAAAAAAGAACACAGCCCACTGCAACTTTAGTTTCCTTAGTCACTTGGTAACTTAGTTTGATAACTTAGTTTACTTACTTACTGAATTGGTTTGAAATGAAATGATGGATTGGACTTTGAGGCCACTGCCCAAAGTAAAGCTGCCAAAGCATCTGCCAAGCTGCAAAGCATATCTTATTTTTTGAGAATAGCCAGGCGCGTATCCGGTGGGGGGGAGAAAGTTAAATATTTATAAAATATTTTATATTTAATATAATAATATAATATAATAATATTTCGGTTCGGTTCGGTCGGTTCGGTGTCTTAAAATTTGACACCGAAAACCGAACCAAAATTTTCGGTTTTTGATGTAATAAAATCGAAACCGAACTGAATCGAAATTTTTGCATCGGTTCGGCCGGTTTGAAACGATTTTTTCGGTTCTTCGGTTTTTTGCACACCCCTAATAGCCGGTGTGAGAGAGAAAATACAGAAGAAGAGGAAAAAGAGGAGAAAAGAGACTGAAGAGAGCACCTGAGCCACTGAAGATTGATGAGACGTTGGAACTTTGGAAATGAGAAGAAGAAGAAGAAGAAAGAGTGGTCGGGTGAGATGAGAAGTACATAGTGTGGGCCATGCGATGTGAGTGGGTTGGAAATGGGAAAGGTTTAGTGAAAGGAAACTTCTTGGAAGTTCTTTCTATATAATTACCCAACTTTGTTTCTTTTATTTACAAAAAAAAAAACCATTGCAATTTTATTTTTAAATAACAATTAATATCATCTATTTACTTTTTTTTTTTTAGGGAAAATCATTTGCATGCTTTATTTGAGATTTTATTTATTTATTAAAAGGTATATTTATACAAGATAATATATATAAAATAGACAACCCAAAACCCCTCAAAATGGTATATCAAAATAAGCTAATATCGAAATAATTTATTCCAACGGACAAATCAAAATGTGTCCAAAACAGTATTTATGACAATGAATAAGATAACTAGTCTTTTTTTTTAGACTAAAAATGCCATTTATTATATTTACTTACCAACTTTACTATTTCATTCTATTCATGACAGGCTGCTTTTCGTCTCTTTTATTATATTTACTTACCAACTTCTCTGTTTCATGTCTATTCATGACAAGCGGCTTTTCATCTCTTTTGTCCTATGCTTAGATAGTCAAACCAAGATCATGGATAGTAAAGTTTCGTAATAGTTTAAATATCGGGTGTATTGGTCATATACTAAGCCTACCAGTCGATTTTAGGTGTCTCGGCCGTACCAAAATAAAAAAGCTTTATTTTTTTTATTTTAGTTTTGTAATTTTTGAATTTTTGTAAGGACAAAATAGTAACTTATTTGCATTAATTTTATTGAAAAACAGAGAGAAAATTGAATTGCTGAATCAATTCTTTGATTGAATGAAAAAATGAAGGAAGTTACAGAATATATATCTTGCCATGCTATATATACACGTAAATAGGGAGTAACAGATTTTCCCTCCAAAAATAACAGATTAGCTAATTATCAGCAACCAATTACAATGTGACATCTGTCCCCTTTATTTGGTTCTTCTTCTCTCTTTGACACGTGTAATTCCCTTGAGTCTTTCTTTCTTTCTTCTTTGCTCTGTTTATTTCACCGTGTTGCCAATGTTGACTTTCTTCAAGTTTAATACTCCCCCTCAAGTCCTGAACTGGAGGATCATGGACTTGAAGATGAGTTTCACTTTGTGATTCTTTCAACAATTGCTGTGATATGAAGATATCTTGCAAACCCAACTTCTGTGTTAATCTCGTGAAAGAATTGAGGCCTAAAGCTTTGGTGAATACATCAGCTACCTGAGCATTTGAATTCACATGGAAAGTCTTGATCATACCTTCCAGAATTTTGTCTCGTACCAGGTGACAGTCTACTTCGATGTGCTTGGTCCTCTCATGGAATACAGGGTTAGCAGCTATATACAAGGCTGCCTGATTGTCACAGAAGAGCATAGCTAGTTTGGGATGCTCAATTCTTAGATCCTTAAGCAGCTGAAGTACCCAGGTTATTTCACATGCTACACTGGCCATTGCCCTGTACTCAGCCTCTGCTGATGATCTTGAAACAACTCCTTGTTTCTTTGATCTCCATGCTATCAAACATTCTCCCAAATACACTGCATAGCCTGTCAGGGACCTCCTTGTATCAGGGCATCCAGCCCAATCAGCATCACAGAATGCTTTGATGTGCAAATCAGATGTGCTTGAGAAGAAGAGTCCCTTACCTGGTGATCCTTTTATATACTGAAGAATCCTATGAGTAGCAAGCAAATGAGGCTCTCTAGGCTTTGAGACAAACTGACTTAACCTATGCACAGCATAAGTGATGTCAGGCCGTGTCAAGGTTAAGTATAGTAGTCTCCCAATCAACCTTCTATACATTGCAGGATCTGCCAACAGCTTCCCTTCATGTTTTGAAAGCCTTAGATTCTGCTCCATAGGAAATTTAACTGGCTTTGATCCAAGAAAACCAGTGTCCTTCAAAATTTCAAGTGCATACTTTCTCTGTGTCAAGCTGATACCTGCTTCAATCCTTGTAACCTCAAGTCCTAAAAAATACCTTAAAGAGCCAAGGTCTTTCAGCCCAAATTTATCTTCTAACAGCTTCTTCAAACTATTTACACAATCAGGGTTGTTTCCAGTGAGCAATATGTCATCAACATACACCAAAAGCACTGTAAAGGAATTCCTTTGAGTGTGAGTAAACAGTGAGTAATCATACTTGGATTGAACAAATCCCATTTGAAGAATGGTCTTGGAAAATTTGTCAAACCACTGTCTTGATGTATGTTTAAGTCCATAAAGACTCTTGTTTAGCTTACATACCACATTCTCCCCCTTGCTATGAAAGCCTGGTGGTAGACACATGTACACATCTTCATTCAAGTCACCATGTAAGAAAGCATTGTTGACATCCATTTGGTGAAGGAACCAACCATTCACAGCAGCCAAAGTGAGCAAAATCCTCACTGAGACAGACTTAGCTACTGGTGAAAAAGTCTCAGAATAATCCAAACCAAACTTCTGTGTGAAACCCTTAGCAACCAACCTAGCCTTATATCTTTCAATAGTGCCATCAGGAAGGTATTTGACCCTATAGACCCATTTACAACCTATAGGGCTCTTACCAGGAGGCAAAGGTACCAAACTCCATGTATTAGTAACCTCTAAAGCTTCTATTTCTTTGTCCATGGCAGCCCTCCATTCAAGATATTGTACTGCCTGATGGAAAGAGGTAGGGTCTGAAGGAGTGGAATTAACTGCCATCACAAAAGACTTGAAAGTGGGGCCAAGGTGAGAGTAGTCCAAATAAGCTGAAATATCATATGGCAGACCAGAGTTGGGCTTAGAGCTAACAGACTTGCAAGCATACTGAGATAGGTAAGGAGGTGGTTTATGGGATCTAGTTGATCTTCTAAGAGTGGGATTGAAACTTGAAGGAATGGCAGCAAGGTTAAGTTCTACAGAAGCAGGTAGGGCACTGGATGCTGCACTAGGTGCTATACCAGGTGTTGCATCAGGTGCATCACCAGATGCAGGAGGTGTTGCATTAGATGGGGCAGCAGGGGTTGCATTGGAGGATGCTGCAGGTAAGGTTGCATCGGATGATGCTGCATCAGGTGCATCACCAGATGCAGGTAAGGTGCTAGAAATGGAATCATGAAAATCTATTGAAATAGATGAAAGGGGGTTATTGGGATCAACAGAATTAGGTAAATCAGGAGTACAATGAGGAAAAATGAAGTCTTCTAGATAGAAAGTGGAAGGTTGTGAGGAAAGAGCATAGGGAAAAATATGCTCATAGAAAATGATATTTCTGGAGATGTGGATAGTATTGGAAGTGAGATCAAGAACCTTATAGCCTTTAATGCCTTGGGGATAGCCTAAGAACACACACTTTCTAGCTCTAGGTGCAAACTTGTCTCTGTTGTGAGGTAGAGTTGAAATAAAACATAGACAACCAAAGCACTTAAGATGAGTATAAGGTGGAGGTGATTTAAAAAGAAGCTCATATGGACTCATGTTACCTAAGGACTTGGAAGGAAGTCTATTAATAAGGTAAACAACAATTAAAATGCAATCCCCCCAAAAACATAAAGGAAGTTGTGATTGGAACCTTAAGGCTCTTGCAACATTGAGAATGTGTTGATGTTTTCTCTCAACAACAGCATTATGTTAAGGAGTATCAACACATGTCAACTGATGCAAGATGCCATTTGAATGAAAAAAATCTTTAAGAAAGAATTCAGTTCCATTATCACTTCTTATAGTTTTGATTTTGCAGTTAAACTGAATTAATACCATAGATGCAAACTGTGGCCGATACACTTGGGTTTCAGGTTTATTTTTGAGTAAATATACCCAAGTGCATCTAGTAAAGTCATCCACAACGGTCAAGAAAAATCTGAAACCATCAATTGTGCTAGTAGCAAAAGGGCCCCAAAGATCACAGTGAAGTAAACCAAAGGGATTAGATGAAACATGAGTGCTAACTAAAAAGGGAAGTTTCTTCTATTTTGAAAAATGACAAATATCACAACAAGAAGCAGTTTTATTAATATGAACATCATTTACATATTGCTTCAACAATTGAAGTTTAGAATTGGAAGGGTGGCCTAATCGGCTATGCCATAAATCTGATGAAGAAACAGGTGTAACAGCAACAGTAAGAGCAGATGCAGAAGATTTACAACCTGAATCTTGTAGCAGAAATAGGCCATTGTGTGCTTTACCCAAACCAATCATGCTCCATTGAGCAAGGTCCTGAATAAAACAACAATCACCAAGAAAAATGAGGCAACAGTAAAGAGATTTTGTGAGTTTGCTAACAGAAATCAAGTTGAATGTAAAAGAAGGGACACACAGGACACCAATTAAAATCAAGGTTGAAGAAATATGTACTGTGCCTAAATGTGTGACTAAGGCTTGTTCCCCATTAGGCAAATAGACCAAGGTGTGGACAATTGAGGTGATTGTAGTTAATTGAGCAACAGAGTGAACCATGTGGTCTGTTGCTCCTGTGTCAATAATCCAAGTATTTGATTTATAAGCTTGTCTATCAACTACTTGAGCAGCAAAGATAGAATGGGAAAGATTAGGTGGTGTCCAAGAGGACTAGCTTGCACAAAAGAACCAACACTAGAGTGAGCAACATGATTCTGTGAAGCCATCTGTGAAGTCAAATCTGGTTGAACACTAGCACCTTGCATAGCTCCATCAGGTAAAAAACCAGAATTCATACCACCAGGAAAAAAACAGCATTTGGATCAAAACCAACTTAATTAGCCATGGGCTTGTTGCCTCCTTTTGGCTTGTAACCAGGAGGGTAACCATGGAGCTTATAGAATTTGTCAGCTATATGTCCAGTGAAGCCACAATAGGTGCACACAGGCCTATCTTTCTTGCCATTAGCTCCTTTTCCTCCATTCTTTTGTCCTTGATGACCAAGAAAAACTCTCCCATTGTTTACATACATAGCAGCAACATTACTTGACTGAATCATGTTAAAATTGTGGCCAATGTTTCTCCTCTTCTCTTCTTGCAAGATCAGAGAACACACTTTGCTAAGAGATGGCAAAGGCTCAATCAGTAAAATCTGACTAATAACATGGCCATAACCATCATTAAGTCCCATCAAATACCTAAAAACGTGCTCCTTATGATGAGCATCAAGCTGAGAAGACTTAGAACCACAGATACAAGCACATGTACAGATTGTAAAAGGCTGGTAATTTGCATACTCATCCCACAAGGTCTTGAATTTTGTAAAGTAAGAACTTACTGAGAGTGATCCTTATTGGAGATATGCAATTTCCTTCCCAAGCTCAAATAGCCTTGGAGTATTACCTTGAGACAGCCTATCCTTGAGATCAATCCACAGATCTCTAGCATTGTTAATGTACATAACACTAGCCTTCAAATCCAGACTGAGTGAATTAGTTAACCAAGAAAGCACTGTGGTGTTGCATCTACTCCAAGAATTATACAATGGAGAAGATGAATCAGGCTCAGCAATCGATCCATCCCCAAAACCAAACTTGTTTCTAGAACTTAGAGCCAAAAACACAAATCGCGCCCAACTCATGTATTTATCTGGACCAGTGAGAGGTTGCGAAGTGAGCATGAGACCTGGATTTTCATTCGCAGGAAGAAAGAAAGGATTATTTGCATATTCATCTACGATTGTTGTATTTGAAACAGGTGCTGAATGTACAGTTTGAGATTGAGTGTTGGTTGTGGAATCGGAAGCCATAGATGAGAAAAGAAAACAAAAAACAAAGCACTAATTTCTGTTTGGGAACGGAGAAAAGAAAGAGGAAAACTCAAAAAACTTGCTCTGATACCATATTAAAAAACAGAGAGAAAAAAAATTGAATTGCTGAATCAATTCTTTGATTGAATGAAAAATGAAGAAAGTTACAGAATAGATATCTTGCTATGCTATATATACACGTAAACAGGGAGTAACGGTTTTTCCCTCCAAAATAACAAATTAGCTAATTATCAGCAACCAATTACAATGTGACATCTGTTCCTTCTATTTGGTTCTTCTTCTCCATTTGACACGTGTACTTCTCTTGAGACTTTCTTTCTTTCTTCTTTGTTCTGTCTAATTCACCGTGTTGCCAATGTTGACTTTCTTCAATTCTAATAAATTTGTTAGTATTATTTGTTTTCTTAGTATGTAATGAACAATTAAACTTTCTGTTTTTTATATTATGTTTTTTTTTTTTTTTTCCTTTTTGTTAATGCTAAAATCTAAAACTATAAATAATTTATTCTAAATTGAGCTAATGTTTTATGGTAAACTTTTATATTTATTATACTGTATATATATATAAAATAGCGATAAACCTAAAACGGTAAACTGATATTGACTGGTACTGAAATATATCGTTTCACTGGTCAAACTGGTACAACCTCCGGTATGAGATTGACTCCCTTGGTTAGAACACAAAATGGTAAATTTTTGGCCCATGAACTCCTATTATTAGGCGACTACTTAATATTGGCATGGATAAATTTGAATTGTAATATCTTTTTAGAAAATTAGATCCTAGTAGGAGAAAGTTTTAAATGAAAACGGTTATTAATATGATTAAAAAAAAAAAAAAAAAAAAAACCACTATGAGGAAATATAATTCTTGAGAATCTATCAAAGTTCGAAAATGCAATTAATGGTAACAACATTTAGGATATCATCGATCATATAAATCCCAAAAGGCAAAGATCTATACTGTTTTGTACACGAAGCTTTGGCTTCAGAAACAGAGACCAAGAGAGAAAAAGAATAATAGTGAAGTTATGAAAAATAAAAGAGAAATATATGAGGCACATGAGTGAGCTTATAAACCAAAATTCATATATATCAAATGAGTATTTGCTAATGAATAGCCCTAGAGTTTCCAGGGGAAATAGAGTTTTAACTGTAGAGTTCTTGTGAATAGAGTTTTAACTAAAACAAAACAAAACAAGGAAAATAAACAATAACTAGTTGTTTCTAAAACAGATGCTTTAGAGCCACCAAGAAACAAAATAAAACAAATCAAAACAAATACATACTGGTTGTTTCATAAATTTGTAGTAAATAAATTAATGAGACTATAATAAGGAAGAAATTTGAGGAAAAAAAAAAAAAAACTTATTGAGCATTTGAACTCACACTCACTGTCCATTATTCATAAGCTTAGATATAAAGTTTGTTACAATAAGAGTTGCCAAACATTGAGAAAGCAACCATAGCTAATTATACAAACAGACAGATAACTTACTTAGAGTAAAGGCAACAGAAAAATAACAAGAATACATGCAATCCTCAACCAAATTGTAGCACCACAGTTGCCAACGAGGGTTGATGTAAAGAATAGTAATAACTCCCAGGAAGAATATGATGTAAGTTACCAAAAAGCTAGTAAAGAAGGCCGCTTGATCTACTTTATGCCATTTCTCATCACTTACATATGAGGATTGTGTTGGTGTTGGGGGTGAATCTTTTGTACTGGTGCAACTTTTTTCCAGTGGCAGTCCACAAAGAAATGGATTTCCTTCATAATCGCTCGCACTAAATGTCCCAAATTGTGCTTTCATATTTGGGGTCCTACCTGATAAGTTGTTATAAGCAACACTGAACACTGCTAGAAAGGTAAGCTCAATCAATTGTGAAGGGATTTTGCCACTCAAACTATTGTGAGAAAGATCCAAGCTCTCTAATTCAGTCAAGTTATTTTGACAATGTCTTCGGAATGGAACCTGTCAATTGATTGTGAGACAAGTTTAGTGCATGAATTTCTTGTAGTTGTCCAAGTTCAAGTGGGATTGCACCTGTTAGGTTGTTACAAGATAAATCCAAACCCGACATGTAATTAAGAATGTTACCCGTGTAAGAGCTATTCCTATATTTTGTAACAATGTTAACTTCATCTTGTTCGCCATATTCTTCCGATTGTCCATTATCACTGCCACCAGTTTGTGTTGAAAAAGCTAAATCAAAAGGAGTGAAAGCAGTGGCTAAATATTGAAAGCAACGAGGTATTGTCCCAGAAAAGAAGTTTCTAGACAGATCCATTATGCTTATTTATGTAAGTTAACACAACTGAGTTGGAAAAGTGCCACTCAGACAATTTCCTCTGAGTGACAAAATTCTTAAGCTAGAAGCCGCATTAGCAATTGCACTAGGAATACTGCCTGACAACCTATTGTCACTAACATCCAATGTCAACAAAAGCTCTGAAATATTGAAAAATTCATTTGGTATTGATCCTGAAAAGTTGTTATCTTCCAAATGTAAATGATGTATACTATTGCTTGACCACAAAGGTAAAGATCCCGAGAGAAAGTTATGAGAAAGGTCCAAGAAAAAAAATCAAATT
Source organism: Quercus aquifolioides (assembly GCA_019022515.1). Taxonomy (NCBI): domain Eukaryota; kingdom Viridiplantae; phylum Streptophyta; class Magnoliopsida; order Fagales; family Fagaceae; genus Quercus; species Quercus aquifolioides. Next base: position 88,698,611 of record CM032328.1, on the reverse strand, counting down.
TTCCACATGGAATTTGACCTTCAAAATAATTATTTCGCAAAAACAGAGCGGAAACACTTGTTTGGTTGCATATCCAAGTAGGAATCTCACCGGACATGTTGTTGCTAACATCCAATAAAGCAAGAAACACCCAATTGGGTAATTCATTTGACATTGCTCCGGAGAATTGATTATGATTTATTTTCAAAAGAAATAGCTCAGTTAAGTTAAACAAAGATAACCAATCAAAATGACCACTAAAATTATTATTGGATAATACCAAGGATGATAGTCTCGAGCAACCTGCAAGTAATTCCTTTGGTACTTGTCTAGAGAAGTTGTTTAAGGACACATCGAATGTGCCCAAGAGACTCATATTACCAATTGAGGATGGGAGAGAACCTGTGAAAGAATTATTGGTAGGATCTCCCCAATATTTCCTTGAAGCTTTCCAATGAGCTGATTGTTTGACATATCCATCCAATAAGTGTTAAGACAGAGCAGCAAATGAACATGACCCGAGAAAGAATTATCGTTAAGAGTGACATATTCTAGCCTCATATTGTTTTCAAACAACCAACTAGGCAACCGTCCTTTCAACATATTGTTAGAGAGATCAAGTACTCTGAAGTTATGTTGGTGCAAGAGAAATGTTGGAACTTTATTGGAGAGCTTGTTCAGATTACAGTTAGATATCACAAGGAAATCCAACTGAAACAAAGGTACCCAATCTGAACTTTCCGTTTCTATCTTGACATCCTTGTCATTGCATATGCATCGAACGAATTCAAGCCTAGAATGATTAGCTAATGAGCCAAATGAGAAACCCTCATAAAGATTAAAACTGAGATCAATAAGCTTAAGGGATGTAAGTCTAGCTATCAAAGATGAAATGTTTCCTCTGAACTGATTCTCATGGATATCTAACAGTTGAAGAGATGTCAAATTGTATAGGCAAGAAGGAAGGGTTCCTTCAAAATAATTCTTACTAAGATCTAACCCTTCAAGTTTCTTGAGTCCACATAAACCTGCAAAAAAAAAAAAAAAGTCTTTTTTTCATTTATTTTTTAATTTGTCAAAAAAATAAATAAATAAATACTTACATCAAATTTGATTAAATACATACCTTGAGTTGGTAAAGAGCCATTGAGTTGATTTCTGGTCAAAAATAAATATTTGAGAGAAAATAATGCTCCTATGGAAGGAGGAACAATTCCAGTGAAGTCATTTTCACTCATATCTAAGAGCTCCAACCTACCCAAAGCTGCCCAATCTACTGAAAAAGAAAACCATTTGTGTTGAGAAATTTTTTTGAAGAATTCATGTGCGTTGTTAGATTCAAGTTACATCACATGAAATATAATTTTTTTTTTTTTAGAATCCATGAAAATATAGTTCTTTGTTATGTAGCATTGTATAACTTTTTATTAAATTAATATTTTAGAATTTTTTTTTTGAAATATAGGATCTTAACACGTTTGCCAAATTTATGTCTACAGGATTTTATTTACCATGTGATAATTAAACTTATGATCCATGTCTGATTTTAAAAAGCGATTTTTTTTTTTTTTTTTTAAATTTCAACACCAATAATTGATGAGATAATTGTTGATCATTGATTATCTTAATATTTTATAATTGTAGATGGTATATAATATTAAACAATGTATTCAACCTCTGGATTTGTTAGAAAAGAATCTCATCAAATACGAAATTATTAAGCAGTGTAATTTGAAAATGACCATAGATATAGACATGCACCCAAAGCTAATGCAACCATAAAATTGACAACAACAAAAAAAGGATAAGAAAATAAAGAAAAATTCATTACATTTTGGGAAGGAACCATTGAAATTATTTCCTCTTAAATTGAGGGCCTCCAAGCGTCTTAGATTAGCAAGATTTGCAACAATAAATGTAACATATTCAGAAGAAACAGACCATTATCTCAAAAAAAGAAGAAACATAGCATTATTTCATAAAGGAAAATTTTTTGCTATTGGTGTGAAGATGAAGAAAAGCAAGATAGTGGTGTACTTCATCAACGGGTAATTATATTTATAATTTCCCAAAAGAGGTCCATGTGTATTTGTTTTTGGAAGACCAAACAACTTTAAGACACGTTACATTTGGTATACTAAATGGTATTCAAATTTGGAATAGTAATCCATATTATTGAGAGTAGAAGGTGGCATGGTAAAGTAATAATTATTCTTATTCATACATTTGGTTGTAAAATTAGAATATAACTACAAATTTATATTTTTTAAATATCTTATTTATATAATTATTTTTACAGTTTTTGTGGAATTTCATTATCCTAAAAATGAATTTTTTTTTTTCTTTCTAAAAGTGTATATTTTTAAAGTTACTTACAATATTAATGTTTATTTTTAAAATAAATAAACATATCAAAATTTAAAATTAAACAAAATACAAAGAAAGAATTTTCACATCCCTATATATATATATATATATATAAAAGTTGAGTTCAGTTTATATATTTTGTAATTCTAAGTAATGTTACACCCACCTAAAAACTTTTTACTAGATTTGAAGAGGAAGAATTTGGGCTAGAGATGGGCCTGACGGTCATTTACTGTGGGCCGATAGTGGACGGACCCATTTCCTGCCAAATCTTTAAAGATGGATCCAATGTGAAATATCGGCAGGCCCAAAGGCCATAAAGACCCTTTGTGTGAGAATACTTGCGTTTCACGTTCGATGCAAGAGTCCTATAAGGAAAGGATTCCGCAATTTACGTTCAAGAGGATTCCTATAAGGAAAAGACTTCTACTCCAAGAAAGAGAAGTCCACTCTCTACTACTATAAAAGCCCCAATGCCCTCGCAAATCAAGGTACGCATAATTTACCCTCTCTAGCACTCTAGAGTTGTGAGAATATTTCTGACTTAACCTTCGGAGGGTATTTGGCCGGCACCACACCGGTGCTCTCTGTTAGGTTTTCCTTCTTTGTGTTGTGCAGGTTCACGTTCGAGCACGTAGGTATCGTGTGGCTCACTGGTGAAATTCTCGACCTCATCAGTTGGCGCCGTCTGTGGGAACCGAAGTTGAGATTCATAAGCCGTACTATCGTTTCCCTGACTAAAGGGTTGCATGGTACTCACTCGCTCGATGGCAACCACTAACGACGTTCAAGGAGACGAACCACCCACGACTGCCCTCGAGAGACAAGTTCGGACTCTCGCTGCCGCGGTGGAACGTCTCACCAAACAGAACAACGACTTAGAAGAGCAGCTGCGCCAGAAGAATGCAGAACAGAATGACCAGCAAGAAGAGGAAGAAGAAGGGACCAGCGTTGCAAGAAGAAACCAAGAGAAACCTGAAGGTAGTCATACCCCAAGTAGACCAGAAAGGCAGAACTTGAGCATGCCATCCCTCACGAATGCGACACCACCACAAATTGCTGCAGAGATGTAGGCGATGAGGGAACAGATGGAGGTGATGATGAACGCGCTCAAGGGGCGAGTTTCTAGTGATCTAGACGATTTAGTCAACCGCACTGACTCGCCTTTCACTGCAGCCGTGAACGCCTTCCCCCTACCCCATAAATTCCACATGCCACATATAAAAAGCTATGACGGCGTGAAGGATCCTCTGAACCATCTGGAAACGTTCAAGACCCTGATGCACCTTCAGGGAATAGCTGACGAGATCATGTGTAGGGCCTTCCCCACAACACTCAAAGGCCCCGCAAGGGTATGGTTCAGCCGACTGACGCCAAACTCCATCAGCACCTTCAAGGAGCTGAGTGCTCAGTTCACCACGCACTTCATTGGAGGGCACAGATACAAGAAGTCCACAGCTTGCCTGATGAGTATTAAGTAGCGGGAGGACGAGACGCTGAGGGCTTATATAACGCGCTTTAATAAGGAAGCGCTCTCAATAGACGAAGCTGATGACAAAATACTGGTAGCAGCCTTCACGAATGGGTTACGGAAGGGTAAATTTCTATTCTCTTTATACAAGAACGACCCTAAAACCATGTCAGAAGTACTCTACAGGGCAACCAAATACATGAATGCAGAAGACGCATTGCAGGCTCGAGAGGATAAGCCAAGGAAGAGGGAACGACAGGAAGAAGGATGAAAAGATCAAGGGTCGAAGAGGCCAAGAATAGACGACCGAAGAGTTGAGCGACATTCTAAGCCACCCGGAGGGAGGTTCACGAGCTTCACCCCGTTAACGGCTCCGATAGATCAAGTCCTGATGCAAATCAAGGACGAGGGGGCTCTAACCTTTCCCGGGAAACTGAAATCAGATCCCAGCAAAAGATCAAGAGACAAATACTGCCGTTTCCATCGCGATCACGGCCACGACACAACAGAATGCTATGACTTAAAGCAACAGATAGAGGGCTTTATTAGGCAAGGGAAATTACAGAAGTTTGTCAGAAAAGAGAGGACGGACCAGCCACCTCAAGAACATCAGCCCCGAAGGGATAATGAACGTCCTAGACCCCCAATCGGAGACATAAGGATGATTATGGGGGGAACATCGGCAACTGGGTCGTCCAAAAAAGCCTGGAAAACTTACCTCCGAACGGTTCAGAATGTTCAGCTGACGGGCTCGGTACCAAAGATAGCGTGGAGAGATAGCCCCATCGTCGGGTTCTCAGAGGAAGATGCACGACGACTACACCATCCGCATGACGACGCATTGGTCGTCACCCTACGAGTGGGAGAATATAACTTGCACCGAGTGTTGGTCGACAATGGCAGCTCGGCGGACATCCTATATTACCCTGCGTTCCAGCAAATGATGATTGATAAGGAGCGGCTGATACCAACGAATGCCCCGCTGGTGGGGTTTGGAGGAACGAGAGTATTCCCATTGGGTGCGGTCACACTTTCGGTAACAGTAGGTGATTATCCTCAGCAGATCACTCGGGATGTGACATTCCTCGTAGTCGACTGCTCATCAGCATACAACGCTATCCTCGGACGGCCAACTCTCAACACATGGAAGGCAGCTACCTCCACGTACCACCTGATGATTAAATTCCCTACGGAGTATGGGGTCGGGGAGTTGCGAGGGAATCAGGTGGCCGCCCGCGAGTGCTACATAGCCATGCTAGAAATGGATGACCACCAGCACACCATGTGCATAGAAGAACAGCGGGTCGCAGCAGAACCAGTAGAAGAACTAGAGGAAGTAACTCTAGACGAGTCAAGACCCGGACGGACAACTAGAATGGGGACTTTGGCCAGTCAACCCACACGGCAGGCCCTAACAACATTCCTAAGGAATAATCAGGATGTTTTCGCTTAGAGCCACGAGGACATGCCAGGTATTGATCGCTCAGTCATAGTCCACAGGTTGAATGTGAACCCCACGTTTTCGCCCGTGAGACAGAAAAAGCAAGTATTCGCTGAGGAGCGAGACAAAGTAATAGCTGAGGAGGTCAGGAAGCTTCTCGAGGCGGATTTCATTCGGGAAGTATATTATCCCGACTGGTTAGCAAACATAGTGATGGTCAAGAAAGCTACTGGGAAGTGGCGAATGTGTGTCGACTTCATGGACCTCAACAAGGCTTGCCCGAAGGACAGCTACCCATTGCCTCGAATTGATACACTGGTAGACTCGACGGCAAGGCACCAACTCTTGAGCTTCATGGATGCCTTCTCCGGCTACAACCAAATCAAGATGGACGAGGCTGATCAGGAGAAAACCTCCTTCGTCACAAGTCAGGGACTTTTTTGCTACAAAGTGATGCCGTTTGGGCTAAAGAATGCGGGAGCAACTTACCAGAGGTTAATGAACAAAATGTTCGCGCACCAGATTGGGAGGAATGTACAAGTGTATGTTGACGACATGCTTGTAAAAAGCATTCTGGAACATGACCACCTGAAAGACCTACAGGAGACTTTCGACACTCTCCGGTCGTATAACATGAAGTTAAATCCGAACAAGTGCGCATTCGGAGTAACGGCAGGAAAGTTCTTGGGGTTCATGGTTTCCCATAGAGGTATAGAGGTTAACCCGGAGAAGGTTCGGGCCATCATGGAGTTAGAACCGCCGAAAACAATCAAGGATGTGCAGAGATTGAACGGTAAAATTACGGCCCTGAATAGGTTCGTCTCAAAAGCGACGGACAAGTGTCTTCCATTTTTCCGTACGTTAAGAAAGTCGTTCGTATGGACGGACGAATGCCAGAAAGCGTTTGAGGACCTGAAGAAGTACCTGTCATCCCCACCGTTGCTCAGCCCATCTAACCCTGGGGAAGTACTCTACCTCTACTTGGCAGTCTCGCAAGCGGCAGTCAGCGCGGCCCTAATTAGGGAGGAGGATGGATCACAGAAACCCGTCTACTTTATAAGTAGGGCGTTCCGGGGAGCGGAAGAAAGGTATCCTCAAATGGAGAAGTTGGCCTTCGCGCTAGTAACTGCGGCAAGGAAGCTCAAACCATACTTCCAGGCGCACACAATAGTGGTCCTAACGGACCAACCCCTACGGAGAGCCATGAGTAGCCTGGAGACGGCAGGACGTATGGCGCTATGGACAGTGGAGTTGAGTGAATTTGATATACAGTATCGTCCGCGAAATGCAATTAAGGGACAGACTTCTACTCCAAGAAAGAGAAGTACACCCTCTACTACTATAAAAGCCTCAATACCCTCGCAAATCAAGGTACGCGTAATTTATCCTCTCTAGCACTCTAGAGTTGTGAGAATATTTCTGACTTAACCTTCGGAGGGTATTTGGCCGGCACCACACCGGTGCTCTCTGTTAGGTTTTCCTTCTTTGTGTTGTGCAGGTTCACGTTCGAGCGCGTAGGTATCGTGTGGCTCACTGGTGAAATTCTCGACTTCATCAAGATTCATATTTTTTTTTTTAAATACTATTGTTGGATTACATGTTTTCTATATTCTTAAAACATATATCAAATATCGAGCTAATTAGATGTTTTTTAATATTTGATCCATAATTTTAAATTAATCTTTTACGTATAATTTTAAATTGCAAAAACTTAAAATTTAAATACTTGATCGGTGACGCTTCTATAGTTATTATGTCCATGAATGAAAAGTTATTACAACCAATTTAAAGCAAAATAGTTCTAATATTACATACGAATAAACATTCAATTACATGATCTATTACTAAGTACCAAACTCAGCAAAAAAGCAAAAACAAAATTACTAAGTACCAACATTTTCTCATTTTTGCTTCTCAAAAAAAAAAAAACATTTTCTCATTTTTTATATTTTCCTCCTTTAGTTCATTTTCATTTGCATTAAAAGCTAAATCAGATCATAATAAAAGTCATATAGACTTAAGATTTTAATTCTTTATTCTTAGTGTAAGAACCATTTTGCAATATTGGACATACCTTGGTCATATAGCGGGCCGCTCATGCCGTTAGAATCCAATTTCAAAGATTTAAGCGCAAATAGTACACCCAAAGATCTTATAATCCCTTTGTCGAAGGAATTAATACCTAAGTCTAGGTTCTTCAACTCTTGCTTATCTTTGACAAACTTTTGAAATATGAGTGCACAGCGATAAAACATGATGGTCCCTTAATATAGTTATGATTCTCAGTTAGGGGTGTGCAGCCAACACGCCAAAACCGACCCAACCTAATCCAACCCACCGGGTTGGGTCGGTTTTTAGGGCTTGGTGGGTTGGATTGGGTTTACGGGTCATAAAATTCCAAACCCGCCAAACCCAACCTGACCCACCCATATATTTAATATATATTTAAAATATATTATATAATTAATAAAAAAATTTTAAACAACCAACTCTTCTTATCCTATATAAAAGCCAATTAGTTCACGCAAACCTTAGTAAATTACTATTGTTGTATAGTTATTAGTGTTGTTTGCCTTTAATGAGTAATATTGATACTAATCTTTGGTTTTTTTTAATATATTTATATTTACATTTTTTTCTGCTCAATTTATTAATAATAATAATAATAATAAAAAATTATCCAATCCATGAGTTCAACCCGACCCATGTGGGTTGGGTTGGGTTGGACTTATGTGATGGGTTGGGTTGGGTTGAATTTTTTTTAACCCACCGTGGTAGGTTGGATCAAAAAATCCCCTTAACCCGGCTTAACTCGACCCATGCACATCCCTATTCTCAGTTACACTATTGCATGTTATAAGCAGAGTAAAGAAAATATTAAAGTGACAAAAATATTAGAAATGCAATGGTTACTGACTAGTTAAGAGCCTTGTAACTCAATTAGCATTTTTTAGTAATTCTAATATAGAATATCCATGGTTTAAATATATGCGATTAAATAATGTACAATAAAAAATATATATTTAATAATTTGGATCCAACATGCTCTCCGATAATGTCATTCCACGCTTAGAGAAAATTAAATAATCGCTCCACTAGAGGGCATTTTCAAGTTTTAGTAGATTGAGTTTACAAATTGATAGGTTACAAATCATAAATAATAAATGTAATTGGTGGGTTTCAACAACTTCATAATTGAATATTTGAATTGTATCTTTATGATTGGTACACACATCAGTTTGTAAACTCAATATAATAAAACTTGTAGTACGTGTAGCATAAATCATGATCATTATGCAATCACTTCAAAAAAAAAAAAAATTGATCAACGCAGTCACTTCAATTAGGTCATTGCTTTAGTATACACTTGTAGCGTTGGTTAAATCAAATTAAAATCTTCTGTCTCTCTACCTTGAACTGTTACGAGCCATTGAGATGATTGACTCTTAAATCCAATATCACCAAGTCTTCGAAAACCGCAAGTTCTAAAAAAAATAAAAAAATAAAAGTGAAAAGTATGAATTGTTTAGATACTTCGTAGATATTATGGAGAATATGCATACCTTTGGTAGGAAAAGATCCTTCCAATTCATTGTAAGAAAGATTCAGTGTTTTGAGTGATGTAACTATGTAAGTAATCTTAATGATTGCATGATACTCCAATCATGAAAATGTTAAAACCAAGATCTAACCACTCCAGCTTGTTCAATCTCAATAAACTACCGAAACCTATGACAAGATTGTAAAAAAAGAAAAAGAAAAAAGATTTTATAATTTATACACACACATACATGCTATCATATAGAAATACGCATGCTCAAACAAATTCAAAGAAATACATTCAACCAAAAAAATGCATTATTGGATATATTCATACTTTAATCCAAATAAAGCTACATCCACCCAAAAAAGATATCACAACATTGCCTGGTTAATTAGCAAGGAATAGTAATCTATATCAAAGGAATTAATACCGTATTAGAAACCGTTTCAATTTAATTAATGAAATAAAATATTTCGGTACTATTTAATATTGGTGTACCGCTATTTTATATAATATATTATATTAAGAACTATAAAATTTCAAACTCATATTTCACCAATTATGTCAAATCTCAAACTTAAAATATCACTCTCAATAATAATAATGTTGATAATTAACATTTTTTAAGAATATATTAATATAATAAGTCATTTCTGTACATTTTTTAAAACTAAAAAGTTGCAACTAAAAAAAGAAAAGAGATTAACTTCAGTCAGGAGCTGGCGCAAAAGTGTGGTTTTACGCCACCAATGAATAAACGCCACGTCATCACTTTGCTGTAGAACACACAATCATAACTCAATTACACCTTACAATCCGCAAACCGAATACACGACAGACCTGAAAAGCTAAACGCCTAAACCTCAAATCTCATTTCCTCCTCTCCTCTTAGCACCGGAGCTCCATACGCTGCCACACTCGTCATTTCTGGAGCTGGGGCCGCCACGTCAAACCTCAAGGTTTGTTCTTTTATGATTTGCTATTTCCCCAAATTTTGGATTTCGAAATTTTGATGGGTTTGGGTTATTTTTTAGATATCAATCACTTGATTTGGTATGGATTTTGCTGGATTTTGGTATTTTCACGGGTTTTGATTGAATTTTTAAGTGGTAGGTTCAAACCCTAAAAAAAAATCTGATTGTTTTTTTTTTTTTTCCAGCTAGCCTGGGTTCTTATGATTTTTATTTCGGCTCAAAATCATGATTCTTGTGTGCTTCTTTTTTGAGTTATGAAATTTTTTTTAGGCTTTCTATGTATTTGGATCCCCTGTATTGCTCTGCCCGTTGTTCTTTTGAAAGAATTCATTTAGTTAGTTGAATTGTTCTTTATGTGGAGTTGAAAAATATGACAAGTTGACAACATCAAATGGAGAATATATGTTCTATTACTTCATTTTCTAAATCTTTTAGTAAATGGTGCCAACTTTAGCTTGTGGTTCAATCTTTAATCTGTCACTATTATTAATTTTGTTGTTGACAGCTTATCTATCCATCTAAACTTTTCAAATGAAACCTTTTACACCCATATGAATGATATTTGAACTCATGCTTCCTTGTAAATTCATAATAGGCTTTGGGTGTTGAATCAAAAACAGAAAAAATATGGGTGAGAAACTGCTGAACTGATCAATGTACAAACAGTTTTTCTTTTCACATGTTGAATAGCTACATTGTTGTCTTCCACTGTAATCGCCTCTTGAATTTATAAGATGTCAGTTTATCACTGTAATTATTCCTAGTTACTTTTTTATTTATTTTTTATAATTCAATAGTTGGGGGAGGGAGATTTGAACTTTGGACATCACCTTTAGAAATACTAGGAGTCACTAATTGAGTTACAAAGCTCTTGGCTAAATTTATTATAACTGATTTTCAGCAGATACCTATAATTTATTCATTGTTTCAGATATTACATGTCTCTAGCATGTCTAATTCACTGTAGAACATTATTGTTGTCATTAGCATCTCACAATATGCTCATTGTGTTGTGATCAGATAGCACCTTCTCCCACCCCATATATAAGGTTTAGAAGGTGAAGTCATGAGTTCAAATCTCCTAGGTTTGTGTGAGTTGTGTTTGTAATTCCTTGATTTTCTCAAACTTGTAAATGGTTCATTGTCCTATTTTTTGCCCAATACTAATAGCAATAGCACTGATTTTGGGTGTGTTAATTTAAGGGTGTTGTGGAATTCTTTTGCTCACATCTTCTCCTTTGCATTAATAGGTCATAGGAATTGCTGGTATCAAGGGAGCAAACAGGATTGATTTACTTGACCTAGAAACATATGATCTTACTATTCGGGTTGCTCTGGGGGAAATGCAAATGACTACATTGATCAAAAGACCTTTACAAGATGCTATGTTAGATGTATTTTTTTTTTTTATAAAGAAATTGGAAAAGGGATGCCGTGAATAGAAGCAACCATATGTTGTTCATGAACTTGTCTTATCATTGTTCTGATTGTGTACATGCCATTTTGATTTTATTATTTTGTTCTCTGGATGAAATGGATTTGATTTGGGGTGTGCAACACTTGGTTTTGTTAAACATCTGCATATAATGATTTCAATCTATATCATTCATTGTCTACAAGTGATTTTTTCTGTAGTTTAGAGAACAGTTGTGTTGTCATGATCATGGGGCATGCATTTTTGTAGCTTCAAATGAATGTCATATCGATCTAAACATTAAAACTTCAGTGAGAGGAGTAGCTGTTTTCTGATTTTAACAATACTAGAGGGGTCCTCTCTTAATCCCTTGAGCGGAAAAAATCTTAGAGCCTAGCCAATGTCTTTTTTAATGTTAAGTCTATCTCTTTGTCCATACATGTAGGGGATTCAACATGATCCCTAACAAATCAAGAATTTGTAAAAAAAAAAAAAATGATTGATTGAGATTTTCTTGATTGAAAGTTCATAACTTTTTGGTTGGATAATATAGAACTTTGTATCAGGTTTAGATAGAAGTTGAGGTCTGGTTGTATCCTATACATCTGTGATATGTTTGGATCGTGTGAATCTTTGAAAGAATGCAAGGTTTTAGCTTGCCTTCTCATCTGTTTATGAAAGTAAAAGTAAATGGAGGTTTTGATCTTTATATTCTAAAATTTTTTGCTATATTTTTTCCCTCACCTCTTTGAATGTGTGTAATAGAATTTAAACTTTGTAAAGGGTCTATTGTATGATATTCGGATTATGTGCATGTTCATAACTGTCCCCAATCAAATAATTTTGCTAATGGATTTGCAAGCTAACCATCTCCTAAATACAGCTAATCAAGATTCTATAAATAACAAAATTGGAGTATTTTGTGAATTTCATTATATGGAGAGCAATATTTGATCCCCCTAAATATGGTTGTTTATTTATAAGCAATGAAGAGTTGTAATAATAATAATAATAAACACATTTGAAAAGTGACTTATACATTCATTGCCAAAGAAAATACACATTTTAAAGGTCACTTATGCTGAAACAAACACTCTAAAACGTTGCCAAGGCTCTCTTCTTTTTCTACAAAATTTTCTAGTAAACATTTTTTTTTTTTTTTTTGCAATTGTTTCTTGAGCGAACAACCCTTCTTACTCAAGTAAATTCTTCAATAATAGAAAAAAAATTTCAGACTAAAAGTCTCACTTATTCCTCACTCAAGCAAGGTCTTTACAAAAAGTTTGCTTGTCCTTTGCTGGAGCGGAACTTAAATCGCTTGAGCAAAACTAAATTTTGCAAGAGAAAATTTAAATCTTGATCAAGTGAGATCTTGAAATTTTGAAACTAATTTTACATTACAATACTCTCTATTCTTCTAATTACAACCATGTATAACTTCAATGTGGTAAAGGGTAGGATATATCTGTCCAGGATAGATTATAGTATTATACAACTCTTTCATGTTCATAGTCAATGACAATGCTTTTTGTGCGTCCTATCAACAGTCCTTTCCAGCAACACCAATAACTGCTCCAACTTCAATCTTCCCTATTGCAAACCAGCATAAAGAAATAACTCAAGTTAATAAACAAAAGTGGGTTTAGAAATGGACTTACATCTAATTACAAACATCAAGTTTAGATTGAATTAAAACTCAAATTCAAATTAACTCACCTAGAACCACTTTTTCTTAATTAAAGTGACATACATATGAAATCAACCAATGGTTAATCCAAGATACTTAGGATATAGCATGCAGACTTTGGAAAATTTGATCCAAAAGAAAGTTAAACAGAGCAAATACATCAATTTGGATATGATAAATTTTTGGTAACTGTTAAAAGTATTTGTCCATCAAAATTTTGAAAAAAAAAATTATACATACTTAATACACACACACACACAAGATTTTATTAGAATTTTGTTCCCTGGCCCTAACATAGATCTGCCAACGCAGATGCCATTGCAGCAAATTCTGGAAGTAGGCCTAAGTTTACTGAAAGACTCCCAGCAAGCCAACATGCGAGGCCAGCTGTAATAAACCCAACTGGTTGTCCTGATATGATGGGGCTAATGAACTAAGAATATAGGAAGAATCTTTCCTATATTTTAATTATTCTGCTTAAATAAAATACTTACAGCCCTCTCAGTTACAATAATGTGTACTCTTCAGTATAGTCCTGTTGATGGTTTGGCTTTTGCTGATTGTTGGGGTTGTGATTTGGTGGACTAAAAGTGACATAAAACTATAGGTTCTACTAGTCCACAAATATTGTGCAGAAACCCATGTTTTGCAGGTTTTGAGTTTTGGCCTCAATACCTTTTACTCTTATCTTTAAATGGTCACACACCCTGATTGACTTAATCAGCCTATATGGCTAACTAATGTACATCATAAAGAACAATTCTACCAATTAAATGAATCCTTTCAAAAGAACAACGGGCAGAGCAATACAGGGGATCCACAATACATAGAAAACCTCAAAAAAATTTCATAACTTAAAAAGGAAGCACAGCAGAAATAAAAATCATAAGAACCTAGGCTAGCAAAAAAAAAAAAAAAACACACACACACACACAATCAGATTTTTTTTAGGGTTGGAACCTACCACTTAAGAATTCAATCAAAACTCGTGAAAATACCAAAATCCAGCAAAATCCATACCAAATCAACAAAACCCATACCAAATCAAGTGATTGATATCTAAAAAATAACCCCAAACCCATTAAAATTTCGAAATCCAAAATTTGGGGAAATAACAAATCATAAAAGAACACACCTTGAGGTTCGACGTGGCGGCCCCAGCTCCAAAAATGACGAGTGTGGCAGCGTATGGAGCTCCAGTGCTAAGAGGAGAGGAGGAAATGAGATTTGAGGTTTAGGCGTTTAGCTTTTCAGGTCTGTCGTGTATTCTCGGGCAAAATTTGCCAAACAATGCAATTTTCAAAATTTTTAAGCCCGATAGCACGCGTCCAAACTTATTTAGTTAGTTAGACTTTTTTTAGAAGTCGAGTTTGGCAAACTCGACTTTGGGCTGGAAAACGAATGCTATAGTGGCCTTTTTTTAGTGCCTATAGTAGCGTTTTTGACAAACGCCGCTAAAAAAAACGCCACTATAGCGTTCGTTTTCCAGCCCAAAGTCAAGTTTGCCAAACTCGACTTCCAAAAAGAGTTTAACTAACTAAATATGTTTGGACGCGTGCCATGCGCCTAATTTTTTCCCAAAAATATACTGTTTCGCAATTTTTTCCTGTATTCTCGTGTTTGCGGATTGTAAGGCGTAATTGAGTTATGATTGTGTGTTCTAATGTGTATTGATTTTTCAGCAAAGTGATGATGTGGCGTTTATTCATTGGTGGCGTAAAACCTCACTTTTGCGCTAGCTCCTGACTGAAGTTAATCTCAAAAGAAAAAGAAAAAGAAAACTAAAAGGTTCTATTGATGTGATGCAATTAATGCATCACATCAGGTGGGGCTCAAAACTAAAAAAGAAGTAAAGGCTGAACCATTCAGCCCATCTTTTATTAAAAAAAATATAAGTTTTCAACATTTTCAAGGCTAGTCACGTGTAAAAGGGCTTAGGAAATTTCAAATAAGATACAAAGCAAAGAAAGAGAAACCACATGGCAATGTTCATTGTTCAGCAAAAAAGAGAAGAAATCAGAGTAGTGGAGATGGACAACAAACAAGAAGAAGAAGAAAAAAAAAAGGAAGAAGAAGATCTGATTGGCGATGTCAATGTGGTGGCAAATTGCTGCACTGGGGTTTGTTCAAATCATGCATTTCTTCTATTTTTACTTTTAGTTTTTGTACTGGCTGATTTCTCTTTTTCGGCCGAAACGTCCGGTATACTCCAGTACGGCCGGTATTGTACGGTATAGGCCGGTATCTTGAGCAGTACATTTGAAAGGTGTTTCGGTATTGATTCATTGACTGGTACGAAAAATTCCGACTGTACCGGCCGGTACAACACGGTATGGACTTCCTTAGTCTATATAATTAGCTTTTCCTTAGAGGAAAATATATTTTTATACACTGCGAGCCATTAGCCACTAAACAGTGGCGGAGTCAAAATGTTTTTTTTGGGGGTCACAATTAACCTAATATATATATATTACAAATTGTATCCAAGTACTTTATAGTTTATACCTTAACAACACAAAACTCAAGAAGAAGGAAAAAATTGTATCATTATCATTTATATGTAAAATGCTTTGAAGAATTCTTTTTATATTTTATGTTTCTATTTCGATTTTTTTTAAAATGTAAAAGAATACCATGTTATTGTATATTATGTACTCTATAATTTATAAGTTACCTGAATATTAAATGAAACACATGTTTTTTTAAGAATTTGTCGACAGCTAAAGATTGTAATTAAATCAACTAAAAATTATAGATATGACTTATGAGGTTAAAATGATTGAAAATTACATGAAAAAAAAAAAAAACATTACGCTTGGAAAGATATTATTACATTTTACACATCAAAAAGTTAAAAAAACACTAATGTTATTTACAACCTAATATATATAGTCACTCTTGACACATATTATGAGAGGATTATTACTTAATTATTTGTTTACTATGCTTACACTAAAACGTATTTAGACATTTAATAACGAATTGAGGGGGCAAGTTGTATTTTCCAAAGAAGCTACTTGTAAATATAAATACATCATATGGTAAAATGTCATTACAAATCATAAGAAACAAATTAAATAGGAGGCTAGATTAGCATACCTTCATTCTCAAGCCAACCACCAATCGCATTCCTTGATAAATCTAGACTTCCTAGCTCCTTGAAAGTCTCTAATAGAGAAACATTTAGAAACAATATTTCATTAATGTAATAATCATTGATGAAACTATAATAATTATTAATATCAGTGGCGACTCTAGAAATTTTTCTCAGGGTATTCTTGGGTGAGCTTGCTTTGTTACAATTTTTTTTCTTCAAATTCTCTATTACAATTTTTTTCTTTTTTAGATTTTAGTTTAAATTTTTTTTTTTTAGCTTTTTATTTTTGCTTGAAAGCAATGTTATGAATACTGTTTTGGACTCTGTTTCAGTTTGTTTAGTAGAACGGAATATTTCGGTACTGATCTCTTTCGACGTACCATTTCAGGATATTTCGGGGTTTCTAAAAAAATTTAAAATAATATATATTTATATTTTCTTATACAACATAAAATTATTGATCCAAATAAGTATACCTCAAATAAAACAAATCATTTAGTTTTTTCTTTTTTGACACTCAAATCATTTAGTTATTACATAACAATTACTATTTTAGAATATTAAAACATAAATATGTAATTAAATAATGAAAAACAACAACCAAAAATAGTACAATAAAAGTGTATACATGTATATCAAGGGAGTGTAACCTATTCAATCAATCAATCAATAATAATAATAATGGTAATCTATGATTTCAAAACTTAAAAAACCAATAATATATATATATATATATATATATATATATATGAAAATATGGAACATTTATGAGAATAGGTGAATATAAGTACATTGATGTGAGAATGAAATAGTGGGAACCATTTACGAGGACTTGAATCACCTGAGTGAATGGCCGAAAGCTTGCCTCATGGCCATCTGTCCAAAGCTTTAACCCATATGTCTTTTCACTTGGTCACATGACCATGTGGGGGGTAAAGAGTGAAGATAAAGACAAAGTCCTCTCATTGAAAGTTCAAAATGGGTATGAAACACCCTTGAACGTTTAGACCCCAAATTACAAAATTACCAATTCAAGCTTTATATCAAACAATTAATGTGCGGAACATGATAACAAGCTTATAACAGAATTGATAAACAATCTAAGCCAAATATAAACACATCCACAGCAGTAAATATAAGGCAAAGATAAAGGGAAGGAAGATGCAAACACACGGACAACACACGATGTGTTATCGAAGAGGAAACCGAAGTCCTCGGCGTAAAACCTCTCCGCCGCCCTCCAAGCGGTCAAATAATCCACTAAAGAATGTAGTTGGGATACATGAACAGCAGAAGACCCTCCAAGCCTAATCTACCCAAGTACCTAAGCCCTCCAAGCTTCTTGCTCCGACAAGGTTACGCCGAACCTATTTCTTCTTTAGCTTCCCGGATTCCGCTACTAGACCATAGCATCAACCAATGTATATTGGTTCCTTCCAAACTGCTTCCCTTAGCACCAAATGAGCCTTCTCACAAACGTGGGTGTGGTGAGATAAGGATTTGGTCAAAAACCTCTCAAGGGTATGATAATGGAGAGGAAGAGAGTAGAGGAATTTGTAGAGTCTCTAAGGTAAAGATTGGGGATAAGGCAATCTTGTTTTGCTCTAGGGTTTCTCTCACAAAAATTCTCTCTAGAAGCTCTCTCAATATCGTGGGTATAAGGGTCTATATATAGTGGGGTGAGAAAAGAATACGAAGAGACAGTTTTTGCCAAACAGGGTAAATTGGCGGCTTGGTTTCACGGCTTGTCCAAGTCGCGACGTAACGGCCTGGCCAGCCTGGGACTTTTGTCCTGTAGTGCGACAGTTGGTGCGACCCTTCAGCTTCCCTGTGTGCATTTCACGTGCCTGCATTTGGCGGCTTGCCAGTCGCGAGCCACCCACGAGTCCTAGCCGCAAAGCTCTGTTTCTTTGCACATACTTGAGCTTTTCTTCACATCTTCTCACACACTACCCTTACAAAAATCCCACCTAATTACAGGGTTACTAAATGCTAAATTACAAGCAAATTGGCACGGAATAAAGCCAACAAGATGGTTGATAAATTTCAACCTTACAATCTCCCCTTTTGGCTATTCCGTGACAAATTCTAAAACAAACTCTAGACTTAACGCGTGAGTTGGGAACAGTTGAAAAACTCACTCACACCTAACTCTAGAATCTGCGAAACTTTAGAACCATAAGAACAAGTAACTCCTGAAACACAACAACACAATAAGTTCATTGTATGCGGAAAACTTGTAATGCAAATGGAGCAAGCATAATGCGATCAAGCATAATGGAATAAAACAATAAACCATGGCAAGACCAAGACAGGTAATCACTATAGCCAAGTGATCACAATGTTCATTCACACTTGGAATGAACATCCGGACATTCAAGATGACAAACACAAGGCAAATCACTTGAATGACCAACACTCAACCAATGCACAGTACAAGAAGCATGTGCATCTAGGAAAAATCCTACAAGGGCACAAGAGTGACAGTACTTAAAAAAGAATGCATAGCATTAGGTTAGAAGTACTGATTAAACAACGCACAAAGGCTGCATGAAGCATGGCACAAACCACAAAGGCCTACAAGTGTGCATAGAAACAAACCCTTAAAGCTTACAAAAGCAACATGGGTACAAGCAAACAAAATTACAATTCTGAAAAAAAAAAAAAAAAATCATATAATATAAACTGAATAACTAAAAGAAGTATCAGTTAACCACACAATTTCCAAAAGAGTTAGAACCATATCTACACAAGAGTTCATAATAACTAGTGAACAGATTAACAAGTAAGTGTGTGAGTGTATGTCAACTATATCAGTTTCCTCCCTTTTTGAGCACACAACTCCCCCTTTCAATATGCACACTCCTTTTCATTCTTGTGCTTCTCTCCCCCTTACTGTGTGCTGCTCTCCCCCTTTTTGGCACGAATAGCTAAAGACTATCTTCTAGCTTCTGCTGAATGTTATCTAGTTGTAGCTCAATAGTTCCGAGACGCATTTGAGTTTGACTGTGAAAGGAGTTCAGAAGCCGTTCCAAATCAGAAATCCGATGAAACACATTTTCGATGAAGTAACTTTGCTTCGGCATTTGGAAACCAGGAGGAATAGATGAGGTGCCAGCTGATTGTGCAGGAGTAACTATAGTAGGAGCAGATGGAGATGCCTGTGTGGATGGCTCAGTCTTAGGTTTCTTGGAGGAGTGACTTTTGCTTGCTTGGAGAGTGTACAGTGATATTGGATGTGAGCGAGGCAGGATTGTCTCATTTGATGAAGGACTAACACCTTCACGAAGTACAATCTTCATGATTAAACTGCAGAATGGAAGAATTGTTCGTGTTGCAGAACGAGTCGCTATTTTCCCAATGATCTGGAATATGTGAGCACAGATGTCAATCGGAGCACCGGTAATGAGGTCACACAGAAATTTAGCCCTTCCAAGATTGATGAAGGCAGTATTTGATAGTGGGTAGAGATTGGAGAACATGATCAGCTTCAAGGTTGTCAGTTCAAGTGAAAACAGTGCAGTGCTTATAGATGATCTCGTGCTTCCCACTTCATGTTCACTCCCAAGAACATGAAGGATGTCTTGTGCCTGAAGTTCCCGGTCATCGTATGGAGTTCGATTCACATCTTTTGGTCTGGTGATGCGAAGAACTTTAGCAATAGAGTCTGCATTCATCAAAAATTCCGTTCCACGTACCCAGCATTTCAACTCGACTCCTGTGTATCTGGCATTTGAGAAGAATTCCTTGACCAATTCTTCAGTTGGATCCTCAAAGTTTCCAAATAAGTCAGCCCAATCTCTTTCTTCAAAGATCTTAGGGATAAATGTTGTCCCTAGAGTATCAAACTTGACAACTCTTTCCACAATGGGAGTAGACTCTTTGAAGATGTCTATGTAGGTCTTTAAGTCAGTAGGAGTCCTGAATCTCTCTAACGAGGAGTTCCTAGATAACTTAGATGACCGTCGTGTTCGTTTAGCAACCGGGGTTGACAAGTCGTTGGGTACAATGTCTTTGCCCTTGGAAGAACACCGGGTCAACTAAAAAAAAACATCAAACACACAACAGAGAACCAAATGCAATGCCACAGGATACACACATTAGTATGATTAGATTCAGACATAAGAGTGTGAAAAAAAAATTTCACAGAATCACAGAAACATGAACAGGTTTTAACACCAAGGAGACATAGGCAACACAAACAAAAGACTTAGGCACACAGAAATGATGAATAACAGTAACAACTTAGAGTCAAAATTGCAATGTGAATCAGAAATTCACAAATGACAAAATGCCAAGAACATGATATGAATGATGCAACACATTCATGAACCACAACATATAGCACATGAAGAATGAGAGACATATTGTAGGCAATACAAGAACATCAAACCTTAGAACTCACAAACCCTCAAACAAAGTTCGAACCCATTAAAACTCAACAAAACAGAACCACATCACACAGCGAAAGAATACTTGAACCAAGTACAATGAAGTAAGATAGAAATAACCCATACCTTTTTCTTGGTGTTTGATGAAGACATGTTGCAAAAATTGAAGCTTTTTCAAGTGAGATACCGAGTGTTTGAGAGAGAGAAATGGGGAAAACAATGAACAGTCACTAAAGTTCGAGGGAAAACTGAAAAACAATTTTAAAAACTGTCTATAAAACGCAAAACACGCGTTTTTCGCGACTGGATCAAGTCGCCAGTAAGTCGCCAGGGTAAGCTGCGAAACACTGTGAAGGTAAGAAATTTGAAAATTTCTCCAAGTGTTTTTCGCGACTAGAAGATCTACCCGCGAGAGAGTCGCGAGCTGAGCCGCGAAAATCTCTGTGTACCCTTCGCGACTAGACCTTCCACCCGCGAACAAGTCACCATACTGAGTCGCGAAATATGCAGAAGCACAAATTTTGGAAAAAAATTCTAAGTCTTTTTCACGACTGGGATGCTGACCCGCCAGTGACCCGCGAAAATCTCTGAGAGAGGTTCACAACTGGAGCATGCGACTAGACCTACCCGCGACTTAGTCGCCAAAACATGGCAACACTGTTTTTGAAATTTTGACATTTTTGTAAAAACAAAACACTTTCCAAAAACAAACTAAAACACTCAAAAATCTTTTTGTGTTTGATCAATAAAGATTGAGCTTGTGAAAACACATTTAATCAAGTACAATCACACAAATGAATATGACATTCATTGAACATAGACTTGTGTGTTGTGTGTGGATATCAAAAATGAGATAGTCCTTAGTCCAATGTGAAGCTTCAATGATCAATTCAATCAAGGCATACACAACTAGCACTAGATAATGTGACATATCTCAATTATAGAAACATGCATATATGACCTCCCACAAGCACTTGATAACAATTCTTTGAAGCTTTTCATTTGGCTCCATATTCAACATATCATTTGCACTTTTTGAGCAAAGAGAATCTCATTGTGAGATAGATGCCTGAAATTTTTGATATTTCAATTGATGGATTAGCCTTTGGCTTTTTGGGCATCATACATTTTATTTTGGTTGCTTTCCCTTTTTCCTAGTCGAATACTAGTATGTGCGACAGACTTTTGCAGCTCTATATCTCTTTTCATTTGGAGATTTACATTTAGAGAGCTGTTTTAAGTATAAAAATAAAAAGTGGGAAGATATATAGGCATGAGTCTATGCATGTCTCAAGATCAACAAAACCATTTACTAATCATTCATGACAAGGTTGAAGATCTATTTACAACAGTCACATAGATTTCAGAATTTCTTCCACAATGATATGAGTGCATGAGAGACAAGCTATGCTCGTTAAATGCACAAAGCCATAAGTACAAAGGTACAAGGCAAAACATGCTTTGAGACAAAGCACAACAAATCGATCAAACTTTTTGGATTTTCTACTTTTTACGTGTTTTTGGATTTTTGACACAAAAGCAGTAAAGGAATGATAAAAAACATAACATAAAGAACAATGTAAAAACATTTGAACCAAAGACAAACACATACAGACAATAACAACCTAAATGCTAGCAAGAAGCACACAACCAAGCATATTCACAAATATGGGAAGTATTGATGCATGGACATGTTGCAATGCTTATGCATGAGTACCCTTTGTCACCCACACGTCACGTGCGTTTGGGGTGATATCCTTGACGGATCGGGTACGAGAGTTAGGACTGTCAAACCTTCGTGTGAAGCTTTCCAAGCAATTGGTGAACGCACCGATCATCTTCATCACGTCTATCACTCCTGGGTCACGGTTTTAACTTCTTGGTTGCTCACCACCCCAAGACCTCATATCATTTCTTCTTCCTCGTGACCGAGGTGCACTTGCATTGTTGTCTGCTCTCAGCTTTTGACAGTTGGGTCTGGTATGTCCTTGCAATCCACAATAGTGACAAACATACTCCATTCTAGGACCCTGCTTCTATCTTGGGAGTGATCTTCCTCTAGCTTCATGTTTGACCACAGATTGATTTCGGGGCTTATTCACCATCCGTTGTTCAGCCATATTCTTCTTCTTTACATCCTTATCCTTTTCAGGGATGGGTTCTTCTACAACTGTTTCGTTTGCCTTCACAAACTTTACTTCTTTGGTGACTTTGGCTGATGAGCAACTTCCTCCGGTGTATCCCAACCCAGACTTGTCTGAGGAAGGTTTTTAAGATGATATAACATCTTCTAACTTCTGGGAGGAGACTCTCTCTATCTTGACATGAGCTTGCACTACCTCTTGCTCAAGAAACCTCACCTTCGTATAGGCTTCAGACAGCTCGCTATTTAGTGTCTCAATCTCACACTTGGCCTCTTTATATCTGACCAAGAGACTTCTGTGGTCCTCCTCAGCTCTTTTCATCTTCCTCATAGCCGCCTTGGCTACCCTTGTATACTCTCCCGACTTCTCAAGTAGTAAGGAGTAATTTTCTTGAAGATTAGCTGCATTCTCTTTCTCTTCAGCATCTGATTCTTCTTCAATCCCAATAGACTCTGAATCAGAATGCTCACCAAGCTCCTTCACAAGTGTACCTAAGTCATCAGAGGAATCCACCTGGGCAATGGTCATAAAGGCGGAGTAGTTTCCTTCTCCGTCACAGCCCTCTTCCGAGTCAGAGTCAGAAGAGTCTGAATCACTGAGCGTTGTGGCATAGACCTTGCCTTTCCCTCTCAAGAAATTGGGACACTCCTTCTTGAGATGTCCATGGCCATTGCATTCAAAACACACAATGTCTGAAGGAGATTGAAAATCCTTTCCTTCTTTCCTCGTAAACTCTTTCCTATCACCTCTTAAAGATGAAGATTTCCCTCTATTGAATGGTTTCCCACTATTCTTCATCTTCAGGAATTTGCGGAAGTTTTTCGCAAGATATGCTACTTCCTTCTCCACTCCATCTTCTTCGGAAGGATCATCCATTCTTTCGGTGATGGTTTTAAGAGTAAGCGATTTACTTGTCTTGTGGGAAGACAGTCCAAGCTCATTCGTTTGAAGTGACCTAATGAGCTCTTAGATCTTAATTTCATCCAAATCCTTGCTTTCCTCTATGGCGGTGACCTTTGGTCGAAAGCTCTCCGGTAAGGACCTCAAAATTTTTCTCACCACTTTAGTATCTTCAATCTTCTCCCCAAGATTGAGCTTCGTAATCACAATTTCATTGAGCTTCCCATAAAACGAATCAAAGGACTCATTGTCTCCCATCTTAAGCTCTTCGAATTTGGTGGTAAGCATTTGGAGCTTTGTGTCCCTCACCTTCTTAGTCCCCTCATAAGTTGTCTCCAAAATCTCCCAAGCTTCCTTGGCCACTGTCATGTGAGATATCCTGTGGAATTCATCTAGAGACACACCATAGAATATAGCATTTAACGCTTTACTGTTAGCATTGGCTGCCGCAAGAGCTGCCTTATCCCAAGTAGATTTAGCAGCCTCTGGCCTAGTCCAACCTATTTCAACCGCATCCCATATGGTGTCATCAATAGAGCATAGAAATGCCCCCATTCTAACTTTCTAGAAGGCATAATTGTTACCATCAAAAAATGGTGTAACATTTAAGGATTGAGACCTATCTATCTCAACAAAGGGTCAAGGATCACACTCAGGTATTAAAACCACAACAAGTGTACCCGCTCTGATACCAATTGATAGTTCAAAATGTGTATGAAACACCCTTGAACGTTTAGACCCCAAATTACAAAATTACCAATTCAAGGTTTATATCAAACAATTAATGTGCGGAACATGATAACAAGCTTATAACAAAATTGATAAGCAATCTAAGCCAAATATAAACACATCCACAGCAGTAAATATAAGGCAAAGATAAAGGAATGGAAGATGCAAACATACGGACAACACACGATGAGTTATCAAAGAGGAAACCGAAGTCCTCAGCGTAAAACCTCTCCGTCGCCCTCCAAGCGGTCAAATAATCCACTAAAGAATATAGTTGGGATACATGAACAGCAGGAGACCCTCCAAGCCTAATCTACCCAAGTACCTAAGCCCTCCAAGCTTCTTGCTCAAACGAGGTTACACCGAACCTATTTCTTCTTTAGCTTCCCGGATTCCGCTACTAGACCATAGCATCAACCAATGTATATTGGTTCCTTCCAAACTGCTTCCCTTAGCACCAAATGAGCCTTCTCGCAAATGTAGGTGTGGTGAGAAAAGGATTTGGTCAATAACCTCTCAAGGGTATGACAATGGAGAGGAAGAGAGTAGAAGAATTTGTAGAGTCTCTAAGGTAAAGATTGGGGATGAGGCAATCTTGTTTTTCTCTAGGGTTTTCTCTCTCAAAATTCTCTCTGGAAGCTCTCTCAAAATCATGGGTATAAGGGTCTATATATAGTGGGGTTAGAAAAGAATACGAAGAGACAGTTTTTGCCAAATAGGGAAAATTGGTGGCTTGGTCTCGCGGCTTGTCCAAGTCGCGAGTTCAAGTCGCAACGTAACGGCCTGGCCAGCCTGGGACTTTTGTCCTGTAGTGCGACAGTTGGTGCGACCCTTCAGCTTCCCTGTGTGCATTTCACGTGCCTGCATTTGGCGGCTTGCCAGTCGCGAGCCACCCACGAGTCCTAGCCGCAAAGCTCTGTTTCTTTGCACATACTTGAGCTTTTCTTCACATCTTCTCACACACTACCCTTACAAAAATCCCACCTAATTACAGGGTTACTAAATGCTAAATTACAAGCAAATTGGCACGGAATAAAGCCAACAAGATGGTTGATAAATTTCAACCTTACACTCTCACTTCCCATCTCAATTTAAATTTCCATAAGATATTCACATGAGGTGAAAACCAAAAGGTGAAATGGAAAAAAGAGAAGAAGCTTGGCAGATGTGGTGGTGAGAGCGAGATCGAGAAGAAGAAGCAAAAGTAGCAACAATGGTGTTCTGCAGCAACAACATCTGCTAAATCTGGTTTTACAAAACCCTCCTCTTCTTACTCTACTTCTTTTCAACCCTCTTGTTTCCCAAAAATTTGCAAAGAAATCAGAATTTTTGTTTCGCTTCGGTATCTAGTTACCGGCCGAAACCCTCTTTTTTTTTTTGCTTGAAAATGGAACAAATAAATTTTTTTTCCAGAGCAATATTTAATTCCCTGATATTGTGGAGAGAAAGCTCAGTTATATGAACAGTGGTGGAGTTGCAGGTGACTCGCTCCCACTCACAACACTCACTCTCATGGTCTTCAACCCATGAAGGAAGAAGATGATCTGGTAATTGGTGTTGGACCTAACAATCTCCTTGATCTCTAGCAGGCCCATCCTCTCTTCTTCAAACCAACCTCTGTGTCCATGAATTTGAACTAGAAGTATCAAACCCCACAGTAAGCTCTTCTTCACCAAGGACCGTTTCATTGTGAAAATGAAGTAATGGTAATACTCCAACATTCATTGCTAAAGTAGTTTATATACAAGGCAGGAGAATCCAGTCAAGTCAATAGTGGAAAGCCTATGGTGAAGAAGACTAGGAGACTAGGACTGTAGTATTGAGTCAAGCCAATGGTGAAGAAGGGAAGAACAATGTATCAAGGAGTTTGGAAAGGGAACTACCTTCCATTTTAATTTAGTTTACTCTTACGTTTGCGTTGGGTTTGTGTTTGCATTTGGAATTGATTTCAAAGCAAGAGATTTGAAAAATAATTATTAGTAAGAATTGTTTTGTATAAACTTAACTACACATGATAATATGAGCTTTGAATAATTTGTTCAAACAAAAACATTTGTTATATATATCATGATTTTAAAATGACACCTTACACAAAATGGTTTTAATTTCACATATTAATAACGTTCAAATCCTTTTGCAAATTTCTTCAATAGAAAGAAATTATATCATTAGTTCAAGCTTTGTATTTAATAATTATTCAGCCAGCCTACACTCATTTGACCAATTGTTTGTTTTTAGACCCTTTAAAACACAACCGGATTAACCTAGTTAACAAGCCAAGTTATTACTTAGTTCAAATTTCAGATCTAGGTTAACACAATCATATAATCATATCAATGTAAAGTGTGGAATATAAAGAACACAAAGATATGATGACCCAAGAAAACTAAACCGATAAAAAACATGGGGAGGATTTAACCTAGCTATCCTCAAGGTAAACCTGAATCCACTATGAAAGAATCGAAGTTTTACAATAGCGACTTAGACCACTAACATCCTATTGCTACCCATCAGTAGAAAACTTACTAACACGACCACGTGCAAGCTCCAAGACCACAGACTCCTTTTTTCTTGGATTCTCCAGCAAGTACAAGCACCCCGCTTGCGTATCTTTAAGATCTTTAGTGCAGCAACTGAATGATCATCAAGCTATAAATGAAATCTCCTTCTTGATAATTCTAAGCATGTGTGAAGGCAACCACCTCTCAGATCTCACAAAAGATTCACACACACAGCAAATAGAGCAACCTCTAAAATGTGGCTAGGGTTTCCCTTTTATACTTAGAGCAAAACATAAAACCCTACACGTCATATGGGCTTACAACTGAGTTGGAAATTTTGTAGAAAAAATAATCTGCACGACTTTCGATCGATCGAGCCTAATTTTCGATTGATCGAGTCAGTCAGAATTGCACACTCAATTCTACAGTTAACTCGATTTCAACTTTACATAAAATACATACTTTGAGCAAGTCTAAAACAAGACTAACAACCTGTTTTGATCATGGTTTGCCAACAATACAAATTAGAGTTCTAATACATTAGTTCCTTGGTACTTAGAACCTAACAAACTCCCCCTTTGGCAATTTGTAACAAAACACAAACATAATGCTCAAAGTTACAAGTAAAAGCCCTTTACAAAGATAATGCCCATTACAAAAAATCCAACCTAACTACTATTCATCAGTTGTAAGTGTAGACAGCAGCATAACTAAATCAACTTGTATTTCCTGAAATACTCAACAAACGCATAAATGTATGTGTGGAAAATACAAGTAAAATAAAAATAAATTCTTGACTTCACATAAAACAAAATAAAGACATATATCATGAATAACTCATAAATATAAATCAATGAGCAGTGAAACAAGAAACATATATAACAATGTATCTCCCCCTAACATGAACAGCCCAAAACAATACATCAAGAGCCAAAAATGAATACATACACAGTGAAGCACCTAGATACAATCTAAACAACTCCATAAGCTCCAATGAACAAAAATCTCCCCCTAACTACAAAAATCCTTTGCAGGTGTATCCAAAAGTACCCCCCCTTTTTGTGATGGAATGCCAAAGGGCAATCATAGTCCATCATCTAAAGGAGATGGCGAAGGCGAACGTTGAAGATGCGCCAAATCTGCTCGCAAAGCACGGTGTTCGTTAAGCATGTCCACCAAAAGCTATCCATGAGCCGCCTGAACGGTCATGACAATCTCCAATGTACGACGAATGTCAAAGTCATCCGAAGTAGATGGCGGAGGAACAGCAACATCAGCAGCATCAGCAACAAGATCAGCAGCCTCAGCAGAAGCAGTACCTGTAAAAGAAGGAGGGGGTGCAGTACCAGAAGGCTCAACACGAGGGCGTTTAGAGCTCTCTCTCATATAAGCAGCCCTCTGCCTAAGAAAAGAGGCACCTATGGGAGCAACTATGTGTACGGGCTCAGAAGCGGAGAAATCATCTAAACCAAGATGCAACAAAATCCTATGAATGAAAATAGGATGAATAAGAGCATGAGCGGTAGAAGAACTCCTATACACTTCGTTCAAAGAACGAAGAAACAGATGAGGAAAAGAAATAGGAACATCCGTAACAAGAGCAAACAAAAATGCACATCGCTCCAAAGGAATGGTGTGCAGATGAGTGATAGGCCATAAAGAATGACAAACTATCCTAAAGAAAAGATAGTGTAACTCAGTAAGCTCAGTAGTGGTGATCTGAGGATTAGAACCCCACTGGATAGAAGACCTAGTGATGTAAGACATGATGTCGTCCAAGAGAGGGGACTCATCATAGGGATAGACAGGGTGCTGGACCACAGGTACCCTAAGAGCATTAGCCACTACATCAGGAGTAATGGTGAACTCTACACCTCGTATTCAACTCTTTACTAAAGTGTTGGAATCATAGATGCGAATAAAGATGTTCAAGTAGAACTCTCTAATTAGGGTAGCTAGTGGTGGAGGACCAATATCCAACAATGGTAACCAGCCCCGACGCTCAAAATTAGCCCTAATGGCTGGATTAAGCTCATCTAATAGCACATTATGCTTAGCCCAAATCTTTCTCCTAAGGTTCAGTGTGTCAAAAATCTCTTGATTTTTCTCACTCGAAAACTTCTCATGATCAAAAAGAAGGAGGAGAAGGTGAGGGGGCAGACCTATGAGCTCTAGTCTTCCTAGGCATGGTGCTAGGGTAAGGACAAGACACAAGGACAAAAAACAAGAAGAGCAAAAAGAAAAACCAAGGGCAAACTGCAAGTTAGCACAACAAAAAAATAGAAATAATAATCTATATGATGCATGAATAGATAAATGTCATGATGCATGCTCTAATGCAGTGATAACAAGTTCAATTTGAGTTTAGAATCACAAAATTGGCTTGAGCATAGAGTATAGAACAAAAACCCCAAAATTTGAAAAACTACTTGTTCAATTTGTACCAAATTGACCAATTGATCATCCCACAAGCTTGAAAACAGTTTATTATGATCAAATTAATCAATCCAACAAGCCAATTTTATCAATTAAACTCAATTTGAACAAAATCCCCAATTCGGGTACATTCAAGCCCTAGAAAATTCAATTTCTCACAATTCAACAAATTGATCAAATTAAACCATCAAGAAATATGGCTTAAATCATCAAAAACCCCCAATTATGCATAGGTTCGAAATTCTCAATGAAAATGGATGGAACTTGAAAATAAAAGCAAAAGAAGGGGTAATATGGTCTTACCGGCCTTTGAAGAGAAAAACCTTGCAAAAGGAATGGAGGAAAACGACAAAAAACTTGATTTGAGCCTTGACCGAGTCGTATGGAGAGAGAGAGTGTTTGAAAACTTTTGAAAAGTAAGTAGAACATGTCAAAATCACCTTTTTAAAAAACTCTCTATACGATTTTCGATTGATCGAAATTTAGGTTCGATTGGTCGAAACAGACCGAGGCTAACTAAATTTTTTAATTGTAATTTTGATTGATCGAAGAATAGATTCGATCGATCGAAATTCTGGGAAAAACAAATTTTTGAAAAACAAAGCAATTTTTAGGCAAAAACTCCTCAAAGCATTGAATTTTAAAAATAAAATGCACAAGTATGAGATGAAATGTCTTTCAAAAACACAAGTTTTGAATCCAGTTTTACCAAAAATAAGATTTTCATTCCATTCTCTTAAATTCTCAAGCAACAAATATGTTTTGCAAAAAAGTCAAAAAATTTTCAAACTTGGTTAGTCAAACCAAAGACACACACAATAACATGTACAAAGTTTAGCCAAGAATAACTTGTGTAGTGTGTGCAACTAGCAAAAGTTTGAGATACATGTGAGGTGATATTTGAATAGAAATCAAACACAAAGTCTACACAATTCATCACATAGAATTTGAAAGAGACTATCACCTAAAGAGTTATATCATAGAACTCCCACATTTCCTAGATCATAAGCTTGCAATCATGTAAGTTTCTTAATTTGCCTCATTTTGTACACACCAATTTTATTTGATCAGAAACTTATTAAAAAAGCCGGGATAATGTACACAACAATTTTAGTTGTTTGATTTAACTTTAAGTCCAATAATGTACATACCAATTTTAAGCATTTAAATTGAGGCTACACCTTATGTTGTTTTTGTGCATGTGCTACACTTTTTCGAGCACAAAATCTTCTCGAGCACAAAATCTTACGATATGCACTATGGTGTTCATGATTGGCTAGTGAACAGTGATGAGATGGTTATTTATGCATTTCTCAAAAAGGTTCAAGTCCGACAGTCAAAGACATGTGACTTCGAGATCAAGACAAAGTGATAAAAAACCATAAACATCTTTCCCACACAACATGCACTACAACGCTTCAACTAGTAAAGTGCAATAAATAAGCTCATCAAAACTAAACAAGGTACATAAGGCATGTTATGTGAAAATAAATTGACCAACCTTGTTTTCAAAACCAAGAAAATAAATTACAAAACATAATTTGCTTCCTTTTTTTTTTTTATTTTTTTTTATTTTGAAAAGAAGAAACAAAAACAGTCCTAGAATGAAATGCATGAATGTTATGCAATGCAAGTCCTAGAAACAAAAAGAAAACAAAAACCAAAGAACAATGGTCACAAAGAGTAGAGCAATGAAGCACAAGGACCATGTCAGAAAGACTCAATTAGATCGAGCCTTTTGCATCCAAAACTTTTTAGATGCACCTCGAGCATTGGAGTTCTTATTCACATTAGAGTGATTTCCAACTCCAGGATTGGAATAAAGGTTTAGAGCCTTTACCAATTCACCAATAAGTACCATAGGATCTTGTGCTTGAGGCACAGGCACTTTTGGCTTATTTGCTCGCTTAGCAGCTTGCAGCTTGAAACAGTTTGGACGAATGTGCCCAGACTTTCCACAAAAATGACAAACCCAAGCAGGCTTACCATGCACCTTGTCCTTAGAAAGGGTAGACTCCTTAGGTTTAGACTCTTTCAGATCAACCCTAATCTTCCTAGGAGGTGTGACCTCTACAGGTTTAACAGTCTCACTCACAACCTCACTCACAGGGGGTTCAGAGGAAGAAGAAGGAACAAAGTTTGTGGAATGGGGTGCAGACACAGAGATGCTTTCTACAAAACCTAAGCCAGTTTTGTCAGAGGGAGACTTTTGAACACTCAGCATGTGATCAAGTTTGGAGCTTGCAGACTTAATAGATTGTTCTCTAGCAACAGACAGTTCAAGTTCCAAATTCTTAACTTTATCAAGTAAAAGCATATTCTCAGTTTTCACATTGTTCAAAAGTTCATTAGCATCAAACAGTTTCACAAGCAAATTTTTCTTATCAAGCTCAAGAGATGCAATTTTCTTCAAGTCAAAATCAACATTCATAACTTCTTGAAGATCTGCATCCTTAGAGAGTTCCCCATCAGAAGGGTTCTCTTCAACAGACACGCTTTAATTGACTACAACAATAGCAGTGAAAGCAATTAAGTTTCCATCCTCGTCAGAACCAGACTCATCATCGGAAACTTCATTATCACTAAGGGTTACAGCCATAGCCTTACTCTTAGACCTCAAGTATGTAGGACATTTAGATTTCATGTGACCATACCGTTGACATCCAAAACATTGAGGACCCATAGAATTATTAGAAGATTGACCTACTTTTTCTCTAGGTTTCTCAGTGTTACTAACCTTAGTGGGATCATTCTTCCTAAAATTTCTAAGTTCAACAGTGTTCTTACCTCTTGCCCTTTTGTTGCTGTTTCTAAGGAAATTCCAAAAGTTCTTGGCAAGGAAAGCAATCTCTATAGCAGAGAACTCATCATCAAATCCATCAACATCAACATCATCAACTGACTTAAGAGCCATTGATTTGGATTTGCTAGTTTTGAGTAGGTCCAACTCATAGGACTGAAGAGATCCCACAAGTTCATCAACAGGGTTGGAGTCCACATCCTTACTCTCAGTGATGACAGTCACTTTGGGTCTAAAATCTTCAGTTAAAGATCTAAGAATCTTCCTAATAATTTTAGGTTGATCATAGAATTAACAATGTCATTAAGTTTAGCATAAAATTTATCAAAGGATTCATCATCAGACATCCTAATGCTCTCAAATCTAGATGTTAATTGCTGCAACTTATTAATTTTGACAGCCTTTGTGCCTTCGTGCACAGTCTGGAGGATATTCCAAGCAATGTGAGTAACCTCAACAATTGAGATTCTCTTAAATTCTTCTATAGAAACAGTGTTAAAGATAGCATTCATAACTTTGCTATTGAACACGGCTGCTTCTTTTTGAGAAGTTTCCCACTCACTCACAAAAGTAGTGGGCTTCTCCCATCTGTACTCAACGGAGTTCCAGACTCTCTCATCAATATATTTCAAGAATGCTTTCATCCTTACTTTTTAATAAGCATAATTATTCCCATCAAAGTGAGGAGGAATAACTAGAAAGTGTCCGTGTTCCATGACAACAGGGGTCAAAGATTAGCTCAGAGATCAAAAGATCTACAACAAGATTAACCTAGTTAACAAGCCAAGTTATTACTTAGTCCAAATTTCAGATCTAGGTTAACACAATTGAATGTTCAAATAGTGTATAAATCACTATGAGCGTTTAGATCCCCAAAATACAAATTATCAATTCAAGCTTTATATCAAACAATGTATGTGCGGAAAACGATTATAAGCTTATACCAGAATTGATAAAAAATCTAAACCAAATAAAATCATATCCACAGCAGAAATTAAATGGCAAAGATTAAGGGAAGAGAGATGCAAACACAAGGACAACACAACGATGTGTTATCGAAGAGGAAACCAAAGCCCTCGACGTAAAACCTTTCCGTCGCCCTCCAAGCGGTCAATAATCCACTAAAGAATGAAGTTGGGATACATGAACAGCAGAAGACCCTCCAAGCCTAATCTACCCAGTGTACCTAAGCCCTCTAAGCTTCTTGCTCCAACGAGGTTACGCCGAACCTTTGTCTTCTTTAGCTTACTGGATTCTGCTATAGCCTATAGCATCAACCAATAACCATTGGTTCCTTCCTAACTGCTTCCCAAAGCACCAAATAGCCTTTTCACAGATGTGGGTATGGTGAGAAAAGGATTTGGGTAAGAACCTCTCAAGGATGTAACAATAGAGAGGATGAGAGTAGAGGAATTTGAAGAGCCTCTATGTAAATATTGTGGATGAATCAATCTTGTTTTTCACTCAAAGTTCTCTCTAGAAGCTCTCTACATTTCGTGGGTATAAGGGGTATTATATTGAGGTGAGAGTGGAATGCGAAGAATCAGGTTTTTCAAAACAGGGCTGGCTGGCGGCTTGGCCTTGCAACTTGACTGAGTCAAGAGTTCAAGCCGTGAGCTAACAGAACGGCCAGGCTGGACTTTTTGTCCTGTAGTGCTCCAATTGGCGTGAATGTTCATCTTCTTGCATGCTTCACTCATGTGCTGTAGTTGGCAGCTTGCCAGTCGCGAGTCACCCGCGAATCCTAGCCGCGAGTCTTTACATCCTTACACAATCTTGAGCATTTCGTTACACTCTCTCACTCACTACCCTTACATGTTTCCCACCTAAATACAGGGTTACTAAATGCTAAATACAAGCAAATTTGGCACGAAATAAAGCTAACAGAATGGTTGATTAAATTCAACCTTACAATCTCCCCCTTTGGCTATTCCGTGACAAAACCCTACAACAAACTCTAGACTTAACGCGTGAGTTGGGAATAGTTGAACAAAACTCACTCACGCCTAACTCTAGAATCGTGAAGCTCTTGAACCATAAGAACAAGTATCTCCTGAAACACAACAACACAATATGATCATTGTATGTAGAAAACTTGTAATGCATATGGAGCAAGCATAATGCGATCAAGCAGACTGGAAATAAGAAATAAACCAAGGCTTGACCAAAAACGAACAATCACTATAAAAAGTGATCACAATGCTCATTCTTACATGGAATGAACATCCGGACATGCAAGCTAATAAGCTCAATTGCAAAGTATCATTTGCATGTCCAACACTCAACCAATGCAACAACACTAGGAAATTGCATTAAGGATATAAAATCCAACAAAGGGCACAAGAGTGATGTACTTAAAGAAAATGCATGACATTTAACAACTAGTACTTAAGCTACAAAGCATGGGAACATAAACCTTAAAAGCTTACAAAAAGCAACAGGTACAAACTAAACACATACTGAAAAACATCTTAAGTATCAATAAACCAAAGTTTCACATCCAAACATATCCATGAGTTTTTAAAAACAGCAGAATAACCAAACTGTTTAACACAATGTATCAAGCTGATAATGAGAACAGTATTCAAAAACATAATACCATAACCATAAACATAAAGTAATTCTGAACAATAAATTAAATAAATAGTGTTTTTGGCTGCTCCCCCTCAAAATAGCACTCCCCCTCAAGAGCTGCTTCTCAAAAATTCTCCCCCTTTTTGACCGGAATGGCCAAAGGGTCACTACTGGGTGTTGATGCTGTCAAACTTGGCTAAAAGTATGTTGAGCTGCTCCTGAATTGCTGCCATCTTGTCAGTATGCTCATTCTGGACCTCTCGGAGTCCATCAATCCTCCTCAGGATGATTTGAAATGCATCTGGAGGTACAGCTGATGAGGTTGAAGCCCTACTCCTCTTGCCTCTGCTTCTGGGTGTGGATGTCTGTCCTGCAGCCTCTACTTCAATTTCCATTGGATCACCTTCTCCTTGGTCACCCTCCTCTTCATCACCTGGAAGACGAACTTGTATCCTTGTGATGGTTTGTTTGTTAATGGCTGAGAGTGGAGTCATGTGACTGATATCTTGAGAGATTGCAACACATTTTGCTCTGAAAAGCCTCGTGAGAAGGCTTGAAAAGATCAGCTTGGGCCTTGAGGTGGTTCTAGTCTCATCCACAATTATGTCAAATATGTGAGAGCTGATGTCAATGAAAGTTTTCTCCTTGAGCTCCATGAGGAAGATAGCTCTGGCATTGGTGATTGTGGTCAGCTTCCTTATTGGATACAAGCTGAACATCATGATGGTGGTCAAACACCTCATGTTAGTAGGGAAGGCATTAGTGTTAAGACATCTCCCCTCTTTAACACTACCAATCCGATTCTGGATAGTTTCTATAGATAGCATCCTATCTTTGTAATTGGTGAAATCATGATCCTCTAACCCCTCAAGCCCTAGAACCTCATCAATATCATGTGCATCTATGGTGAACTCATGTCCTCTGATCCAACAATTCAGCTCATCCTCCTTTATAACAACATTTGCATAGAATTCCCTTATTAAAGGCTCACAAACTGCAAGTAGATCACTCAGCAACTTATCCCATCCTCTGCCCTCAAAACAGTCTGGAATGAAGGTATCCTTCAAGTCCCCTAAGTCCACAAACCTTTCTTGGATAATTGTTCCCTTCATGAAAGAATCTTTGTATCTCTCAAAGTGGTGAATAGACCTAAACAGATTGTGGTCCATTTTCAATCTTTTGTTAGCCTTTTTAGCAAGAGTCTTCTTCTTTGTAGGTGTGGGAGCCATCTGTAAACAAGCAAAAGAGGCCACAATATGAGCATAACACAATAGGTGGAAATACACACGTATTAGAAACAAGTTAGTTACAAAGGGAGTAACATAGTGTGAAGACAGCATATAGACCAAACGCAGTTGAGAACCAGAGAAAAATAGTTCATATAAAAAACCAACAACTCAAACAGGTACAGTCTGTATTGATGTAGATTGCAACAAGTAGAAATCAGCTCTATGTGGACAGTGTAAACCACATTAAGTCAAAAATAAGCATATGTCACCGAGACATAACTAAATAAATATGGAATGTTCAAGACTGACCCTTAAGACGGAAGAACACACAATATGGCAACACAAACTCAAGACATCATAATCCAAACAATTAAAAACCTCAGTCAATTTGAAACAGCCACACTCACACTCAGAGTAAATCACAGAGAACCCCAAACACATATATCTTATGGGTATGTAAAGATTGAAACAGCAAAGATCAGAAAGCACACTAGCTCAATGAGACTTAATCATGATAGCAAACATATTCAGCAATCTAGCAATGAAAACAATCAACCCCAACCAACCAAACCCAACATTTTAAGCAAACCCATGTTCGAACAATGCAAACCACACATATCACAAGTCAAAACCACAACTCATAGATCCAAGAAAATAAGGTTATAAACATGAAGAACATAAAGAAAATGAGAAAACCCATACCTTTTTCTTGAAGATTGGTGGTTGAAATGATGCAAAGATGGAGGTTTATAAGAGTGACATGGTGAGTGTGAGAGAGAGTTGAAATGGGGAAGACAATGAATAGTCATAAAAATTCAAGGGAAAAACTGAAAAATTTTAAAAATTGCTCTTAAAACGCAAAATACGCGTTTTTCGCGTGATTGGGTCAAGCCGCATGCAAGTCGCAAGGGCCAGCCGCCAGAACACTTAGAACAAAAATTTTGAAAATTTTTTCTAAGTGTTCGTGATTGGAAGGTCTACTTGCGAGGAAGTCGTGAGGTAAGCCGCGAAAATCTCTGTGTACCTCTTGCGACTGAACCTTCCACTCGCGAACAAGTCGCCACAGTGAGCCATGAGAAACATAAAAACCCAAATTTTGAAAAATATTCTAAGTATTTTTTGCGACTGGGACATTGACCCCCCAGTGAACTGCGAAAAATCTCTGTATGGGCTCGCGACTGGGGCATGCGACTGGACCAACCCGTGACTGAGTCGCCAAAATAGGACACCATTGTTTTTGAATTTTTCAAATTTTTGTAAAAACAAAATACTTTCCAAAAACAAACTAAAAGATTCAAAAAAAATTTTGTGTTTAATCAACAAAGATTGAGCATGTAAAAACACATTTAATCAAGTACAATCACACAAATGAATATGGCATTCATTGAACATAGACATGTGTGATGTGTGTGGATATCGGAAATGAGATAGTCCTTAGTCTAAAGTGAAGCTTCAATGATCAATTCAACCAAGACATACACAATTAGCACTAGATAATGTTACCCATCTCAATTATAGAAATATGCATATACGACCTGTCACATGAACTTGAGTACAATATCTTTAAAGCTTTTCATTTGGCTCCATGTTCAACATATCATTTGATCTTTTTGAAATAACACATCTCATTGTGAGATCGATGCATGAAATTTTTGATATTTCACTTTGATGAGTTAGCCTTTGGCTTTTTGGACATCATACAATTTTATTTTTTGGTCGCTTTCCCTTTTTCCTAGTCAAATACTAGTATGTGTGACAGACTTTTGCAGCTCAATATCTCTTTTCATTTAGAGATTTACATTTGGTGAGCTCTTTAAGCAAAACAATAAAATAAATAGTGGGAAGATATATAGGCACAAGTCTATGCATGTCTCAAGATCACCAAAACCATTCACTAATCATTCATGGCAGGGTTAAAGATCTATTTACAACAGTCACATAGATTTCAAGATTTCTCCCACAATGATATGAGTGCATAGAAAACAAGCTAAGCTCGTAGATGCACAAAGTCATTAGTACAAAACTTGTTTTGAGACAAAACTCAACAAAGTCGATCAAACTTTTTGGATTTTCTACTTTTTATGTGTTTTTGGATTTTTGACATAAAAGCAAGAAAAGATTAATAAAAAAATAACAATGTAAAAACATTTTTAAAAAATAAACAACCAAACAATTTTCAACACAAACAAGCAAAAAGCACACAACCAAGCATATTCATAAAGCATAGGAAGAATTAATGCACAGACGTGTTGTAATGCTTATGCATGAGTACCCCTCTTCACCCACACGTCACGTGCGTTTGGGGTGATATCCCTATAGGATTGGGTACGAGAGTTAGGACTTTCAAACCTTCTAGTGAAGCTTTCCAAGCAGGTGGTGAATGCACCGATCATCTTCATCACGTCCATCACACCAGGATCACCATTTTGACCTCTTGGTGACTCAACAGCCCAAGTCCTCTTGTCATTTCTTGGTCCTCTTGACCTTTGATCAGTTGCATTCTTCAATGCTCTAAGCTTATGACAATTCGGTTTGGTGTGTCCTTGAAGTCCACAATGATGACAAAAATGGTTCGTTTTTTAACCTCTTTGTGATCTTGGAAGAGATTTCCCTCTAGCGTCAGATTTGATCACTGATTGGTTACGAGGCTTGTTTAACACCCTTTGGTCAGCCACGTTCTTCCTCTTTTCAACCCCTACTATCTTAGGTGTAGAGGTAGCCACTACAGGTTCTTTGGCTTGCACAAACTTCACTTCTTTAGTGATTTTGACAGCTGAACTACTTTCTCCGGTATATCCCAACCTGGATTTATCTGAGTTATTTTTGAGAGGAAATGACATCATCTAGTTTCTTGGTGGAGACCCTCTCTACCTTGGCATTTGCTTGAACTACCTCAGGCTCAAGAAATT
The DNA here is from genome assembly GCA_019022515.1 of Quercus aquifolioides. Classification (NCBI taxonomy): domain Eukaryota; kingdom Viridiplantae; phylum Streptophyta; class Magnoliopsida; order Fagales; family Fagaceae; genus Quercus; species Quercus aquifolioides. The sequence goes on along the minus strand of CM032328.1, from coordinate 88,660,024 downwards.
TTATCTTTGAATAGGCTTCGGTCAGCTCTCCATTCAGCGTCTCTATTTTACACTTGGCCTCCTTATGTCACACTAGGAGACTTCTATAGTCCTCCTTTGCCTTCTTCATATTTTTCACAGCTGCCTTGGCCACACGTGCATATTCTCCTGATTTCTCAAGGAGTGAATTGAAGTTTTCTTGCAGGCCCCTTGTACTCTCATCTTCTTCACCATCCGATTCTTCTACAATTCCCATTGGTTCCTCATCACTATGCTTTCCAAGCTCTTGTACAAGCAAATTCAAGTCCTCTGAAGACTCAACATGAGCAATAGTCATAAAAGCGGAGTAATTTCCTTCTCCGTCACAGCTTTCCTCAAAATCAAAATTGGATGAATTTGAGTCACTAAGAGTTGTGGCATACGCCTTGCCCTTCGATTTCAAATAGTTGGGACACTCTTTCTTGAAATGTCCATGTCCATTGCACTCGAAGCAAGTGATTCCTTGTGTGGATTGCGGTTCCTTTCCATCTTTCCTTTTGAATTCCTTTTTCTCCTTCCCAAAATTTTGGAATTTCTCTTTACTGCCAAATTTTCCATTGTTCTTGAATTTTAAGAACTTTCGGAAATTCTTCACCAAATATGCCACATCTTTATCGACAACATCCTCATCCAATGAGTCATGAGCTTCGACCCTTTCATCAACCGTCTTTAGAGCAAGAGATTTGCTCTTCCTTTGTGTGGGCAGTGATAATTCATAGGTCTGAAGTGAGCCAATCAGTTCTTGGACTTTGATATCATCAAGGTCCTTGCTCTCTTCAATAGCTATCACCTTGGCACAGAAGCTCTCCAGCAATGAACGAAGGATTTTCCTCACAACTTTAGAGTCCTCCGTTTTCTCCCCCAAGTTGAACTTGCCGATGACTACTTCATTCAGCTTGCTATAGAAAGAGTCAAAAGACTCATCCTCACTCATTTTCAGCTCCTCGAAACGAGTGGTCAGCATCTACAGCTTGGTATCCTTTACTTTCTTTGTTCCTTCATACGTGGTCTCCAAAATGCCTCCTTGGCAATTGAAATGTGAGATATCCTGTGGAACTCTTCTGGTCACACACCACAAAAAATAGCATTAAGTGCTTTGCTATTTGCATTAGACGCTGTGAGGGTTGCCTTATCCCACGTGGATTTAGCAGCCTCCGGCCTAGTCCATCCAATATCCACCGCATCCCAAACGGTTTCATCCATAGAACACAAAAATGTCCTTATCCTGACTTTCCAAAAGGCATAGTTGCTACCATCAACATATGGTGGAGCATTTAAAGTTTAAGACCGGTCCATCTCAATACGGGGTCAAGGATCGTATTAAGGTGTTTAAACTACAGAGAGTGCACCCGTTCTGATACTAATTGAAAGTTCAAATAGTATATAAACCACTATGAACGTTTAGACCCCCAAAATACAAATTACCAATTCAAGCTTTATATCAAACAATGTATGTGCGGAAAATGATTATAAGCTTATACCAGAATTGATAAACAATCTAAACCAAATAAAATCACATCCACAATAGAAATTAAATGGCAAAGATTAAGGGAAGAGAGATGCAAACACAAGGACAACACAACGATGTGTTATCGAAGAGGAAACTGAAGCTCTCGGCGTAAAACCTCTCCACCGCCCTCCAAGCGGTCAATAATCCACTAAAGAATGAAGTTGGGATACATGAACAGTAGAAGACCCTCCAAGCCTAATCTATCCAGTGTACCTAAGCCCTCCAAGCTTCTTGCTCCAACAAGGTTACGCCAAACCTTTGTCTTCTTTAGTTTACCAGATTCCGCTATAGCCCATAACATCAATCCATAACCATTGGTCCCTTCCTAACTACTTCCCAAATCACTAAATAGCCTTCTCACAGATGTGAGTATGGTGAGAAATGGATTTGGGTAAGAACCTCTCAAGGATGTAACAATGAAGTGGATAAGAGTAAAGAAATTTGAAGAGTCTCTATGTAAAGATTGTGGATGAATCAATCTTGTTTTTCTCTCAAAATTCTCTCTGGAAGCTTTCTACATTTCGTGGGTATAAGGGGTATTAATACTGGGGTGAGAGTGGATTGCGAAGAGTTAGGTTTTTCAAAACAGGGCTGGCTGGTGGCTTGGCCTCGCAACTTGGCTGAGTTGTGAGTTCAAGCCGCGAGATAACAGAACGGTCAGGCTAGACTTTTTGTCCTGTAGTGCTTCAGCTGGTGTGACTGTTCATCTTCTTGCATGCTTCACTCGTGTGCTACAGTTGACGGCTTGCTAGTCGCGAGTCACCCGCGAGTCCCAGCCACGAGTCTCTGTATCCTTGCACAATCTTGAGCATTTCTTCACACTCTCTCACTCAATACCCTTACATGATTCCTACCTAAATATAGGGTTACTAATTGCTAAATTACAAGCAAATTTGGCACGGAATAAAACCAACAAAATGGTTGATTAAATTCAACCTTACAACAATCATATAATCATATAATGTAAAGTGCGGAATATAAAGAACACAAAGATATGATGACCCAGGAAAACCAAACCGGTAAAAAACCTGGGGACGATTTAACCTAGCTATCCTCAAGGTAAACCTAAATCCACTATGAAAGAATCAAAGTTTTACAATAGCGACTTAGACCACTAACATTCTATTGCAACCCACCAGTAGAAAACTTACTGACACGACCACGTGCAAGCTTCGAGACCACAGACTCCTTCTTTCTTGGATTCTTCAGCAAGTACAAGCACTCTCGCTTGCGTATCTTTAAGCTCTTTAGTGCAACAATTGAATGATCAGCTATCAATGAAATCTCCTTCTTGATAATCCTAAGCATGTGTGAAGGCAACCACCTCTCAGATCTCACAAGAGATTCACACACACAGCAAATAGAGCAACCTCTAAAACGTGGCTAGGGTTTCCCTTTTATACCTAGAGCAAAACATAAAACCCTACACGTCATATGGGTTTAGGGCTGAGTTGGAAATTCTGCAGAAAAAATAATCTGCACAATTTTCGATCGATCGAGTCAGTTAAAATTGTACACTCAACTCTGCAGTTAACTCGATTCCAACTTTACATAAAAGACATAATTTAAGCAAGACTAAAACAAGACTAACAACCTGTTTTGATCATGGTTTGCCAACAATACAAGTTAGAGTTCTAATACATTAGTTCCTAAGTACTTAGAACCTAACCCCAATGTTTCACAAGTTCGGGTTTTGTTAAGTATAAATTAGATAGGTGAAGAGCCTTGTAAGTTGTAAAACCTACAATTATTTTGAGTAGGAACGTTCCGAGTTCAAAATTCAAATACCCCTCTCTCATTATAACTATCTAATTTATCAAAAAACAAAAAAGTATGCTTTCTCTCTCCTCTCTTTCTACAAACAAGAATTCTAACTAGATACATCTAAAGTCACCTCGAAATCATGAAGGCAAGGATAACGGATTCAGACAGAATAGCCATGATGTCTAATGACTCCAGCATAATTGGAATTTTACCTGCTAGGTAGGCGAATTAGTGAACAAGAATGATGAATTACAAAGATCTTGACTAATTTCTTGTATTAATAATCATGACTTCAAAACTTCCACTGTTGAATCTAAATTCTAGAAAGATAGTAGTATTCAAATTTGTCCAAGCCAATATTAAGGTTTTTTTTTTTTTTTTTTTTTTTTTTTTTGGAACAAGCCAATATTAAGTTGAGCGAACAATATAATATATTTGAGGACATGGGTCTAAAATTTAGAGTTTGGTGTTCTAAACTTCTAATTAGTATATTGCAACCAACATGCTGTGTATTTTTAGGATCTATTATTGAGTATATGTTAGTATTTTTAGGTTACTCCTTGCCTCTAATTTCTGTCATCCGCAGGAAGAATGAGATAAATTAAGTTCCTTATTAATATATATATATATATATATTTTTCCTTTTCTTCAAACAATAATTAAATCCAATATCTATTTCTACATATTTCATTTCTCCTGGAATTAATAGATAGACCGGCTACTCATTTTAATTACATTATATTAACTATTCATTCTTTTCATTATTATTCAATGTCGGATTTCACTTACACGTGTAACTCAACAAAAGACCTTACAAACTCCTTGATTTCTAACAAATCAACCCTTTTTTCTTCAAAGTTCAACGCAACTTCTGTGCCCATGAATTTGAATTATAACTATCAAACCCCACTATAAGATCTTCATCAACTAAGGTCCATCCCATTGTAAAAATGTAGTAATATATAGCAACACTCCTATATTCATTGCTCTATCTCTCAAAATTTTTTTGTTTGTTTGTTTTTTTTTTTTTTTTTAATTTTTTTTTTAATTTTTATATATATTCATTAATTGCTAGACCTGGTTTCATACAAACTAGGGAAATTGAGTCAAGTTAATGGTGGAATAAGGGACAATTAAATTAAAGCCAGGGGCAGGAGAATTGAGTCAAGCACATGGCGGAAAATATTGAAAATGGGTTTAAAAGAAGGCAAAAACACCATTTTGGTCCATACATTTTGGGGTCACGGTCAATTTGGTCCCTACATATTAAGAGCAGTCAATTTGGTCTCTGCTCTTTTCAAATCACAATCAATTTGGTCCCTACTGTCAGATGACTAACTGAATTTGCTTAGGTGGCAAACGGAATGCACACATGGCATAAATTAAATTAAAATATAAATAGTCATTCCCCGTCAGCCTTCCACATCAGCTTCCACTACTATTAAAAATCTCACCTGACTCACTTAACACCATCCTCACTATACAACAATTCAAACCTGATTGAATTCTTAATCCCCAAAATGAAATTTCGAACCCTAACCCAAGATGAAATCCTTCTTGACAGCCACATCTCTTCTTGCCTAATCCCCACGATCAAAGCTTAATCTCTTCTCATCGATTCCACTCTCTTCTCACAGACTCTGGTGATTGTAGACCGAAACCCTTGATGAATAACTCTATAACTCACCCATATCCATACCTTGTTTTCTATGCTCTTTAAAGAGCCAGTTACTTGTGAAGGGACGAATCAAAATTTGAGGAACACAACTATTGGGTAATGGTGATGTCTCAATTTGTTGAAGTTTTAAAACTCTTGCCACATTTGTTTGAAATTTTTGACGAAAATGTAGTGTACTTTCAGTGTTTAGGATTTCTCAAGGGAAAACATTGGAGAAACGAGGAATTCAAGTAAAGCCTTCCTCTTGGACCTCCTATTTGAAAGGTGTTTACTAGGGGTGTGTGCGGTTCGGTAAGGGCGGTTTTTTTTCAAATTTATTACCGAACCGATAGAGATCAGTTTTTTTATAATTGAAACCGATGCACACCACCTAGGGTCGGTTTTCCGACCTATAGCGGTGCGGTTTTTTGCGGTGCGGTTTAGTCGGTTTGGTCGGTTTGAAATATTAAAAAAAAACTATTTTTTTAATAATAAAAAAATTGGGCTTTCAAGCCTAATATCAATATATCAACCTGTTCAAAAAACCTATGCCAAATAATGTATTTTTCATTTCATAATGATCACATAATGATCCAAAATTTCAAACCTGTGCAAAATTTCACATAATGATCCATAATGATCACATAATGATCCAAAATTTCAAAACTGTATTTTTCATTTCAAACCTGTGCAAAAAATATGTTCACATAATGATCCAAATTTTTTCATTTCATTCACCATGCAAAAATATTTTGAAATTGCCTCAATAAGAGTTCAACTCCCAAAATACTATCATGTAGCATATAATATCATTAGTGTCACTGTGTGTGTCAGTGTCAATAACAATAAGCGTTAATGTATCTACTTAATAACGTATTACAGAACCATTTGTCACTGTCCACAAATGCCAAAAGATATACAAATTAAATTAGCATTTAGGCAAAAGAATGCTAATTGCTTGTATCCCCAATAATAATCCCACCCATGAATACCTAAATAACTATCATTAGTGAAAAGTCCACTACCAATAACATGTACAGATATAATTAGCATATAGGCAAAAGAATGCTAATTCTTGTAAGTCCTTTGTCCAGTAAGTCTGTGCACTATGCATCATTCTAGAACTCCTACAAAATACTAAACAAAACAAAATAAACACGTGTTAATAACAATAAAACGTTTATGAACAATAGAATATTTATAATTAACACAAACGAATGAGAATAGCAAGTATACTTACATAATACTAACTACTAACTAACTCCAAGCAAAGAGCAGCACATCACTCATCATCATCCAACACAACGGTGCTTGGATCCTCCTCCATAGGCATTGGGCAAACCGATGCAATTTCTACAATCCCATTTAAAATAAAATGATTCGTAAGCATTGAGCAAATAAATAAACAATTAATATATACAACAAACAAAATGAACATATATTTACCAGTGTCAATCTCAAAACCATCCACATCCTCCACATTATCCATGCACTCTCGAAGCTTTATTGGTCTTTTTTGCTTTGCATCCTTCAACCAATTTTGGGTACAAATAAGGGCTTCAACTGTATTAGGAGATAGTGAACTACGGAACGAATCCAAAACACGCCCCCCCGTACTAAAAGCAGACTTAGATGCAACTGTAGAGACAGGAATAGCCAACACATCACGGGCAATTTGGGAAAGGACTCGATATCTAGAAGAATTCATTTTCCACCACATCAAGATGTCAAAATCTTCCACATCAGGGTCCTCAGAAGATTCCAACAAATACCTATCCAACTCAGATTTGCTTTCCACACTGTCCTCGTCCGCCAAGTGTTGCTTAAACCTATTATTATAACTTTTAATGCGATCAGACAATGAAGCATTGCCAACACTTGGCCTGGAGTCCCTAGACAATGAAGCACCACTACCACTAGAACTCGAAACTCCATTTTGACCCACTCTCTCCACATACAACCTCTTCAATGCATCCCGAACCTTAGAGCTCATCGCATCCCCCTTGTCCTTTCCATACCACTCCCTAAACCAAAACTTTACATACTTCAATCTATACCTTGGGTCAAGAACAACAGCAACAAAAAGCATCAAATTGATATTATCCATACTTCCCCAATACTTATCATTTTTTTTTCATCTCTACCACCATACTCTTCAAAAGTGGATCCCCATCAACACTACACAACTGTTGCAATTGATCTTCAATGCTAATTAGCTCATGGAAGTATGTATTAGAAGTGACAAACAAGGACCCAGAAAATCTAAGTGTCGCCTCATAAAATATGCTGAGAAATTTCACAAAGGTCTTGACATTTTCCCAATCAAGATAGTTAGGAGGACCAATGGGTTTTTTCCCATTCCCATCTACTTCACAAAAATAAAGTTTGTAATGCCCATCCTCCTCTTCCAACCTATCAAATGCTCTCACAAATTTCAAAGCACAATCTAACATGAGATAAGTGGAATTCCACCTTGTTGGCACATCAAGGGACAACAAACATTTGGCTTTGATTTTCTCATTTTCAACACATTCTTGAAACTTCTCAAACCTTGCGGGAGAGGCTCTCACATATCGCACCGCATTCCGAACTTTGGCAATTGATTCATGAATGGACTTCAACCCACTTTGCACAATCAAATTCAAGATATGCGCACAACAACGCATATGCATGAACTCACCACCCAATATGCTACTATCTCTTTCTTTTGTTTTCTTCTTCACATAATCAATTGCCACCTCATTAGAACTAGCATTGTCCGCGGTGATTGTAAACAACCGGTCTATACCCCACTTCAACAAACATAACTCAACCGCTCGACCTATAGTGTCCCCTTTGTGATTAGTTATAGGGCAAAAGTTCAAGATTTTCTTTTGGTAAGTCCAATCCTCATCAATGAAGTGTGCAGTGACTACCATGTAGTTCAAGTTTTGTATGGATGTCCAAGTATCCGTTGTCACACAAACCCGTTGCCCAACAAAAGCCCTTCTCAAAACATCCACCTCACTAGAATAAATCTTCATACAAGCCCTTGCAATGGTAGTGCGATGGGGAATAGGAAACCTAGGCTCAACTATTTCCATAAATTCTTGAAAGCCTTGATGCTCCACAAATTTAAAAGGCAATTCATCAACGACAATCATCCTTGCCAATGCCAACCTTATCCTCTCTTCACTATAATTTGCAACCACTAACACATTTGAACCACTTTCCCCTTCTATCTTAGCTTGGAAAGACAAAGTTTTTTGCTTATCATCACAAGGAAAATGCCACTTCTTACACACCTTCATGTGTTGCAACATGCCCGAAGTACCATTTTTCTTACCATGACATTTATATTGATTTTTACAATACTTGCATTGAGACCTAGGATTATTGGAATCAGAACCCGCCAACTTAATGAAGTATTGCCATACTATAGACGGGTCCTTACCACCTTGTTTAGGTGATAGTGGGGGAAGTGATGCACCAAGTCCAATTGGTGCTGCAGGTTCAGGTGGGTTAGGGTTAGCACTACCAGGACTAGGAGGAGGTAGGTTAGGGTCCCCAGGTGCACCAAATCCAGGTGGAGCATCGACATCCATCTAATAAAAAAATTTCCAAACAACAAAAAAAACAAAGTTCCCACAACAATATCAAATTATAATTTTTCCAGCAAATGTAGTATCAAATAACTCACTCTCAATCAATGAATGTCACAACCAGATTCCAATAATAGCAATAACTAATCAGTTTAGTTACAACAAGGCAACAAACAATAACAGACTAACAATTATTAATCATTAGTCATTACTCAACAATTCATGTCACTAATATTAACAATTCAGAACTAGAGAATTAGCTTTTATTTTATATTTATATTGAATAAATATAAAATAAAAGCTAATTTTATATATAATTATATATAAACTTAAAACAGTTGTTACTTGTTACTAAGTACTAAAAATTTAAAGTCATAATATTGAATATAGTGAGTGTTTAGTAATTACCTCTCGGTGAAGGATTGAAAGAGTGAACTCTCTCAATCTCGTCTCCCTCAAAAAATAAAATGCTGAAGAAAAAAAAAACGTTAGTGCTTACTACTTAGTAGACTGAGTCAGTCAACTGACTAAATAAATAAATAACTAAAAACTAACTAAATAAATTAACTAAACTGAGTCAACTGACTAAATAAATAAATAACTAAAAACTAACTAAATAAATTAACTAAACTGAGTCAACACACCAAAAAGTAAAAACTAAATTAAATAAATAAATAACTAACTAAAAACTAACTAAATAAAAACTCAATAAATAAATAACTACAAACAACTCACACGCACAACTCACACGCACACCGTCACAAACTCACACGCACAACTCACACTCACACGCATAAATAATTAAATAAATTAACTGAGTCAACACACAGACACTCACACGCATGCCTTTGTCCAATCTCCATCTCAGTCTCTTAACTCTATCTCTAAGTCTCTAACTCACTTCCACTTCCCTACTGAACATTGAACAACAAGTAGTCAACAACTCACACAGCCACACTTACACGCACAACTACAAACAGTCAAACACAATCTCTCTCACTCCGTTTCCATTAAAACCAAAAGAAAGGGGCTGATGGCTCAGGCTTACTGTGGTTTGCCGCGGGGAGCTACCGCTGCTGCGAGGCGCGACTCTGGCCGGCGAGACCGCGAGCGAGAGGCGAGGCGACTGGGGCGAGAGCGAGAAAGAGAGTTAAGGGTCCCTAGCTGTGAATAGGATGAATTTATAGTGAGGTTACTGAGGTATGTGTCTAAAAACCTACATAAAACGGTGCAGTTTTGTGTTTTTTTTTTTTTTTTTTTTTATTAACCCAATACGATGACGTTTTACAAAAAAAATTTAAAATAGATACACACCTAAACGACGCCTACCCCTGATCTGAACTGAAAATATTTCTCTTAGTTTGTATCGGTGCGGTTTGACTCTACTCGGTGCGTGCTTTGCGTCTCCGATGTCCTCACCGCACCGGCATCGGAGCTCCGTTCGCGTTCCGATCGCCGGCATCGGCTCCATCGGTCGGTGCCAATGGCGGTGCGGGAGGATCAGTGCCGGTTGATGTTGTCGGCTCCGGTGATAGTTTGCACACCCCTAGTGTTTACCCTCTCTCTCTCTCCAACTCTGTTGTGTGTTTGACACCTTTTTAGGGACCACACAATCTCAACATTGACACCTTTTTTGTCGTGCCTTTGGTTCTGCTTTTACACTTTTGCTATTTTTATAACTATTGTTTGACTGTTATTAGCTTTGTCATTGACTGTTTGTTGGTGCTTTTCTATTTTATCTTCATGAGTCAAGGTAGTCTATGTGTAAACTTGTTAGCATGTGTAAGCGTCCATCATTAAAAAATTTATTGCATCTTTATCCCAAAAAAATAAAAATAAAATAAAAAATTCATTGCATAGTTCTTTTTTTTTTTTTTTTTTGTGTGTGTGTGTGAAAAAAACATAGAATTTATTCTATTTTTTTTCTCCACTAATTGGCAATAGCAGCATGACAAATAAAATTAGAAAAATTGAGAGTTTATTGTGGTAAATAATTCAACGGTAATCCGTGTAATGCAAAAATAAATATTTTTTGGGGGGCTAAAATTGCACCAACATAATATGATTTTTTAAGTCAATTATTATTTTTGTCTAAATATGAAATTTTATAATTATGGTAGTTGTTATAGTCATTTATTATGATTATGTTTATATATAGAATTAAAGTAAATATTCTACTATTAGATATTTATTATAATTGTGTATATATGAAATTATATATTCTATAATTTAAAGAAAATATGATGTGTTAAGATTCTAATGAGAATTTAAATATCGAGTGGAGTTTAAATTCAATTAAAAATACTACGTGCATGTGATGAGGCTCTTTTTTATTTGCGTTTAGTGTCATAATTTTCCATTTATTCCAGTTTTTGGATTATATATATTTTAGACTGAAATATCGTCCATATCAATTTTTAGGTTCCTATATTAAAATAAAAAATAAAAACTAAGTTAATTAAAATAAAAAAAAACGTATCCTTATCCCATATTTACATGTAGTTTTTTTTTTCTCACCTTTTTTTTTGGCACATGTTCAACACTATCAGAAATTAAACCAAGTTGATATAATCTCAAAAAAAAATTAAAAAGTGTAAGGAGAAGTGGTGCTTAATTTTATGGGATATGGAGATGGTGGAAAAAAGACAGTTTTTGTCGTTAATTAAAAAAAAAAAAAACGTATCCTTATTCCATATTTCCATGTAGTTTTTATTTTGTTTTTCTCTCTCACATTTTTCTTTTTTTGCATGTGTTCAACTCTATCAGAATTAAACTCAAGAAAAAGTTAAAATGTGTAAAGAGAAGTGGTGCTTAAGTTTATGGGATATAAAGAAACATTGTGGAAAAAAAAAATGTTATTTATTTATTTTTAAATTTACCTAAAATTTAGGAGTTTTATTTAGAGATCATGGCTTAGAGTCCATAGCTTAAATGGCTTGAAAGTTCCTTAAATAATAATATAGATGATGTGAAAAGCTGTATGGTCTCAAAAACTTATTTTGCACAATATTATGAGGTCAACTAAAGATTAAATATTAGAAGAAATGTATTAAGTAGGTTAAATGGGTCCATCCCACGATCATTAATGGGGATGTTTGTACCTTGTTAGTACCAAAAGAATGAGTGCATGGGGCTTGCACATGATGGAGTAGAGGGTTTGAATGGAAAAATATAGCAATACACATGTACCCTCATTCATTTGGGAGAAGTGAATACACAAAATACTTAGTCCCTAAATATAAATTCGATCGTGAGCAATTTTAGTCACTAGGGTTTAAAATGTTATATCAAAGTTTATTTGAAAAACAAAATACTTTATTAATTTCTTTTAGAGATTCAAACCAATAAAACAAATGTTGGAAAAAAATAAATAAAGAAGCAAGAGTTTTAATAAAATATAGAAGAAAAACATTATTATATTTCAAAATTGAGGAAAAAACAAATATATTAAATATATTTTCTTTATGTATTTTTATGATATTTATCTCGTTATATGCAATGTACATAATTAACTTAAAGTAAGTTATGTGTATTGCACTTGACAAGGATTAATATCATCTCTTTATAGATTATTAGAGGAGCCCAAGGCTCTAAACATGTTAGCCAAACGTTGTCCGTAAAAATATTACAATTTAACCACTTGTAAATACTCTATATTAGCCAACTTATCAAAATTCATATGGGATATACTTGAGGTTATCCTAGCTATTAAAAAGAAGTGGGAACTTGATATAAAAATAAATATACAAAAAAAAAAAAAAAGACTTATTCATATGTAAAGAGACTCTAATAGATGAACATAATATAACATTATTGGTCTTTTATTATTATTTAGGTTGGTTTTTTAGACATAATCATAGTTGTTATTATTGCATATAAATGCATAAACTTATTCTAAATACATGCTACGTTTGCATAATATAACTAGTGAACATTATCAAACAGTCACATTTGATAAACTAACGAGAGGATCTTGTTTAAATTCATTGAGGTATCCGAAAGTCAAAGGCCTAAACACATGACCGGCTTCACGTTCTATCAATTCCAATTCTCCTTTCAAGAGGTGCATGTACACGACCCAATCACCATTTTCAGAAGGGCTTAGCATTGGCATCACATACCCAGCATCTCCACCCCATGGGAAATAGCATGACACACATGTTGGACTTCCCCATCCAAACTGCACCTTTGATAATGGAAACCTCAAACCAGAAGAAACCGCAAGAGCAGGACCTTCTTTGCTGCCATAGGCATATAGCTTTGACAAACAGGGAACTGAACGATGAGCCTCCGCCCAATCTATCAAATCCAAGAAATGCTCAGTCATTGCACTTTCCACAATTCCATGAACTTCATTTGCTACCCAACTCAATGGTTTTTCAATAAGCTCATCTACTTTCTTGCTTCCATAGGTAAGGGACAACACGTTTCCAAAGTAAGAAGCCATTACCTTTGTTTTCTCTTCGTCTCCACGGCCAATTCTTGTCCTTCCATCAACGACAATGCCCAGTTTGGATATATTTTTGCCAGTCGAATCACTTTTGGCAATAATTTTCCATAGAAGTGCACTGAAAGACTCAAATTTAGTCCTTTTGCATTCATTGGTGCTGGCTAGTGATTGGAGTTGGTTGATAGTGTTGGCTTTAACAATGTACATGCGGCTAACAAAGTTATTAGCACCCAGTTTTGGCTCTTTGGCTGGGTGGAACGTTGTGATGGGGATGTACAAGTTTTCAAGCGAAGAATCAAAGGAACTGGGGTGTCGAGGATTGAGCAATGATCGGCAGAATGTTGGTAGTGAAGAGAAAGGTTTAGATTGAGCAGTCTCAGCCCATGAGACAAGAAACATGTTGGCCGAGTATGCGTCCATTATTTGATGGCCAAAAGTGCATGCCACCATAAGTCCACCACATTTGAACCCAGTAGCCTACAAGTAGGTTTCATGGCATTAGTTTAGCAAAGGACTAACCAGAAAAAGAGTAAAAACCCTACAATCAAACAGTATGCCCTTTAGTTGTGAGTTGTCATCGTTAAAGTTTTTTCTTTGTCATTTAATCTTTAAACTTTAATATTCTTGTCAAGTTGGTTATTCCATCAATAAAACTGTTAGTCTTTGCATATGTATATGACGTTTATTGAACTTAGTGATAATTTTATGACATGAATGGACGGGATAACAAACTTGACCTATGTATTAAAGTTTAGGAACTAAAATGATAATAAAAAATAAAAAAAATAAAGAATAAAAAATAAATCAAAAAAAACTTGAGGACAAAAATGACAGTTTATCCAACTTAAATGGTGTAATTTGGATTTAACCAAAAAAAGAGTCAACTATGTATTTTTTTTTTAATCTAAAATACTTTTTAGTCCCTCTAAGTTTTAGGTTAATATAATTTGATCTATCAATAGTAAGTAGTTCATAAAGTATCATGATTTCCATGAAATCATAGTTTCGAAATATCTTATTAACATTTTGGAGTTGCCTCCAAGGGATTTATCATTATAATAACCTAGTGTGTTTGAAACGGAGAGGACTTCATACACCTAAGAAATAGTTAGATACTCGAAAAGCACTATACATTCTCATTCGTAGAAAAAAAAAGTGTTTCAAAACAAAGTTGTTAATTTTTAGTTTCTTCCATCCTGCAAGCCCAACATTATGATCTTATCTAATCATATGGTAGTATACTACCATTTGATTAGATAAGATCAAATGATTAATGTCTTCTAGGATAGCCTCAAATCTCTAAGGCCAGTGTTCTTTTACAAACCTGAATAGCCAGCACGCCATTCTTCTTCTTAGGTACAAGTTTGCAGTCAACAGTCTCATCAGCTCTATACAAGTTGAGGTTTCGAAGTTCTATATCTGCAAAACCTTCAATGAAGTCTACCCCACGGTTGTTGCAAAGAATCTCAGGCTCACCTATGGAGTTTGGAACTATCTCACCAGCAAGAGCGTAGTATGGTACCAAAGCTTCTGCCAAGGCCTTCTTTAGAACCTCAACCTTTGACACAAATGTCCAATTGTCTCCACAGGTTGGGTTCGTATAACAAAAGAAGAGACTAAAATCCAATGGAGGTCCAAGACACACGTCTAGGTTAGATAGTGGAAGCCAACGCTCTTGATTTGGAAATTGTGCTGCCACCAACTCTTTCTTGCTCACAGTCACCATGAAGTCTCTTATCTCTATATGCATATCCATGAGAGAGAGAGAGAGAGAGAGAGAGAGAGAGAGAGAGAGAGAGAGAGAGAGAGAGAGAGAGAGAGAGAGAGAGAATATGGTTGATATGTTTACAAGGAAAATGGGTGAATTTATAGGTGCAGAAAGAAGAGTACTTGAAGCGTGATACAATTTTAACTAGCAGGCTTAGGAGAATAATTTTAATTTTTTGAATTATTTATTTATTTAAACAAAGTATTTTAAATTTATAGATTACTTTAAGTAACTTTCAAGTTTCAACAAATAAACCATTAGAAAGAAGCTGTGACCAATTTATTTGCCGTCAATTTATTTGCTTGACGCTTCTTAGTGCTTCTAATAAATATAACATGGTTCAAATTCTTCACCCCCCAGATATCATTTTCTTTAATAAAAAAATGAATTAATTAAAAAAAATTATCAATTTAAACAAGAAGAAGTGAGTGTTTGTGTATAAAAAAAACTGCATTGATTGGGAGAAAGAGAGTCCTTATTATAATTTATAAATGTTTTAAGATTCTTTATTTTCAGTAGGAATTGAGGGATGATACGGAAGGGTCACACTATGAATTGAGGAACTCTCAATCCATTCCTCTAGTGCGAATAATATCTGATAAATTATGTGTTTTCTTACCTAATTTAAAATCATTAAGAGTTTGGGACTATTATTAGGAGATACCAGTCTGTGATACAAGAATTTGAAAGTGATCGTGTTTCAAAATTGAAACATAAAGAAATACTATACATTCAATTCTATAATGATAAAGACTGAGCAGGCCTACATCCTCATTATTTCCTTCAACTTTCAAACAACTACCTAAACAATTAATATAAGTCAGTTAGTGTCTTAACTCTCCACACTGAGGTCAGTTAGTGTCTTAACTTTCCACATTGAGGTTATAGCTCAAGAACGTATTGAGTGATTTCACCACGTATCATCTATATGTTAAAGAGTGATAAGGAATGATGTAAGTGTCAAAGATGAGTTCCAAGAGTTCATAATCAGAAACTTGTTAATGGGAGGTAATTTGCTAATATACCGACTGCCTTATACAAGAGTCTTTGGAGTGTTGGAGATATCATCATGTAAACCTCGTTAAGTTTACTAAAAAACAAAAGTAAACCTTTTTTTTTTTTTTTTTTTTTTTGAGGCAACTATGTAGAAGCAAAATAACTAAAAACGTCACCAAAAAACCGTCGTGTTCAAATTATACAAGAAACAATGTAAGCCTATGGTGTGAAAGGAATGGCCCATGCATTAGCTAGCCATCAATTTTGTTAACTAAATTATTACTAGAAATCTGACAAGATGATCTTTATCAGCATATTCGTCGGACCTCACAAACCCCTTCATTTCTAATAGTAAAACCCCACAATAAGGTCTTCACCAAAGTCCATATTTACAATTCCATAAACTACACGCCGTTTTGTACAGAGTAAGCCAAAGCTACTTGTCATTTTGTTCAGTTCTATTCTTTGCTCATCTTCTCATCTGCGTGTACAATTTGTTCATCAGCAACTACTTGTATTTGTGCAGGACTCTTCTTTTCTTCATGATCTTGACAACTAGTACTCCTACATTCATTGCTATGACCGGTTTTACACAAATTTGAAGGCGGTAGGTAGGAGAATTCAGTGAAGTCGTTTTTTTAGGGCCGAAAATGTAGTTGTTATAGTACTATTCCTCTATTCATTGCTCGCTAGACTAGTTTATATGGAAGGTAGGAGACTCGAGTCAAGTCAATGGTGGTGGAAAAAGGGAGAACGAAGATTTATTATGGATTGGCTAGTAATGGTGGCAGCCCCACGAGTACTACTTCTGTTTCATTTTAGATACCATTTTTATCTGATTAAATCAAAATAAAATCTTCTTTTATCTCTCTATCTTTTAACTGTTAGGGAGCCATTCATGAGTTGATTGTATCTTAAATCCAACATCTCCAAGTCTTCGAAAACTGAAATTTGTAAAAAAACACAAAAACAAAACAAAATGTGAAAATAGGAATTAATTATATGTATTATGAACTTTCCAAAAGATTATTAGAAAGACTCAAGAGTTTTGAGTTTTAAATATAAATATAACGTTCTAATTGGTGTAATTTTAAAATCCTTTTGGTTATATCACACTTTTGAATACATATATAAGAAACTGTATTCAGAATACACAGTTTCTTTCTTGCAGGTCTCGCAATCTGATTGGATTCTGATCTTTGATTTTTGTGGTTTCTATGACTTAATTTTTTTATTTATTCCTTATTTGTTTGCATTTTCTAAAATGTAATTATAGACCTTTGAAACCAACGCGATACGGTTTCACATAAACCTACTAAGGGTGAGTTTAGTTCAGCTTTTTGAAGTTGGACTTTTTGAAAAAGTTGAGTTTTCAAAAAGTGCATAATGAAAAAGTGGCTTTCAAAAAGCTTCAAAAAGCTGAATGTTAGGTAAAAACTGTTAAAAAATGTTTTTTGAAAAAACTGAGTGTTTAACTAGCATTTATAAAAGTGGAGGTTTGAGTTGTAAATTACCAAAAATAACAAGATATATATATATATATATATATATATATATATAAAGAATTCTTTGGTTTAATTATCTCTCTTCATGCAAGTTATGGACACAACATTTTTACAAAAATTTCACAATAAAGTCTATATGACAAGTTGTTAATGGTAGATAAAAATAATAATAATGTCATTAATAGGTCCAAATGAGAACCAATAACAACTTACTGTGTAAAATTTATTATGAGAAGTGTTACATTCACAATATTTTTCGCAATATTTTCACAACAAAATTTATGTGGAAAGTTGTTACTAATTCTAATTTGAACCCATCACTAAAATTATTTTTTTACTAACCAATATTAACTAATAACAATTTATTACTTAA
Source organism: Quercus aquifolioides (assembly GCA_019022515.1). NCBI lineage: Eukaryota > Viridiplantae > Streptophyta > Magnoliopsida > Fagales > Fagaceae > Quercus > Quercus aquifolioides. Next base: position 88,642,402 of record CM032328.1, on the reverse strand, counting down.
AATTTATTATGAAAATATTGTGAAAATATTACAGTAGCATTTCTCAATTAGAATTTTTTATTTTTTATATTATTTATCCTTTCTTCGTTTCACTTTCAGCCATAAGTTTCATTTCTTTTTCTTTCTTTTTTTTCTTGTTTTTTTTACCTCCACACACGTGTCCACTATCTCTACCCCCTTCTTTCATTTTCCTTTTCTCAATCATTCTCCCTCATTCAGAACGTTCCAAGAGCTTTCTTCTCTCTTTCTTTCTCCAGCTCGTTCTCTTTCTCTCTCTCTCTCTTTTTTTTTTTACTTGATTCCAAAACTCACTCTGTAATAAGAAAATTGTCCTTTTCTCCCTCATTCAAGAACATTCCAAGGAGCTCTCATCTTCGTGCTGTTGCTCATCTTCGTCCCCAACCCAGTCCAGATGGGTCAGATGGCTTCTGTTTGTTGTCTTTTTTTTTTTTTTAGTGTTATGATTTGATTAATTTTAAAATTGTATTTTTGAGTTTGTATTCTAATAATCTGATTATGCTTGAGTTTAGAGATGTTTGAGAGAAAGATTGTTGTGTTTGTAGTGTTTGTTCTGTAGCAGAGCAGCACGGAGAGGACCTTTGTAGCAGCACAGTGGGTAATTTGGTAATTTAACACTGCCTCAACGGTAATATTGATGAAACGCGCATGGACTTTCTAATTATGGACCTCCTGAGCTCCATTTTGCAAACGCGCGTTTCTTCACAAACTCAAAACGCAACTTTTAACAAAAAGTTGCGTTTTATACTTACCAAACGCATAGTGGGAGCTGACTTTTATGAAAAGCCAACTTTTGGGCTCAAAACGCCCAAACAAACGGGCACTAAAGCTTGCTGCCCAGCGCGACAGCATTTTATAACCAATCTTATTAATGAAGCATACTTAAAACGGTTTCACTTATTGTCATTGGACTGTAATAGAATCAGTTTCGGCGGTCATAACCATTCTGTAGTCATCCAAGCCTCATATAAATCATCAATCACAGTGTAATCTTCTAAAGCTCTTAGTTTCTCTCTTTCTCTCACTTTCCCACTCTTTGTTTTCATCTTCTTCGATTAATTTCTTTGTTCTACTTACATCAATTAATTGATAATATATCATTGTATTAATCTTGTAAAGCTCTTCGCGTGATTTCTTCAAAACTAGGCTATCACCCACACAATATTTGGATAACTATTGGTGTGGTTGATTCAGCACAACAACAAATTAAGAGAATTCACATTCGTTTGGTTTCCATTTAGGCTCAACACTGTTCTTGGGATCAACGTTTCTTATAGTAGAGATTTAGAGATATAAAACAAAACATGGTAGCAGCTTCATGCATTTATAGTGAATAAAAGAGACTACAATGAAGAAAACAGGGGAAAAAACAATTTTTGAGGTCCATTATTCATAAGCATAGATATAAAGTTTGCTATAATAAGAGTTCCCAGATATTGAGAAAGCAACCATAGCTAATTATACAAACAGACTGCTAACTTACATAGAGTAATGCCAACAAAAAAATAACAAGAATACATGCAATCCTCAACCAAATTGAAGTGTCACAGTCGCCAACGAAGGTTGATAATATGGTTGTTAAATCCCGATTTGGATCTTACGATCTTACGATCTTACGATCCTACGATTTTACAATTCCACCTGCCCAAAACGATTCGAATCTTTCAAGGATCTTTGCAATCTTTTAGGATCGGTAGGATCATATGATTTTGACAATCTCAAACGAATATGGTTTCTTGTAATCTTCTTTAATTAGACAGAAGGCTCAGTTGGACCCAAATGAAAAATAACATCCAAATTGTGTCACGTTTTGAGGTTTTTGGTCTCTTTAAATGATGCTTACAAATGAATGTAGTGATATATGGTAATTACATCAAATGGATGCAAATATTTGGTTTTTTATAAATGAATGTATAATTTATGTGATTATTTAAGATACCAATGTGTTTTTTTTTTTTTTTTTTCAAATAGTGTAGGATCTTATGATTCACGATCCGATCCTATGATCCACAATCCCACCTACCTCCCACGATCCTAAGTAGGACTAGATTTTGACAACTGTGGCTGATATAAAGAACAGTAATTACTTCCAGACAAAATATGATATAAGTTACCGAAAAGCTAGTGAAGACGATCGTTTGATCTACTTTGTACCATTTTCCATCATTTACATTTGAGGATTTTGTTAGCGTTGGAGGTGATATCATCGTTACTGGTGTAGTTTTTCTCCAACGGTAGTCCACAAAGAAATGGATTTCCTTCATAGCTGCTTGCATTAAAAGTTCCAAATTGTGCTTTTGTATCTGCGGTCCTACCTGATAAGTTATTGTGAGCAACACTAAACACCTCCAAAAAAATGAAGTGCATTAAGTTCGGGAGGAATTTCTCCACTCTGTGGTGAGAAAGATCCAAACTCTTTAATTCAGTCATGTTTGACAATGTCTTTGGAATGGAACCTGTTAATTGATTCATAAGGCATAATTGAAATATCAGTTGAATAAAGGGAACCAAAAGAATTAGTGTGGTAAGAGGAAATTTGTTCAATGCAGTGAGGTATCGTTCCAAAAAGGAAGTTGTTAGAGAGATCCATTATGTTTATTGTCAATGCCTCATGGTGGTCGACCACCCTACGCGGTGATGCTTGCGCTTTTGAGAAGTTGTGGGGCACAGGTGCAGTGAAAAAGGGTAAACCTCTGGTGTGTGACTGAATTGAGTCAATTTTAATCTATTATTACCAAAGGTAGTGAAGTCGCCACCAATCATTGGGTTTTTTTTAAGGTGTGATTGGTCACCTAACTCTAGTTGATTTTATTACCAATCCTATGCTAAGAAAAATGATTGTTTTTCCTAATCTAACACGGACGGGTAAAACATTTTGATTCTTGAGTTTAGAAGTTTCGTTATGTGTGGGGAAGACGTTAGGCACCCCACAACACCTATCCGGAGACAGTCTTTTGTTTTGGTAAAATCTTAATTTTCGAACGTTGAAAGTTAAAAACAAGCTATTAGCATTAGCTCTCAGGGCTTTAAAGGAATTGGGTTTTGAGGTTTGATTTTAGAAAGGGGTGTGGCCTTTATAGATGTTTTGCTAGCACATTTGGAATTGATGTGAAATTTCCACAACAAAAATCCAGTAGCATTTCACCTTATTTTCATGGCGAAAATCTGGCAGCATTTCACCTCAGGTGCATCATAGCACACAAAACACTATTCTCACCAAGCTTTCGCCATGAGAATATGACAAGAAAGATGCCTCATTTTCACGGCAAAAATCCGACAAAGTTTTGCATTTGGTGTGCTATGGCACACTGGCAGAGTTTCATGCTTGTGTATACGGTGCGTGTCAATATGTTCATACTAGGGCAAGCCAAAGCTCACCGAAGCATCAAACACACTGATGCATGTTGCATACACTGGAGAAACCAATGTCACTAGCTAACAAGGATTGAAGCAATCACACCGCAATGATCATGCACACAATGTATCATGAGTATGCACTTACGACAATCGCCTTGAGTGCATACCCACACTCCAAGGTCAAGAGCTCCCATGATTAGGAGAGAAGGACCCTCCTAACCATGTGAGTCCATCATACAAAGTGCACGACCATCTTTAAACAAGCATATGTGTGTGTGTGTGCGCGCGCGTGCGTGTATGTGTGTGTGCAGGAAGATAAACCAAGATCAGTCTTGACAAGAGGAAAAAAATATTTGGTTCTCAAAGTATATGGAAACTCCCATTTCTCACAAGATTGATGACTCTCATCAAGAATTTAATGGGTAAAACCATCTATTATGTGAGTTGAAGAAATATCACATCTCTATAATTCGTGAGTATTGAATAATTACTTAGATAGACTAATAAGTGTTGTGGCCTTTGTGTAATGATTAGCAAAAATTCTCGGTGGATTTAAGTAATTGCTAATTCTTATGCAAAATTAAGTATTACCCAAAAGTCTAAATTTTATTATTTACCACCGCACATCATTAGTGTGTTGCTCACTCCACAAGTATAAGTGTTTGTGGGGTGGGGATACACTTAGATTAAGCTAGAGTAGAATTTCTATCTTGTATTAAAAAAAAATAGCAATAAATTACATTGTTTAAATTGAATTAAATTCTAGAAAACCAAGTGATAATGAGTCAAGTTAATGGCGGCAAAAAAATGGAGAATGAAGATCTGAGAGTAAAGGTGGTAGCCCCACAAGAAGTCGAACTCTCAATCCATTCCCTAGTGCCAATTATGGAACGACTAAATTTCCTAGTTTGAAATAAATTAAACAAGTAAAATAGTGTCACTAATGCAAATTTGTATTGATGAATGTGTGGTACAATTCTCTATGACTACAAAAGAGTGATCCTCTGATTTGATCTCCTTGAAAGATTTGTTGATTGGAATTGTGGTAATGTGATTTTGACTTGAACACCAAATATCCTTCAATTTGGCTGAAGGATGGATCGAAGACCCTTAAAACAAAATTACAATGAATCTCTGGCTATGAACTTGTTAGAAATTCTTTGTTCTTCATGTTTTTTGTGAGTTCTTCATGTTCTTCATCTTCGAAGGTTTGTGGTGGAAGTTCTTCGGTGCTTTAGAGGCTTGAATTCATAGAGCTTCACTGATTTGTTGTTTGTTGAGGTTTCTGGAGGCTTTTGAGTTTGATTCTAGTGAACTTTGAGATCTAGGAAGATGATTTGGATGATTTCTCTTTGAATGTTCTTCATATTCGAAGGTTAAAGTTCTTGAAGTTCCTAGAAGCTTCAGGGCTTGATTCCTGCAGAGCTTTAGTACTTCTGAATCTTCTTTGATGCTGCTTGTGGCATGGATGCCTTGGTGTCTTCCAAGATTTCTCCCAAGATGTCTTCAAGGTCCTCCTAATGCCTTAGGAAGGCTTCTATTTATAGGAGTTTGGGGGTGGGTGAGCGACACATGGCAGAGTTTGATTGGTGACACGTGTCATAGCCTGATTGGTCTGCTTATGTCATCGCTTATATATGCTGGATTGCTTATGTCATCGCTTACACGTGTTGGACTGTTTATGTCATTGCTTACATGCACCTATGTGTAATTAGCATTTTGCATGCTTTTCATGTTTTTACCTTAATGAAACTTGGCAAATTTCTAGTAACAGTACATGATGCTTTGTAATTAGCCATACTTTGTGGACTTGGTAGCATGATGTGTCAGCTTGTGATAGGTTCCCTCTCTACAAATGCCTCCTCGAGACTCGTTCACGTACACAGTTTTAGAGTGTGGTGAGGGAATGAGTTTGGAAAAGAATGGATTTTGACACTCGACTCTTCAAGTGTAGTGGTTGAAGGTGGTGAAGCTTTCAGTAGGATGAGGTAATTTCAAAAGAGTAGACCCATCCATATGAAAAGCTTTGATGAGATGAAAAAGGGGTCTGCAAGTATTTGAATGTACTTGCGTGACCAGGCCTTCTCAACTGAGGTTAAGTTGAAGTAATTTCAAAAGAGTGTTCCATGGTACTTGGAGTGGGTTGGTGAGGTTGAAAGTCATTTGCAAGTAGTTGGATGTACTTGCAAGATTAAATCATTTCAACAGAGGTTAAGCTAAGGTAATTTCAGAGGAGTATTTTGGATCGTTGGCGGCGATCACAGAGTGTAGAAGGTAGTGATGAGGCGAGTATGTTGGCTGGGTACAGAATGCAGAGCTATGGGACTAGCCTCGCATTTTTAAGAACTTTTGGTGAAGTAATTTCTGAAGAATATACTTTGGATTACGAAGAGGACATGTGGGAAAGTGGTTGAGTGCGCATGTGTTATTGTTTCACTCAAGTTAAGTTGAGGTAATTTCAGAAGCTTATGGATTTTGTGCCTGGTGGTGGTGGTTGTGAAGAAGATAGAGATGAAGCAAAGATGGTGAATGTGTGAAACATACGACACCATGGAGCTGGCCTTGTACGTCGGGGAATTTCCGGTGTAGATGTTTCTAGGGAGTATATTTTGGAATGCAGGACTGATTGCATGCTGAGTGGGGTCCAGCGGCAAGTCGTATAATGTGCCTGTGTGATGGGACCATGCCAACGGATGTTAAGTTGAAGTAATTTCAGAAGAGTATTTTCTGAAATACTTCAAGCAGAATTTAAGTTGGAGTAATTCCAGAAACATGTGTTTTGAAGTACCAGCAACGATGACCTTTTTGTCCCGAGCTGGTGGCGACATGTAATGTGGCATTGGTTGAAACACATCCTTGATTGACCAACACCAAAAGCTAATTTCTAATAAGTTAGGACCTTGGAGATTGTTGTAAGTGTTGGATGGGAGAAAATTTGTAGGATGTCCTAACACCTTTCGACCTTTAACCAACAAAACTTGTTGATAGATACGAACAAAGTCGGGAGGTTGGTTGAGAGATATGGAGTTGTGGTCTTGCAATATGTTGGAAAAGCACAGAAAAATGAAAGTGGGGCTAACTTGTGATCCTGGTTTTAGAAACCAGCCAAGTTACTGTTTGTTTCGAACCTCTGCTTTTGCTGTAAGACCAAGCAATTGGAGAGAGACTATGGGGTCCTCAAAGCAAGTAGGGGGGCTCCCTGAGCTTAGAAACAGGCGATTCAGTTGGACTTAGATCTCTTGGCTAGGTAGATCTGAGACTACAAGGAACAATGATGCGGGCTATGTTATATGAAATTTTATGGAAAAATGATATCGTTAAGTGGAGAAACAAAGTTTGTCTGGATCTCAAAACTACAATGATTTTGTGAGGAGGGCTTTTACTAAACCATGAGAACGTTGAGTTCAAGCTGATTATGAGGCAATATTAGTTGCTAGGTGTTGAGAATGATGAAGCCATAGCGAGAAATGGCTGTGAGAATGAGGATTTTAAAATTTGAAAGAAGCAAATCTTCATTTTATGATTCAGTGTGTTTTTCTTGGTGAGCTTCAATGAATTTGAACCTTCTATTTATAGCGGAGAGACGGAGAATGGTAGATGGGTATGTTAGATGAGAATTTTTGGTGAGAATGGTAGGCATCGAACGGGAAAGGTAGGTTGAACTAGTGACCCAATGTAATTTCAAGTTTAAGACACATTTACGAGAGTTCATCTGTTCTTTGAAAGAGAAGCCTTGACAAAGTTTGGAGGATAACCCTGGGAGAGTCCAGACTAAATGGATGAATCTCAAATTTTGACTTTGGGAGCTTATGTTTTGGACACTGCCAGTACTTCGAAGAAGTGGGTCAGGTGGGTGGTTTCCAAGTCCTAAACAAATATACGGATTTCAAAATTAGAATCTTCGTGAAAAACCGAGTGGGACAAGCTTTGTTCAGACATCTTGATTCTTGGTCAAAGTTCACATCAAAGCCAACAGTTGTAGAATCACACTATTTGAACAATTTTGGATTCTCAAATGAAGAAATAGACCCCAAATTCGGAATGTATGCAAAAAACTGAGCAAGACAAGCCCTTTCTGAAAATTTTGACTTTTAGTCAAGATTTATGCAAAAGTCAACTATTTTGGAATTGAGCCATTTGCACAATTTCAGAGTCTCAAATGAAGAAACGGGTCCCAAAATCGGAATGTATGCGAAAAATTGAGCAAGATAGGTCCTTCTTGAAATTTTTTACTTTTTGTCAAGATTTATGCAAAAGTCAACTTTCTAGAAATCGAACGTTTGCACAATTATCAAGTTTCAAATGAAGAAATGGACCCAAAATTGAAATGTACTCGAAAAACCGAGTGGGATAGGTCTGTTTTGAAAATTTTGACATTTTGGTCAAAATCAAAGGTCCAAATTGTTTAAAACCCTTTTTTTTTTTGGCAGGCGGTTCAAATCCGGGTTAGAACATGGATCGGTCTGGGTCAAAACATGGATCGGTAGGAATGACGTCATCAGTGACGTCATACGCCTACTGATGGCACGTCAAAGCTCGTAGCTTATCCGTTTTGGTGCATGTGAGTGTGTGAACTGACGCAGGTGATATTGGACCTTCTGGTGGCGCGTGGCAGAGCGTGGAAGCGTTTTTGGGTCCGAAATTTTCAGGTTTTGTAGATCGGCACCTTTTGCCACTTCCTTGAAATGAAGTATGGATTTGTACGAATGTGAAGGAGTAGGCCGCAATCTCCGAAGCTTTTGGCGGCGCGTGGAGGAGTGTGTTTACTCTGTTGAGGTTGAGTTTTCTTGGGCTTTGTAGATCTTTGTCCGCAGGATTAACTAGTACACTTAGTTTCCTGAAATGATGTCTGGATTTGCACAGATTCGAGTGAGAAAGTTGCAGGTCATTGTTGGACTTATGGCCTTCTAGTCTACTTTGGTGGTGGCTACTCTAACAGGACGGTGCCAGGATTTGGACTTGAGGGTCAGGAGGTAGGTGATGAGCCACCATTTTATGACTCTTTCATTCGCTGAATGTCCTCTTTTATTTCAAATTTGGGTGCAGACTTCTTTGATTTTGAGTGCATTTGAGTTTTCAAAATTTTACTTCGAACTTCAGTTGTCTTCACACCTTTTTTATTTCGAAATGTGAACAACATTTTTTTCCCTGGTGGTTGGTGCAACCATTTGACTTTCTTTATATTTCTTGCTTGCTTGTTTAGCAGAAGTTCTCTATATAAGACATGAGATTGTCTTTGTTCATCACTTAGGCATTCTTAGCCTTTAGCCTTCTTCTCCAGCTTTTTTTTTTTTTTTTTTGCTTGCTTTTGTTTTGCAGTATGCTTTCCTTATTCTTTGGGATTTTATGTCGAGCTTTACATCAACGTTCTTATAGTGATGTTTGTCTCTATATTATCACTTTCTTGCATTGCAACAACAATCTCTTAGCGATATCCATCCTTGACGTTCTCATAATGGTAGTTATCTAGGCAACAATGTTATCACCGGTATTCATGATACAATGATGCTATTACTAGTACTTGACTTTGAAGTTGTACTGGCCTTTATCTTGGCAATTAAGCTACACAAACACTTTGCCTTTGCAACGCAACCACATCAAGAGTCTTTGCAACATAGCCATATCAAGAGTCTTTACCATGAAGCCGCGCTAGCATTTGTCCTTGTACTGAAGCCATAATAACACTTGCCTTTGCAATAAAGCTGGATCCATATTTTCCTTTGAATTGAAGTCGTGTCGCCACTGATCTTTGTCATGAAGTTGCGCCAACTCTTGCATTTACATTATAGCATCACCATTACTTTGTCTACTGAAGCAATATTTGCACTTGCATCTACTATGAAGTCGCACCATCATTCAACTTTGTAATGAAGTTGCACCAACACTTTTCTTTTACCATAAAGCTACATTAACACTTCATTTGCATTGAAGCTATGCCAATATTCATCTTTGCCTTGAAGCCACGTCAACACTTCATTTGCACCGAAGTCGCACCAACATTGGCCTTTATAATGAAGTTGCATTAGCACCAATTTTCAGAGGCGATAAATTTCAAACATCAAGGGTACATAGCCTTGTAGCTAGACATCAAGATTTCGGAGATGCCAACAAGACTTTGAAGATGTAAGGAGCCCCCATTAAGACTTCGAAGATGCAAGGAGATCCCAACAAAACCTTGAAGTTTCAAGAAGCTCCCATCAAGACTTTGAGGATGCAAAGAGATGCCAACAAAACCTTGAAGATGTGAGAAGAATGCTGCCAAGATTTTGACATTGTACAAACATGCCCTTAGAGGAGAGATGATGCAACACCAACTTCAGTTGTTGGAGGAAGGTGATGTTGTCTAGATTTTAGAGACATGATGTGAAACGGCACCACTCAGAAAGGAGATGATGTAGTTCAAATTTCAGAGTTGTGAAGTGGCACAACCTAGAAGAGAGACAATGCAGTCTAGACTTGAGAGGTACAAGAAGATGTCCCCAAGAGATAAGTGATGCAAAACATACTTTAGAGACGTAAGAGGATGTCCACAGAAGATGGGCAATGTCATGCAGACTTCATTCCTTGCAAAAGAGGTTGAAGATTTTGTTTAACTCTACAACCAAGAATCATCTTATGTTTATCATTATTTCAAGGAAAGCTGAGTAACACCAATTCTTTGTAGTCTTCATTTTCTACTGCAACGACATTTTATCATCCCATTGAGTAGTTGACTATCCTTAAGCAATGCCTTGCCAACCAAAGTAAACTTAAAAGCATATTGATGACCTTTGGGAAAAACTCTTCAAGCTAGACTGGCAATCCTTTTTCTTTTCATGTCACTGAATTTAGTGAAAAGTACTAAGCTGCCTACATACCTTAGAGAGGGATCAAGTCACTACGTAGTTCAAAACTTTTTTTTTTTTTTTTTTTTTGCACAAAAAGAAGGGCTCACGTGTGTAATCCTCGCCCCACGCCCCATAAAATTTCATGGGTACCAATTGCGCAATAGTGGGTATCACCACTAATCGAACCCGAGAACTTAGCCTTAAGGGTGACAAAGGCATCCAACCTTTGTCACCCAACCACTACACCACACTCGCAAATGGTGACATAGAGTGGGATTAATTTCTCCTTATTGGTATGCTTTCAAAGGTAATGGGAAGACATCATGTACCCTTGCAGCACTGTAGTGGACAGTTTAAGCTCTTACCAATGAGTAATCCTCGATTTTCAAGCGTAGAAGTGTTTAAGGAACTTCCCATTGATGGGGCCAATCCTTGCATCATTATTGTCAATCAACTTGTGAGCTTGGTTGGTTTTTACCCTCTGCCTAAGAGTTGGAAGTACATCATAAGCAATGGTCACATGGTTTGACTCGACGACTTCATCAAAGTCAAAATCAATCTTATTTTCTTAAGCAAGCTTCATGATTTGTTCTTTGAAGACAAAGCATTTTTGGATAAGGTGGCTAATGATGCGATGATATTTGCAGTAGTTAGGGTCATCAATTTTCCCCATGTCTTCTAGTCGCTTGCATTCTGGCAGTTTAATTAGCTTCGTTTGCAGTAGTTGTTCTAAGATGTTTGGCACATCTTCATTAGAGAACGGGTATACTTTTTGCTCACGTTTCTTAAAATTCAGACGACGCACTTCATTCTTTTGCCATCCTTCAAGCTGTTTTGCATTTGCCTTCGCTCCTCTTCTTGGAACCTTAACTACAGTAGTGTTAATAGCCACTGGGTCTTTGAGATTGCTTTTTGCATCCCTGTCATTCCTCCTTACTTCCTTTCTCCTTTCCTCAAGAATGGGAGGGTTTGTATTTCCATGGCTAACAATACTCAACTCCATGTCATGCGCACTGGTTGCTAACTCTTCAAATGTTCGGGCCTTTATCCCTTAAAAGATGTAAACAAGTCCCCAATGCATGCCTTGAATGCACATCTCTACAGCAGATATTTCAGAAAGTCTATCCTTGCAATCCAAACTCAAAGAGTGCCATCGATTGATATAATCGGTCACCGGCTCATTCTCCCATTGTTTGGTATTAGTAAGATCCATCATGCTCACCGTGCGATGTGTGCTATAGAATTAGTCAAGAAATTCTCTTTCAAGTTGTTCCCAACTGTTGATTGACTTAGGTTCTAAGTCTGTATACCAATCAAAGGCATTCTCCTTGAGCAAACTGACAAATTGCTTTAGAAGGAGGTCTTCTTAAGTCCCTGCGTTCTCACAAGTTTCTACAAAGTGAGCAATGTGTTGTTTAGGATTTCCTTTGCCATCAAACTGCAAGAACTTGGGGGGTTGATACCCATTTGGATTCTCATGTTGTCAATGTGCTTTGTGTAAGGTTTTGAATATGTGAGAGAACTTGTAAAAGAACCTCCATATTGTGCTCTGATGGTATTTGTTATCATGTCTTGTAATTGTTGGATTGACAACGAAGCAACTGAAGTAGATTGCTCCTATCGAGGAGTGTCTTGATTTTCTTTCCCTTTGTCATCCTTTGTAGAAGTGACGCCAAATAGGGACTTAGGACCATGGCTTGATTCGCCAAGATCTTGTATTTCAAGTTTAATCATTAGAGTTGCAATTTGGAGGTCCTTATCTTCAAGTGCTTTTGTGAGAAGGACAACCCTTTACTCCATTTCAGTCATCTTTTCTTCCATGGTAGAGGTGTTAGTCATCATGACAGGCACAACTTCCCAAGATGATGGAGAAGGAAGTGATTTGAAGTAAGCACGTGAAATCTCATCTTTTGAGTTCCCTTTGATGGGAAAGAAAGCGTGCAACCAACTTTTTATGAAGTAAGGAGATTTGCCCCCATACTTGAGGTGTTCCAAGATGGAGATGTCCTTGTTGATGACCTTGTTTCTTGTAAGAGGATCTAAGGAGATGATTTTCTGGACCTTGGCTTCCTTGGTTGATTGAGATTGAAGTTGATTATGAGCTTTAGGTTGGCTACAATTGATTGTACCAATGCAGTTGTTGCTGTTAGCCGTACCAAGTTTAATTGAAGTAGTTATTGTTGAAGCTTGAATGTTCTTGCTAGAGGCCATTGAAGTTGGCAGCAAGATGATGAAGATTTCTTTCTTTGAAGAAGAATGAGATGAGAGACAGAGATGTCCCACCGGGCGTGTGAGAATTTGTGGAACGACTAAATTTCCTAGTTCAAAATAAATCAAACAAGTAAAATAGTGTCACAAATTCGAATTTGCATTGATGAATGTGTGGTACAATTCTCTATGACTACAAAAGAGTGATCCTCTAATTCGATCTCCTTGAAAGATTTGTTGATTGGAATTGTGGTAATGTGATTTTGACTTGAATACCAAATATCTTTCAATTTGGCTAAAGGATGGATCAAAGACCCTTGAAACAAAATTGCAATAAATCTCTGGCTATGAACTTGTTAGAAATTCTTTGTTCTTCATGTTCTTTGTGTTCTTCGTGCATTCTTCGTCTTTGAAGGCTTATGGTGGAAGTTCTTCAGTGCTTTGGAGACTTGAATCCGTAGAGCTTCACTGATTTATGGTTTGTTGAGATTTCTAGAGGCTTTTGAGCTTGATTCTAGTGAACTTTGAAATCTAGGAAAATGATTTGGATGATATCTCTTTGAATGTTCTTTATATTCGAAGGTTAAAGTTCCTGAAGTTCTTGGAGGCTTCAAGGTTTAATTCCAGTAGAGGTTCAGTGCTTTTGAATCTTTTTTGATGCTGCTTGTGGCATGGATGTCTTGGTGTCTTCTAAGATTTCTCCCAAGGTGTCTTCAAGGTCCTTCTAATGCCTTAGAAAGGCTTCTATTTATAAGAGTTTGGGGGTGAGTGAGCGATACGTGGCAGAGTCTGATTGGTGACACATGTCACAGCCTGATTGGTCCACTTATGTCATCGCTCACACGTGCTAGACTGCTTATGTCATTGCTTACACGTGCCTATGTGTGATTAGCATTTTGCATGCTTTTCATGTTTTACCTTAATAAACTTGGCAAATTTCTAGTAAAAGTACATGATGCTTTGTAATTAGCCGTACTTTGTGGACTTGATAGCATGATGTGTCAGTTTGTGATAGGTTGGGAATTTTCCTACTCTACACCAATAATATTTGATAAAATTATGTATTTTCTTACCTAAATTAAAATCATTAAGAATTTGGAACTATTATTAGAGGATACCAGTCTGTAAAACAAGAACATGAAAGTGATCAACCCCTTCATTTCTAACAGTAAAACCCCACAATAAGCTCTTCATCAAGGACCATCCCAATGTGAAAATGTAGTAGTACACTAGTACTCCTACATTCATTGCTATGACCAGTTTTACCCAAATTTGAGGGCGTTAGGTAGGAGAATTCAGTCAAGTCTTTTTCTTAAGGCTGAAAATGTAGTTATAATAATAATAGTCCTCCATTCATTGCTCGCTAGACTAGTTTGTAATTAGTCGTACTTTGTGGACTTGGTAGCATGATATGTCAGCTTGTGATAGGTTGGGATTTTTTCCTCTCTACACCAATAATATCTGATACAATTATGTGTTTTCTTACCTAAATTAAAATCATTAAGAGTTTGGAACTATTATTAGAATATACTAATCTGTAAAACAAGAACATGAAAGTGATCAACCCTTTCATTTCTAACAACAAAACCCCACAATAAGCTCTTCATCAAGGACTATCCCAATGTGAAAATGTAGTAGTACACTAGTACTCCTACATTCATTGCTATGACTAGTTTTACCCAAATTTGAAGGTGGTAGGTAGGAGAATTCAATCAAGTCTTTTTCTTAGGGCTGAAAATGTAGTTGTTATAGTACTATTCTATTCATTGCTCGCTAGACTAGTTTGTAATTAGCCGTATTTTGTGGACTTGGTAGCATGATGTGTCAGCTTGTGATTGGTCAGGAATTTTCCCTCTCTACACCAATAATATCTGATAAAATTATGTATTTTCTTACCTAAATTAAAATTATTAAGAGTTTGGAACTATTATTAGAAGATACTAGTCTGTAAAACAAGAACATGAAAGTGATCAACCCCTTCATTTCTAACAGTAAAACCCCACAATAAGTTCTTCACCAAGGACCATCCCAATGTGAAAATGTAGTAGTACACTAGTACTCCTACATTCATTGCTATGACCAGTTTTACCCAAATTTGAAGGCGGTAGGTAGGAGAATTCAGTCAAGTCTTTTTCTTAAGACTAAAAATGTAGTTGTAGTAGTAATACTCCTCCATTCATTGCTTGCTAGACTAGTTTGTAATTAGCCGTACTTTGTGGACTTGGTAGCATAATGTGTCAGCTTGTGATGGGTCGGGATTTTTCCCTCTCTACACCAATAATATCTGATAAAATTATGTGTTTTCTTACCTAAATTAAAATCATTAAGAGTTTGGAACTATTATTAGAAGATACTAGTCTGTAAAACAAGAACATGAAGGTGATCAACCCCTTCATTTCTAACAGTAAAACCTCACAATAAGCTCTTCATCAAGGACCATCACAATAAGCTTTACCAAATTCTTTATCCACACTATAAATACCCTCATTACCCACGTATTGTAAGGAGTGCTTTTCAGAGAGAAAACCCTAGCAAATACACTTGAAAGTTATAGATTGTTATACCCACAATCATCTACCTATTTCCTTGTAATTTTCCTCAACTCCTACCCCTCCATCTCTAGATCATTGAGAGGTTGTTAGCCCAAACACTTGCCACACCCATTCTGAGTGTCAAGTGAGATTTTGGTGCTATTGGGAAGTATTGGAAGGAGCCATTCATTGGAAGATGCAATCGGGCTGAATTACAAGATTCGGAAAGCTAAAGAATACAAGACTCCGAGAAGTCTGTTGGTAGTAGGAGCTTGGAGGCTTAAGTACATGGGGTACACTAGGTTTTGAGGGTCTTTTGTTATTCGTGTACTCTAACTTTATTCTCTAGTGGATTGATTTTGACTTGGAGGGTTGCAGAGAGGTTTTTCGCCGAGCTCTTCGGCTTCCTCTTCGATAACACGTCTCGGTGTTATCTTGTATTTTTATCTCTCTTCCCTACTCTTTAAGCTTTCATTTTATTGTTGATGATGGATGAATATGGCTTAGGGTAGCTTTATCGATTCATTGCGCTTATTTACTTTAGTTCCGCACTTAGCTTAAGTTGGAGTAAAAGAAATCTAGTTGTAATTTTTAATTGGAGGTTTGAACAGGCTCTTGGGTTTTAGCACAAATTCAAGCTTTCATATATATATATATATATACATATATTTTGTAAGGTTCAAATAAGTTGGGTTTTGGTGATAGTGTGCTAAGTTGATTGGGTTCTTCATTTTTAACAATTAGACAATGAATTCTTCTTTATTTTTTTTCTTTTTTTTTAAGGGTAACCCTCTTTTCTATTATATTTTCTGGATTATAGTCTTTGGTTATTGTTATGTTTCAATAGTTTCAAAGTTTGGATTCTTTAATTTTAGCCTCTTTTTTCTAAAATAAAAGACACATCAAGAAAATTTGCATTTTCTACTCAAGAATATTCTTACAAGGCTTTTTTAAGAGTTAACAAAATATAATAATAACCATATTTAGCTTAAGTAGGAATTATAAAATGTATCTAATTAAAAATTTTAAAATGTAATTATGTATATGCATGAGATTACAAACTAGTAATAATAATAGTCTCTAATGTTAAGGAGAGAGAGAGTTGGGTCATGTGATCAGTGGTGGAGTTGCAGGAGACTTGCTCCCACTCACAACACTCACTTTTATGGTCATCAACCCATGAAGGGAGAAGATTATCTTTATCGGCATATCTATTGAATTGGATCTCGCAAGCTCTTTGATTTCTAACATACCCATCCTCACTTCTTCAAGGCAACCTCTATGCCCATGAATTTTATTTATTTTTTAATTTCTCTAATCTTTGTAGCTTTATATATATATATATATATATATATATATATATATATATAAACTAGTTATTAACAAAAAAAAAAAAATAGTTTTGTGAAAAATTAATCAAATCTCAAAAGGGTTCTATAGATAATTTGTTACTAACAATGAACACAATATAATAATAATAATAAAAAGGTAAAAAAATAATTAAAAAAATTTAGATGAACAACTCACATACAAACAAGAGATTCATTTTAAAAAGCTAAAATTTTTTGCTTCTACTCAAATTAAAAGAATAGATTTCAAATAATAAAAAATTAATTAATTAAATTTAAATATATAAAATATCTCAGTCTAAACATCCCCTAAAGCCCCAAAATTCCTTGGGCGGCTCCACGGTGGGAAGGTGGTGGAAAAGCTTTATGGGAAACAAAAGTAACGGGTAGGAGAAAGAACGGAAGTATGGTAGGATTGGAGTACTACTTTCCTTCTTAGTTTACCCTTACGTTTGAGTAAAGTCTGCCTTTGCTTTTGGATTTGATTCAAAAGCAAGAGATTCGAAGAATAATTATTAGTTTAAAACTTTAAATTGTGAGCATTGAAGAATTTGCTCTAATAAAAAAACTTGTGATCCATATTATGAATTTAAAATGACATTTTAAGCCTAGGGATTTCAAGTTCACATAATAATATCAAGTTTTAGATGTCTCCATTTTATATATTAAAATGTGTCAACGAATTAAGCTACAAGGCTTTAGTATTTAATACTCTATGTCTTTTATATGATTGATTTAAACTAAAAATTAATTGAAATCAATGTCTTTCTATCCAAATAGACCCAAGGAAGAGTTGGTGGATGAAATATTTGACTCAATCGATACGGCTGTTGTTAAAGCAGTCCCTTTAAGCTCACTGGATGAACTAGATAAATTGGTATGTGGACCGAGGTTCTCCTAAGGGCGATATCACAACCAGTCAGAACGTATATTGTATGGGCGTGTTCCATGGCTAGAAATGTTGGAGCAAGGCATGCAGTTACATCCACAAATTGAAGAATTCTTGTCTTAGTTATATCATGGAGACAAATTTATAGTAAATTTTCAGCAATTCTTGTGTTGAGGCAAATATGGTCTTAAAGAGAACATTCATTGGTAACTCTAGGCCATTAAAATTCTAGTGTTTATTCTTTTTGATGAAGCTAAAAATGAACCTCGTCAATATGTTCCTCGTCTATGCCAATGGAAGAACTCCGGTACCTATTGTAAAGAAAAGAAAGCAGTGGGTGTCATCTCGGCATGGAGCCGATCAAAGATACTCCGATGCTTAAGTTAGCAAAATTATCTTTGATGTCCCAAGCTATTGTGAATCAATACCCAGAATTTGTAACATGCCTTTTACCTAAGTTCTCCTTTCCCCTTTATAGCTTGTTATGGATGGGTGTAGTTATGTCTGTTAATGTTGTTTCCAGACATTTTTCTCCTAAGAGTAACGTAGCATTGATTGACATTGATGATTTCCTTAAATGGTGTAACGGATAGCCGTTGGGCAATTATTATGTTTGGTAACTGTTTCGGCTCAGTTATTGGTTCGCAGCTGTCTTGTGGGCATTTATCCGTTCTTTAATGAGTGGTGGTCTCCTTCGTCCATGAAGGAGATGTACGTTGATGGAATCTTGTTCCCAACTTCTGTCACGAACATGGCGAAAGCTCGTCTTTCATTTGGACGACCCTTGTGTCGATATTCGTCACTTTTGATTTGGATTAATTACGTGTTACTCACCTATGGTTTTGGCAATTTTAACATTGCCTACTCATGAATTGAAAAGTGTTACTTTACTCACCTAAGCTTGACTTTGTTATTCAACTTATCCATCTCATCACTTTTACCTTAAAAAAAATGGTAAGTTACATATTTGATTCCTAACTTTTACATTATATTTCAATTTAGTCCATAACCTTTTAAATGTGTCAATTTGGTCCTTAATATTTTAGTATTATGTCAAAATGATCCATGTCGTTAAGTAATGAATGGAAAATACTGACATTGCTAACTGGTAAAATAAAAAATTGATTTTTATGCCACTTAAGATTATAAATCTATTTTGGCTTCGTGCAGGTGAGAAGGCCTAGTAGATACTAATGGAAGAAAGCAATGTCCAGGTGGCAATGACTATTCTTGCTTTTCAAAATTTTTGCCTTTTTTTTTTTCCCCCTTTCTTTCATTGGTAGACTATGTGGTGCCATTCTGATGATCCTACAGATCAGGAATAGCATTGATGATGGGGGATGAGCACAGACGATTTTGGCCAAATGGAATTAACCTTCATTTTGTTTGTGACCTGCGTGTGCATATCAAGTTATCAACCAAACTGAGTGGTAATGGCCGAGTTTGTGTTTCCTTGTGTCATCCTTAGTGTCATAAAAATTACTAATTTTTTATTTTAGCAATTAGCTAGATTAATATTTTCCATTCACTACTTAACGACACGGACCATTTTGACATAATACTAAAATGTTAAAGGATTAAATTGACACATTTAAAAAGTCAATGACTAAATGTAGTTTACCCATAAAAGAAAAGGAAATGGAGAACTGGACTTGATATTAGGCCCATGAACTCACTTTAAAACTCTTCACTAATCCAATAGTACATGAAACTCCAGCCCTTTTGATTAAATACCAGCAACAGTTATTATAGAAACTCCCGCAACTTAGAATCATGGGCCTCATTAACCATAAGAAATTAAACAACATTTTATTAATTTGAGGGCCATTACACTCGGGACTTGGAGGCCCAATAAGCCTATAAATAGGCCCTATTAACACCAACACACTTAACATAACAAGCTATTCTTTTCAAATTAAAAAAAAATTTAAAATTGATATGACCTTAGCCCAGCCCAAAAATCAGGATTTCTAAGAATGAAATCGGTTGGTTTGAATGTGTGATATGACCCTTAGACCAGCCCAAATGTGTTTGATTTTTATTTTTTATTTATTTTCAAAATTTTGTTTTGTAGTTTGGTTTGTCTCACAAACTAGTGAGGGTGGTTGGCGCTGTTCGGATTCCCCTTGCTATGTTCCGTAGCAAGTATCTTATTACCTTGGAAGCAGCAAAAGCAGAAGAAGAATTAAGTGAAAATAAGCCCACGAAATACTTTGTGAAGGCTTATGAGCATTTTGTAATGGAAACCAACTCTAACGAATTCAATTTCTACGTTTTCGTTCTTCATTGGTAAATTACTTAATTCTCTTCTTTGTTACTCTCTGATTGTTGTTGGCTTTAAGGAATCTAATGTAATCTTTGGTTGCTCTTGATTTTACCATTATGCCTAATTATTCATCCTCTTTTTTTCTGTGAGCTTGGCTTATTAGTAAGATCGAAGTCTGTTTAGATTCTTTTAAGCTTTTTAAAGTGTTTTTTGATAGGTAACAAAAAAAACTTTATTAATATAAAACAAACCCAAGTACAACGGGGGTGAACTTAGGCAGTAGTACAATAAATTTCTCAAATTACAATGTTCCAACATATCTAATATAGTAAAACAGATTCCAATGTAGAGCTTTGTTCTTGTTTTTATTTGTGGCGGTAGATGGAGGAAAGCGGGGCTTTGAAAGACTGGATACGTGAGGAAATGCGAGACCCTAAAGAGAAAGAAAAAGAGCAAGTTAAAGTATAGTTTAGTTCTAATTACCTTACATGAGTAATGATATTGACACGTACTATTTTACAACATTTTTATAAACAGTTGACGTGACTCACTTCTTACTTGTTTTTATCAAGATCCGTTATTAACATCATTTTTTTATTTATCAATAATCACTCATTATATCAGCAGTTTGTAAAATTTTTTGTAAAAGAGCATTACTCTATCTTACATAGACTTTGTTAGTAGTGGACTAGTGGTGGATATAGGTGTTTGACAAGGACCCATTGAAAAAATTGTTTCCCAAATTGAGGACCTCCAAGCTTCCTAAACAAAGAATTATGTACTGCAACATGAGAAAAGCAAGGAAAATAGGAAATGATCAACTTCTTCTTAAACAGAGGATTATGAATTGCAACGTATGCGTGTTTGTATTTGGAAGGCGGCGGTCCTGTCAACCACTCTTCTTTCATCTTTTTCTTTATTTTAATTTGCACTCAAGAGCGGGGTGGCTCAACAAATTTAAAAGCATAAGGCCATATATTTAAATGAAGTATTTTTGTTATCACTTAAATAATATTTAACTAGTATTTTTTTTATAGGTATTTAACTAGTGTTTAATATCATAATTTTTTACAACAATCCATTCTTTTTATTTTGTAATATTCTTTTTTTCTTTTGAAAAATTTTCAAAGCTATAACACATTAAATTATTTATTAACATATATTTTCATGGGACATACCTTGGTCATAAACAGGGCCCCTATGTAATTATAATCCAATTTCAGGGATTTAAGCGTCAATAGTGCACCCAAAGATCTTAAAATCCCTTCGCCAAGGTGATTGAAACCTAGGTCTAGGTGCTTTAATTTGCTTAGCTTCGAGTCCTTCAACATACTTTGGAAATCAGAATATACACAATGATGAAAAATAACGGTGTTATTATAATTATAGTTCTTTTTTTTTAAATAAGTACTATAGATATGATTCTCAGTGCTGACGAAGAAAAGGCAGAATCAGGTCCTTCAAACCGAAATGCTCCCAAAACTTTCTGGCAGCAAGTTTGGTCGCTCAATGTCCCAAGCAAGATTCGACACTTTATTTGGCGAGCTTGCACTGATTCTCTTCCGACAAATGCAAATTTATCCAAGCGATTATCCATTCCAAATGCAATCTGTGAGCTTTGTTGCAGTGAGATTGAAGACTCAGCGCATGCTTTATGGGGCTGCCAACTACTTAAAGGAAATTTGGTGGGAAATTGTGGCATGCCGAGGTTTTTTGTTGGAACGATTCGCAAACTTTAGGGACTTGTTTCACGGCATTTTGCTCCTCAAAGTGTCAAACCTTCCTGAAACTGTGGCATACATTGCATGGAGCATTTGGTTTAATCGAAACGCAGCTAGAGCGGGCAGACCATCGCTGCCATTATTGCAGATTCACCGGGATGCTCTGGAGCGGCTCGGCGAGTTTCAGGTAGCCACACTTCCACCACTGCACACACCTGCAGAATTTCACCCAACGCATTGGCTTTCACCTCCATCTCTCCAGCTTAAATCCAACTGTGATGGAGCAATCTTCCACGGCTTAAACTGTGCAGGGCTGGGAGTTGTAATCCGAAACACTAAAGGCTTGGTGATTGCAGCACTGTCAGAAAGGGTACCTCTGCCTCCATCAGTGGATGATTTAGAGGCTATGGCTTGGCGAAGATCAGTCACTTTTGCCATCGAAATTGGTCTCCAGGATGTCATTTTTGAGGGAGACTCCAAAGTGTATAAGCATCTCTCAGCTACCTTGTCAAGCATGGCTTCCTTTGGTCTCATAACTGATGAGACTCGAGTTTTAACTTCAAATATGCCATTTGCTTCTTTTTCCCGTGTAAAACATAGCGGTAATGCTGTAGCGGATAAGCTTGCCAAATTAGCCAAGAATTCTTTTGATCCTCAGATTTGGATCAAAGACATTCACTGTGAGGCTAACAGTCTTGTAATAATTGACAAAAGTTTATTGTCAAATTAGTATAAAGCTTCGGCCGGATTCTCAAAAAAAAAAAAAAAATTCTCAATCACACTTTTGCCTTCACTATTTTTATTTTTATAAATTTTTTTGACAATCATCTTCGCTAAAATTAAAGAAACAGTTAAACTGACAGAAATGATATAAACACAATAGTACGCGATTAGAATTCAAACTATTTTAGTACACAATAGAACCAAAAAAATTTTGTCACTATTTTAGAATTCAATAGCACACAATAGTACCAAAAAATAAAAACGATTTTAGTCAGGTCAAAAGTTTAATTGATATAGTCAATTGAAGAGAATTCAAAAACCAATTTTTAGTATATTACATATGCTTTTTCCATTTTATTTGATACATAAATTAAATGGGATAAGAATTGTTGAAGAAATGTGAAGTTAACATGTAAGTAAAATTCAATTGTTTTATTGAGAAAAGGATAAACTACTTAAGATTATGACCTATATGCACATCTATGATGCACGAGTTAATTAATTAAAAATTGTTAAATAATAAGAAATAACTTAAATATCATTAAAGAATCAAAATTATTTAAGACTAAATACTAAACAGATATGTCAAAGAAAAGCCAGTATAACTCATGTGATAAAAGTAAAACTTGTAATTGTCATATATAGTATATACGTTAGCGAAATTAGCCGTATTATAACACCAATTCTGTATAAAGCCATTTTTTTAATCTTTTGAAAATAAAATAAGAAACAAATAAATATAAATAGGAGGCAAGATTAACATACCTTCATTCTACTATCTCAACCAAGAAAAAAAAAGAAGAAACATACCTTCATTCTCAATCCAATTACCAATTCCATTACAGGATAAATTAAGACTTTTGAGATCTTGAAATGTTTCAAATATAGAAACATTTAGAAACCATGCGACGTATTGGGGTTGCAGGTGACTCGCTCCCACTCACAACACTCACTTTTGGGCTCATCATCAACCCAAGAAGGGAGAAGATGATGATCTGTAACATTGGGGCTCGACCTCACAAATTCCTTGATTTCTAACAGACCCATCCTCTCTTCTTCAAAGCATCCTCTATGCCGATGAAGTTGAACTAGAACTGTCAAACCCCATAATAAGCTCTTCACCAAGGACCATACCATTGTGAAAAATGTAGTAGTAAACTAGTACTCCTATATTCATTGCTATGACTAGTAGTTTTATACAAATTGAAGGAGGTAGGTAGGAAAATTCAGTAAAGTCTTCTTCTTCTTTTTTTCTTTTTGTTTTTTTGGGTTGAAAATGATACTCCTTTATCTATTAGTTGCTACATTATTATGGGTTGGCTAGTAAAGGTGGCAGCCCCACAAGTACTGCAGCCATTTCATTTTAGTCCAAGTATTCAGATAGCATTTTTGTTTTTATGCTGACTGCATTTAATTTTATTTCTTTTTTCAAATGTCGATAGTCTTAAAGTTGAACTGAAACTTTTTGGTATTTCTAAGAACCACATTCAGTGTTTAAAATTTAAATCCACTCTCTTCCGTGAATTATGTAAAATATATATATATATATATATATAATTATTTTTAAAATAATCTTTTTTTTTAGAAACAATTTTTTTAAACTAATCTATTTTGTCTACTCTAAAAATTAATATTGAACGGTCTAACTTGAAGATCCCAATAATTTGGGTTCAACAAAATAATCTTGGCCCCCTAAAGCATAATGGCATAATCTTTAGCCCCTTAAACAAAAAATAAAAATAAAAAAATAAAAACAAAATAGCAATAATAAAAATAAGCCCAAAGATTAGGCCCAACAACCATGAAAGAACAAAATATTGAACGAAAAGATCATTCAAAAACAAAAAAATAAATAAAAGCTTATCAGATTATGCTTTATTAAGCGTCAGAAAATCTAAATGAATGCTGTGCAATTTTTTTAACAAATAGATGTTAATGATAAAAATTATTCATAGGCACCTCACACATGTTTAAAGTGCTAGTGATTTCATAAGTAATACAGACTAATTTAGAAATTTCCATTTACTGTGAGTCACATTTCTATTCTTAATTTCTACCTTCTATTGTGGGAAAGGTATGACACCTATAGGCACTTATTATGCTTTTTTTTTTCTTTTTTTTTTAATTTGGAGTCAGTGGTAAGCGCACAAGTTACCCCCAACGCAACCCATAGGCTCGATCGGGTGCCCTATAAATTCCTATTAACTGTCCCTGGTGTAAACAACTATGTGCTCAAAAAAAAGTGAGGCAGTGAATCAATTGGTGCACTGGCCATTGGCAAATGGGCAATCCTGGACAGACATGAGAAATTATTAGGTCCTCTCGAACTACACGATACATGAAACTCCATTAATTTCACAAAATGATGACTCCCCCAGTTCCATATTAAATTTGATTAGTGAAACTGTATTATGTGAGAAGAGAAAATGTGACCCTTGAGTAATGATTAGCAACAATTTCAGGTGGATTTAAGTAAATGTCAAAAGTCCAAACTACCAATTACTAATTCAATCTAATGCAAAACTAAGTATTAGACAGAAGTCTAAAATACGTTGTCTAAATTAAATTAAATTTTAGAAAAACAAGTGACAATTGAGTCAAGTCAATGGCGGTGAAAAAAATGGAGAACGAATATTATTGGGAGTAAAGGTGGCAGCCCCACGAACACTACTTCCCTTTCATTTTAGACCAAGTATTCAGATTGCATTTTTGTTTTTAGCTGAATTTCACACAACATTTGATAATTCACTCAGTTGTACAAGTTAAACTTATCAATTAAGGATAATTCAGAGGCATCTTTTGGGGAATTTTAATTTTTATTTTTAAATAAAATGTCAAGAACCTTATAGTTCAACTTGTACTTTCTGATGGTATTTTTTGGTGTTTCTAAAGAAGACATTCAGGAGTTCAAATTCTTCCTCCCCAGTTATCAAAATTTTTAAAATAAATAAAAATAATAAAAATGATTCAAATGAATTAATTAAAATAAATAAAAATTAGCCATTTAAATAAGAAGTGAGAGTTTGTGCATTTAAAAAAGAAAAAGAAAAAAAGAGTACACATTGATCAGGGGAAATAATCCTTATTACAATTTTTAAGTGTTATAAGTTTGTTATTGAGAAGTAAGTGTACCAGATAACCTAAGAAGTTGAACTCTCAATCCAAATCCCTAGCGCCAATAAAATACAACAAATTATTTGTGTTTTCTTACCGAAATTAAAAACTTTAATAGTTTGGAACTATTATTACAAGATACCAGTCAATATACGAACTTGAAATCAAAAATGAATCAATTAATTAAAAAAAAAAAGTGAGCAGTGTATATTGTTTTAGTGTCTTGTTACTTGACAAGATTTTTTTTTTTTTTTTTTTTTTTTTTTTTTTTTAAGAAAAGAAAATTTTACTCTAATTTAATATAGGTGTACATTCCTTTGTTGTTCTCTCCGTGGGTCATTTACTTTTGGTGGAACTTCTTCCGTCCAAAGTTCCAAACTATTAAAATAGAAGAAAACTTGGCTCATCTCACAAGAGTGTGAACTACAACATTTCCTTGAAGTTGAATATGAGAGAAATAACAACTAAGCGAGTTGGTGTCAAGAGCTTAGCATCTTTGGATAATGTGACCATATTGCGGAACAAAATGGTATTTGTAAAACATTATAGTAGATCTAAAATAAGAATTTTAAAGGATATTGAAGCAAAAGACTACTTTTTAGAGCTTTGGCACACCAAACATCAAAATCTTTGCTTCATAAGGTGTTTTAAATTGTAAATTTTTTTCCAACATGCTACAGTGCCGTTCTATTAATAGAACGGCATTATCAAAATCTCAAAAGTTTTATTATTTTTTTATTCACTTAAGTGGGCCCAGATAGATGTAGGAATTTTTTTTTCCTTTTTTTAATCAACTCTTCCTTCTCTCCTCTCTCCTCTCACACCTCTGAAGCTCTCTCTCCAGTCTGCCTCCCTCTCCCTTCACTTTCATTCTCTGCCATCTCTCACTCTCTTCCTCTCTCATCCTCATTCCACTTCGCCAATCTTGAGTCGCTACCATGCCGCTGATTTTACCTCTCTCTCTCTCTCTCTCTCTCTCTCGGTGGTTGTGGCAATGGTGGGTTTGTAACAATTGTGGGTTGTGATTGTGGTGGACTGTGGGGGCGAAAATGGGCAAATACTATCATTGGTCAAATAATTAGTGTTCTACCATTGTTTGCAAAATATTTAGCAATTTATCACCTTTTAAAACTTGAGTTTGTGAAACTCGAGTTTAACTTGTAGCTTGAGTTTCAAAAAATTGAGTTCCATAAAAAATTGCCACAGTGGCACCTGCTGACCTAGAATTTAGAATTAATAATGCCACATGCAACTCGAGTTTTGTAAATACGAATTCCATGTAATATGAAACTCGAGTTTTGTAAATCGAGTTCCTTGTTTCTACAGTGTAGTGTTGCAATGTAGCTGAAGTGCAGCAGTAATCAATGCCTATAGTAGCCGTAGCAAGAGGGACTGTTAACCACTACCACTGTCTAGGGGTGACGATTTGTGTTCGTGGGTCAGGTTCGTGTTGTGTCGAGCCATGAGTATTCGGCTATATGGGTTGACTTGAACCCGACATGTTTAGTAAATGCCAAGAATCCCCAACTCTAACATGACCTATTTATTAAACAAATCAACCCGACACGACACGTTTAACCCATTTAATTAACAGGTCATCTAAATGTTAATACAAATGACTCGTTTAATAACATGTTTGATTAATAGGTCATATTTGACCTGAATAACCTATTATCAATTCTCATATATCTAAAATTAAAATATAATTACAACCATAAATATTGGAATAAACATATAATTACAACAAAAAATCAAGCAATAATAACAAAAGCTAATACATTTATAAGTTAAACAGGTCAAACGGGTTCACATGTTAAATACGAACACAATTCATTTATTAAACGGATTAGCCATGTTGACCTGAAGATGACACAAGAATCCATTTAGCTTCAACCTATAACTTATTTATAAATGGGTTAATCATATTGAGTTCGCAGGTCATGTCAGATTTTGCCACCCTTGCCATCGTCTCTTGTTAGACAATTACTATTACTTTTTTCTTAAAAAAAAAAAAAAAGAAGTTACACTTGGTACTTATCCAATGCCACCCACGCTACATGTTCACTTGTCCCACACACAATTCCCTAGTATATTTTTTAATTGATAAATATAATACTACATTACCACCCACCATTTTGTCAGTTTGTTAATTTGTATCATTAATGTTGTTTGTATCATTACTTCCCTACTATTTTAGACCAAGTATACATTCTGATAGTTGTATCATTAATTGATATATATATATATATATATATATATTTTTCTGAATTTCACACAACATATGATAATACACTTAGTTGTACATGTTATTCCTATTGATTAGGGATAATTCAGATGCGTCTTTTGGGGAATTATTATTATTTTTAAAATGTCAAGATTCTTATAGTTCAATTGGCACTTTTTGATAATACTTCTTACCACTTCTAGTGAAGATAACATGGTTCAAAATTTTCCTCCCCAACTATCATTTTCTTTAATGAAAAAATGAAATAAAATAAAAATTATTTAAATGACTTAATTAAAAAAAAAAAAAAAAAAGAAGAAATTTAAACAAGAAGAGTTATCATTTTCTTTAACGAAAAAATGAAATAAAATAAAATTATTTAAATGAATTAATTAAAAATAAAGCAATAAACAAGAAGAAGTGAGCGTTTGTGCATAAAAAAAAAAAATGCATTGATAGGGAGAAAGAGTCCTTATTAGTTATTATAATTTACAAGTGTTTTACAATTTTTTTTTTTTTTCGGTAGGAATTGAGGGAAGACAGGGTGAACAAATTGCTTGGTGTTTTGTGATACGGCAGGGCCACACTATGAATTGAGGAACAAGTGTACCGATAACCTAGCAAGTTGAACCTCTCAATCCAATATTCCCCTAGTGCCAATAATATATGATAAATTATATGTGTTTCTTAATAGAAGGTACCAGTCAGTAAGACAAGAACTTGAAAATGATCTTGTTTGAAAATTGAAACGTAAAGAAATATATACTTTTTCAAAGTAGGAACTCTAATTTCTGCAAAGACAAAGACTGAGCAGGCGAACATCCTTATTATTTCCTTCGACTTGCGAACAACGACCTAAAGAATATGAGTTACTCAGTGCCTTAATTTGTAAGTGTTTTAAGTTTGTCATTTCCAGTAGGAAATGAGGGAATGATAGGGTGAACGAATTGATGTACTTGCGGTAATATGTAGATGATATGGGAGATTCACAGTGTTGGGAGAGTGGTCCAATTTGTAGGCATAGTTTTAGGTAGAATTAGAGGTGTATTTTTACCACACATAAAATTCCAGTTCAAGAAAGAGAATTTTATGGGGAGGAATTTTGGATGTTATTCACTATATTCCTAAAACATTTGTAGGAGAAGCCATTAGTTACTAGATGGGGTATTTTTGTCATGTAGAAAAGTCCAAATTAAAGAGAGGAATCTTGTTATAGATAGCATAAAAGAAAAAGATAAATACAAGAACTTGAAAGTGATCTGGTTTGAAAATTGAAACATAAAGAAATAAACTTTAAAATTAGGGACTCTAATTTCAGCAAAGACAAAGACTGTGCAGGCCAACATCCTTATTATTTCCTTCAACTTGGCAAACAACGACCTAAACAATTAATATGAGTCAGTCAATGCCTTAATTTTTCACATTGAGGTTATCGCTCAAGAATGTACTGAGTGATTTCACCTCGTATCATCTATATGCAGGAGTAAGAACCACAAAAGAACAAAATATTCAACAAAAATGTCATTCAAAAGCAATGAATTAGTATAGATACTAATTATTGTGATTGGAAAGGATAATTATTATCCCATCCTATATTTGATATAAGTCCAGAAAAACTTCCATAATAACTGCATTATATATCTAAAATTAAAAGTGAGAAATTTATAAAATGCAACCTAATATATATATATATATATATATATATTATGCTTAATTAAAAAACAAATATTTTTTCCCGCAATTAAAAAGTAAGTACACTCATAAAGCATAATCTGTGAACAACAAGTACACTAATAAAGCATAATTTGTTTTGAGTATTTAAATTTTTTGATGGGGCATTTAAATTTTTTTTTTTTCCTAAATGTCAAGAATATTATAGTTGAACAAGCACTTTCTGATGGCACTTTTTGATGTTTCTAAAAAAGATGTTCAAGAGTTCAAATTCTCCCTCTCAATTATCAATTTTTTTAAAAATAAAATAAAAATGATTTAAATGATTTTTTGTTTTTTATTTAAATAAGAAGATGTGAGAGTTTGTGTTTAAAAAACTGCATTAATCAGGAGAAAGAGTACTTATTATAATTTATAAGTGTTTTAAGTTTTTTTCTTTCTTAATTTTCAGTAGGAATTGAGGAAATGATAGGGTGAACGAATTGCTAGATGATACAGTAGGGTCACACTATGAATTCTCAATCCATTTCCCTTGTGCCAATAATATCTGAAAAATTATATATAAAAACATAGTTTTGCATCACAGTGATAGTATAGTTGCATACTGGAGAATGAATGCCCGTGAAAGACTTAAAAAGGTAAACGCAAGACTAGACTTAGCATTGGCACGCGAATTTAATGTTAGGACTCTATTTCCACATTGACATGATATGGATTGATCAGAGAGCTATATCGTTTGAATATATTGCCTTGCTGAAAGCGACCAATACATTATTAAAGGTAACTAAGAAATTTTCTAAATTTCCACGTTCACATGAATTGGTGTAATTTTTTAAACTTTGATGGAGACATGCCGTTTAGCGTACTCCAAATTGTATTTTCAATCCAACATTCCCTAGCGGGGGGTGCCCATATGGTCACGTCCAGGGGGGTGAGTCACAATGGTTGCTCCCGCCCCCCCTTTTTGTTCATCAAAAGAAAAAAAAAAAAAAAAAAAATTGCATTTTCAAGTCTCAAGTAATAATTCAATGGATGAGAAGTGAATTAAAATAATAATAAAAAAATCTGCACATTTTCATTTTACTTAAAATCTAACATTATATTTGGATTTTATAATTGGTGACATGGTCTAATTTCAAATGCTTAGTCTAGTGTCATAATTTTCCTTTCATTTCAATTTTTAGATTATGACACAATCTAAAAAAAAAAAAAAAACCTTAGAGCTCTCATTTAGAGAGATTAAACTATTAATTTAGATAAAAAATAAAAATAAAATATTTTTCAAAGTGGACTAAGAAGTTTTTTTTTTTTTTTTTAATTTGGATAAGTTTGTTTTAAAGACATAGATTAGTAAGAGAGTGTCACATTTTGTAGACATTTTAAGTGGAGTTAGAGATATTTTTTGCTGGGTTATCCTTACGTTTTGTTTTTTAGTAAGAGAGTGTCACATTTTGTAGACATTTTAAGTGGAGTTAGAGATATTTTTTGCTGGGTTATCCTTACGTTTTGTTTTTGTTAAACATAGGGTCTAAGGGTATTTCTAAACCACATAAAAGTCCAGTTTAAGGAGTGAAATCCTCTTATAAATAATATAGATTAGACTCTGACTGTTTATGCTATGAGTGCAGTGACTGTATTAATTAGTGTCGTGTTACCCAGATAAGTTGATAGCTTGCTTGGTTAAACGGTTAAACCACACTTTTATGGTGCTGTTGAATACAATTTTGGAGTTTCTAGTGATCGAGCAAGAGAAACAAGTTATTATTTGATTTACTTTTCTGCATAGTATAAGGGTATAGAATAAATGATTATGATCTTTGTTTTTTGTGGTCTTAGTTAAGAGATACAAATTATTCTGATCTTTGATTTTTGTGGTTCCCATGTCTGGGTTAATTACAGATCTCTGTCTATATATATTGTGAAACTCGTTAGGCAAGCTTCAGTTGAGGAAGACTTAAAAAGAATTCAAACAAGAAAACGATGTCATGCCACTAATTATATACACGACGGCGTTTCACATAAGCTTATTAAATTTATTGGATTTAGATGATACCGTGTCTCTTGGATTTATTGCTCATTTTGGTTCTATGAATTAAGTTTGTTTTCCTTTTGAATTATCAAGATAGAGTGACTTCTGAGAATATGATGAGTTGCGAAATTTCACTTAACACCGATAGTTGTAAATTTTCATGAACGTGAGTAATAATAAGCAATGCCATAATTCATTAGTGGCCAAGGATAAAGAAAAGTGGGTCTCCGCCTTTTTGCAGTTATTAGGGAACCAAAATCAGGCTGGTGGCTGGAGGTTTAAAAGAACAAACTTAGGACCATATTTTGTTACAAGAATATTCATCCTATTGGTTTTACTCAGATAGTACAGTAGATTTTTATTTTGTAAAGACCAAAGTTAATAACTCTGCTGTTCTCTGATTGTTGGTTTAAGGAATTTAATGTAATCTTTGGTTGCTCTTGATTTTACCCTTAATGCAACATCTACAAGGCCTAGCTAGCAAAGTAGGGAAGAAAAACGACTTAATTTGAAGGATAGGACATTCACTTCCCTCCAAAACTCCTAGTATTTCATTCTCTCAAAGGCCATCAAATGTTGAAATGTTGCACAGCCTTCCAAAAATCTATAGTTTGATGCCTGTCAAAGGCACCCTGCCAAGCTGCAAACATATCCATAACCCTATGTAGCATTACCCATTATAGTCCAAACATACAACACACCATTGACCACAACTTATATGTTATAGGAATAGGACAATAAAGAAGAAGATGACCCACTTACTCTCCACTCCTTTTACACACACAGCCCCAATCCAACACAAACACAATATACCTCAAAGATTATCAATAGATAAAATCTTCCCTAGGGCCACGGGCGGCTCTACAGCCAGCCCAAGGGGTTCAAATGAACCCCTTGGCTTGGGCCAAAATATATATATATATATATATATATATATATATATTTTGACTAACCCTAAATTTTGTTTAAACCCAATTGAAATAAACTTGAAATATGATCATATTAGTGCTATTTTCACAATATTTTTACAATAAAGGTTAAGTGACAAATTATAATTGATTTTTTATCTAAACCCATAACTGACATCACTTTTTACATACTTCTAACAACTTGTCATCTAGATTTTATTGAGTAAATGTTTTGTCAATAGCACTACTCTTAAAATTGCTCATTTGTTAAAAAATAAATAAAATTCTCTTTGGACTCTGGCTTACTTTATTGTTGATGGTAGAATGAAACTCTTTTTTCCTGCACTTTTCTTCTTCATCAACAAAAAATTACACCACTTGTACAATCAACTGATCTGTATTTAAATCTATGTTTATTTTCTCATTCTCTCTTTCTCCCTTCTATATTTTCTTTATATCTAATCAAGTAGTTTGATAAATGTTCTACAGTTTTTTGAGTCCAAAAATTCTTTTAGTGCTTGCTCCAATTCTAAGAGAATGACCACATGTGTGGCTAAAAATCCATACACTTCAAAAGCAAAATCTTATATAAGTTACTATTTATTTTCCTTAGTTTAACGTTTACTTTCAAACCTACTCTTAGGTGTGTTACTATTCTTCTTTATCATATATTTTTATTTAATTGATATTACATATGATTATAATAAATTATTATTAATTTGACAAATATTATGATTAGTTATTTATTTATATTTATTTATATGCATTCTATTGTTGTTTTCGGACCGATCTTTAAACTATTAATAATATTTTTAGACTATTTTACAATATAGTCTAAAAATACTATATATGTTAAAATACTATATATGTTAGATTATTGTATGTAATATGACAATTGTATATACCAAAAAAAAAAAAAATACAAAAAAAAATAATCATTTTATTTTTTACTCCACAACAAAATCCTAGCTCAAGACACTATTGACCCCCCTAAAAGAAAATCCTGGAGCCATGACTGCCTAGGGCAGGAGTCCAAGATAAGGTCACACCACACCACCTTCCAAGGTGACAAGGTTCCATTAATCGACTATAAGGAATGATAACACCCACGCAGCTCAAAACCCCGACTCCTGGCAGGCCTCCAACAAAGTTAACTCTTCAAAAGTAAGAATTAACGTTAACTCTTCAAAAACAGATTGCTATGTAGATCTTTTGACCATGAAATATGTTTACATGTTACTTTGGATTGATTTTCTTGGATTATTCTGCCTCATAGGTTTTATAATATTTGAACTTTTCTTTGGATTGAACTATCTGGGGAAGTCATCTGGGAAGGACTGCATTGTTGAGGTTCCATCTACATTTATGTATGTATCAATAGTCAATACTTTATTTATTTCGAGTTTTTGAATTTGAAGGATTTCCTTGGTTTTACTATATTGGGGTGCACTATTCATAGCTGTTATGTTATGTTTCATAAATCACTAAATTCAAATCATTCCCCTTGCTCATGCATGGAATTAATTGCATCAATTACCTACCTAACGGTTAAAAAACAATATTACATGTGCTTTGTTATTGGTTTCATGTGTGCAACATTCCTTTCTTTGTCCAAGACCTGTATATCTCCATTGTCATGTGGTATTGAATAAACTTTTTTATAAAATAAATTTATGACAAAGTTTAGTTACAAAATTGGTTATATTCTTAAGCTGCAACCTTACTCAATATCTTTTTATTAGAGGTGAATTTGACAAATCCACCATTGAATTACATTTTCTTCTTATATCCTCATTACTTGCAAAATTTCTAGAAAATTAAAGATCAATAGCTATGTCATCAATAAATTATTTAACTTACAAGTTTTTGTAGTTTAAAATTATACATAAAATCTAAGCTTATAAATCATATAATAAATAATATTTGATTTATACAAAATTTGAAATGTGTATTGAGAGCGTAAAGAATATGCAATTCAACGGTTAGATTTTCAAAATATATAGTAATTTTTATTTTATTGAGTAAGGTTGTAGGCTACAACCAATTTTGTTGTTAAACTTTGTCCATAAACTCATGCTCACTTTCAGTACATGTTGAATTGCATCTTTTTACATTCATAGCTAGTATGTGGTAAAATTCTGGTCTATGTTTTGACCATGGATGAACTGTTTTCAGGTCACTTGAGTCACAAGACTGGGTTTGTGAGTCAAGTGAGCATAAGGAAGATCAGGAAGAGTGGACACTAAAGAGAAAGAGCAAGATCCAGAATAATATATAGCAATAGTAATTCTATTCACTGCTAGACCCTAGACTAGAATCGAGTCAAGTCAATAATGGAAAGGAGGTGTACAAGCATTAAAGGGCAACAAAGGTAATGAGTAGTACAATATTGAGTCAAATTAGGGACTCTAATTTCTGTAATGACAAAGACTGAGTCGGCCTAGATAATATGGATCAGTCAATGCCTGCCTTAAATTTCCACATTGACATGATCGTTCAAAAACACCGATCCAATTTCATATCTTGATTAGACCCTTTATCTCATTTGCAATACGATGCTGAAAACATTAATCCTAGGACCTATGCACTATGCAATAAGGAGAGTGCATTAGTACCCCTACATAGTTCGCACATCATAATAGAATACTTGCAGACTGAAGAACGAATGCGCGTGAAAAACTTGAAGATTTTTTTCTTGAGAGAAGAGGAATGCGCGTGCATTAGTGTTTAGCGCATGAATTTAATGTTAGGACTCTATTTCCACAATGACATGATATGGAATCATGGATTAATTAGGACTTTATAGCATGCATTGCCTTGCTAAGAGCAACCGATGGATTAATAATTCAATGAACTAGAATTGCATCTCAACAAAAATGAATAAATTGCAAACAAAACCCCTAGAGTTGTAGGGGTTTCTAATTTTTACATCAATATTTCGAATTAGAATTTTACCTCTTGAAGTTACATTATATCAGTAACCATTTCATTTATATTTTCTGTTAAGTGCACGACATAAACTTGTCACATGTACTGTTTATTTCATCCAATTATATAATGTCACGTCATTTTCATTATATTATGTAGCATTATTTTATTGGACAAATTAAACAAGCATGACAAGCTAGCTTGTGTGTCACATAACTGAAAATATGGATGGATATGCTAATAATGCAAATAGAATGTAACATTAAGGGTAAAATCTAAATTCTAAAATTTTTAGGGTGTAAAATCCAAAAACTCTCAAACTTTAGTAGTGTAATTTCACTTCTACTACTACCAAAAAAAAAAAAAGTGCATATTTTACTTTAAATATAACGTTCTTTTTAGAAACATGGTTGTAATTTAAAATGCTTTTGTAATATTAGACTGAATGTTTATGCCTAGGAGAGCGGCGACTGTATTAGTGTCCTGTTAGACACATTTTGTGTTTACTGATCAGGGACCAGTAAATTGCTTGAATTTTAGGTATCCATGCCAATGTTTTGGACTTAATTAGCTCGAAAGTACTTAAAAGAACCATGATAGCTAGTAATATCTAGTGTGATCATCCACATCAACAATGCAATAGAACGTGCTGTAATATTTACATAGAAACGACACCGTACCACAGCCATTGAGTAGTGACCATTGCTCAAGAGTTCAAACTTCAAACAACAAAATGATGTCGTGCCACTTAATGTTCACAAAATCGTTTCACATATTCCTATTAAAGCTCATGGCGCATGCGACACCATTTTTATAACCCAATCGTATTAATGAAGCATAGTTAAACGATGCCTTTGCAATAATAGCTCTTAGGCTGTAACAGAATTGTAACAGAATCCGTTTAGGCAGTTATGAGTTGAATAGAGAGTAATTTAATAGTGTAATTGATTCGCTTCTTAAGCTCATGACAGTCCATTATTCATTAGAATAGATATAAAGTTCGTTACAATAAGAGTTCTCAGATATTGAGAAAGCAACCATAACTAATTATGCAAATAGACTGATAACTTACGCAGAGTAATGGTAACAGAAAAATAACAAGAATACATGCAATCCTCAACCAAATTGAAGCACTGCAGTCGCCAATGAGGGTTGATATAAAGAACAGTAATAATTCCCAGGAAGAACATGATGAAAGTCACCGAAAAGCTAATGAAGAAGACCGCTTGATCTACTTTGTACCATTTCTCATCACTTGCATCTAAGGTTTGTGTTGGCGTTGGAGGTGAATCGTATCTATTGGTGCAGTTTTTCTCCAATGGCAGTACTACACAGAGAAGTGGATTTCCTTCATAGCTGCTTGCATTAAAAGTTCCAAATTGGAATTTCATATCTGGGGTCCTACCTGACAAGTTGTTATATGCAACACTGAACACTTCTAAAAAGGTAAGACCAGTAAATTGTGGAGGGATTTCTCCACTCAATCTATTGTGAGAAAGATCCAAGCTCTCTAGTTCAATCAAGTTGGAGAATGTTTTTGGAATGGAACCTGTGAACTGATTGTGAGACAAGTTTAGTGCACGAATTCCTTGTAATTGTCCAAGTTCAAGTGGGATTTCACCTGTTAGGTTGTTACAAGAAAAATCCAAACCAGACATGTAACGAAGAATGCTACCCTTGTAAGATCTAAGCCCATATTTAGTAACAAAGTTAACTTCAATGTATTTGCTCTGACGTTCAAAACGTTCACTATCATGGACACTTTCATCTCCGTAAGTCAAGGTCCCCACATGTACTGAGGAAATATCACCGAAAGACAAAGTCTCGTTAGAGACAATGTGTTGAAAACAGTGAGGTAATGTCCCAGAAAAGAAGTTTCTAGAGAGATCCATTAAGCTTATATTGGTCAGTTGACATAACTGAGTTGGAATGGTGCCATTCAAACGGTTTCCTCTCAGCAACAAAATTCTTAAGGAGGAAAGTTTACCGATTGCAGTTGGAATGATTCCTGACAACTTATTGTCACTGATATCTAATGTCACAATCTCTGAAATATTAAGAAAAGCTTCTGGTATTGATCCTGAAAATTTATTCTCTTTCAAATTTAAATATTGTAAATCATTGCTTGACCACGAAGGTAAAGATCCCGAAAGAAAGTTATGAGAAATGTCCAAATTCATAAATGGAGCTGTTTCACACACAATTTCACCTTCAAAATAATTATTTCCCAAAAGGAGACTAGAAGAAGATGTTTGATTGCATATCCAAGTAGGAATCTTACCTGACATGTTGTTATTGCTAACATCCAAGAAGAAATAATTCAAAAGTCTGTGGGGAAAATTCATTCGACATAGCTCCAGAGAACGAATTATCATTTATTATCAAAGCCTTTAACATAGTCAAGTTAAAATCACTTGACAATAAATGGCCATCGAAATTATTATTAGATAATTCCATTATCATTAGCTTGGAGCAACCTGCTAATAACTCTTTTGGTACTTCTCCGAAGAAGTTGTTGAAGGACACACTGAATACGCTCAAAAGACTCATATTGCCAATTGAGGATGGGAGGGAACCACTGAGAGTATTATTGGATAACTTTAGACTCAATATATTTGGTAGCATACCCTATATTTCCTTGAAGCTGCCCATTGAGCTGATTGTTTGACACATCCATCCAATAAGTAAAGTTGAGACACAGCGGCAAATGAAAATTACCCGAGAGAGAGTTATCATTAAGACTGACATATTCCAGCCTTGAAGGTATATGGATGCTGTGATGTCATTTTAGTTTAACATTAACCATGCTGAATTGAACTTTATGACTATAACATCTGTGAAATTCAGTTTTGAACTCAATCCCACTTAATTATTATTTTAGGGATTGTGTTTTTGATCATGTAAAACTAATTTATTTAGTGTTGATCAAGTGTTAAATCTTTAATAAAAGCACGGCGGTGTGTGATGAGTCTGTACAGTTATATATAAAGTGATTAATTTCATAGTCCTTAAAAGCTAAGGACATTTATTAATCATTATCTAACTAAGAGGCCTAATGAGATTAAAGATATTAGTTAAATAGAACTCTTAGTCCTAAATTGTTTAGGACTTATCTTTTAAGAAACATTCTAATGAGATTGGAATTGTTGCATGATTAAAAGTCCTTAATTTATTTTAATAAAAAATTTTAATGAGATTAAAGCTCTAATTAAAAGTTATATAGTTTCTAATAAGATTAGAATTCTTAATCAAGTAAGTTAAGGATAGAGTTCTATATAACTAATTTTTGATCCATTAGATTATAAAGAATCCTAAATAGTTTAGGACTTCCATTTTAGTTAGTGATTCTAATGAGATTAGAGTCTTTAACAAGTGTAAGATTATAAATTGTAATGAGATCACAGTAGTCTAAAGAAAACCCAAATAACAGGTGGGAGTGTTGGATTCAAAATAACCCTTTTGTTAAGTTTATTGTAATGTAAGTAAGTACCTTATCTTGGCCTTGGGCCTTGCATTCCATGCGGAGGGTATTTACTTCACAAATTACATGATTAAACTTCTTTGTGATTACACGAATGTTCGTTACGCTATTGTGACGTGACTTGGACAAATCACATCAAATTTAAACAATTAAACACATTGTAGGGTTAAAGTTGTGATGAGATCGCAATGATGTCAAGACAATCCACTTGTTTTAACATTTCTAGTGGGAGAGAGATTCAAGGGTTGATTCTCATGGCCTCCATTGCCGGTTTATAGTATTGTGATTAGGCACCTCGCCTTGGCATTTATGCCTTGCTTCCTACAGAGGGTGTTTAATTCATGGAACTACATGTTAAACTTTTTAATTGATGGATGAAGTGTGTTTTTACATTGAGAACGACCATGCTACCATGGAGTTACTTGGTGACTCACATAGAGTCTAGGCAATGGTGTACACTAGACTAAGTGTAATGTTAACCCCTCAATGGAGCTATGTCATTATTACTTAGAGGCTAAAGGAAAAGCAGCAAATTATTTTTGTTTTGTAAGAGTTACTATGATAGCATTAATAATGAGAATAGTTCTCACCTGATCATAGTGATTGGTATGACCTCGCTACCGAGGAATATTAATTGCGGGATTGGGTTGTTGTTGCACCTAATATAATATGTTTTTATAGGTTCCATATTATATGGTCGTGGTTGCAAAATATAATGTCCTTGTAATTATGTTCATAGTCTCAAATTGAAGTTGTCATAAATTTATGTTTTCTAGCTACTATTTTAATTAAATCACATTGACTAAGAAACAATTTTGGACATTGTGCTTAAAGGAGCTAAGGTACATAAATATGGTTTGATTCAGCATAGTCATAATTTCTTATACATGATGCATTTTTGGAAGATAGTTTATGATGTGATCATAGTCTCATTGAGATGCTAACATGTTACATTGGCTTCTATCTCAACTGTGCTACAACATGAGACGCAAGAGTTAGCACTAAGTTTAGAATTTATATTAAGTTTAAATGAGATGTTTGGTATGAAATATCAAGCTACTAAGCAATATTTGATATAAATTATATTGAGTGCTAAGAAAGGCTTAAGGAGTTCCAATTCTATATCATTTTATGAAAATATTTTCATCTCTAAATGAATTGGAATTCTTAGATGTAGAGATTAATTGTTAATCTCATATGGATATGTTTCTACAAGTCCGTGTTAGAATCATTTGATCAATTCAAATTATTTTAAATTGATGAGTGAGTTCTACGTAACAGAAGACATCTTAAAAGTTAAGGCTAGGATCAATATGACTTAATTCAAATTCTAAGCCTTGACCGACAGGTAAGGATAAGAAGAAGAAGAAGAATACCAAACAGTTGGGCAAGCTAGTTGCCCTAAGAGTTGCCAAAAAGGAAATTAGACTCAAAAGCATGACCTAAAGGAAAGTGTTTCCATTATGGTAAAGCTAAGCATTGTCCATAGTTGTAATCTAGATGAAAATTTACATGTTTTTACTTTTAAAGAGAAAAGTTTCCATCCTTTAGTATTGTATGTTTTGACACTTAAGTCTAGGTCTTATTAATCTAAATGATATTCTAGACTGGTGAAAGATGGCTTTTAGAACCATTAGTTTTTTTTTTTTTTTTTTTTTGGGGTTATATTCCCAGTCTACAAATTCTTTTTAGAGGATAATATGACCTAGGGCTCCTTTATTGTAAAAGAATATAATTTCAATGACTTCTTTAAGTTAGTGCATACATGAAGGAGGAATATGACTCTTTTATAAATGGTAAAGTACATGATAAATATTTCTATTTACTTATCTCTTTTGGAGATATAAATCATAAGTCCCTTGTAAACTCAAAATATAGTTCGTAGTTGGTGATGAAATTGGGCGTTTCATCTGTGAAGACTATAACTCATCAACTAAGATGGTTTGTCTTGATCATGGAAGTGGAGACTTCTAGTTAATATATTGATTTGTCCAATATGGAGTCAATATATTAACCACATTCCATTTAGGCAATCTATACATAGATTCAACCACTTTAATACCCCAACTTGGTTAATATGACTCTAGCTCCAATGGGCCTCAAACTTATCTGTAAATTCTTGACAAGCCCAAAGTTACCATTAATTATATAACAAGTACCACTATAGAAATATAATTACACTCTAAGCCTTATTAATAAATTAATCTCACGACTTCTAATTTCATAGACTCTCAATCCTAAGAGGATAGTGAACCTGAATATGAAATGTAGGTTACTTTGATATATCAGTAGTGAGATCTAATTTAATGGTCAAAACCTCAGTGTGTTGAGGACAAATTTTTCACAACACATGGTTTCATTTCATTGGCGACCCACACCACGTCAACGCTATTATAGATTTCGGGAAAATCTCTTCTAAAGCCCAAAAGAGCCCATATTTACACAAAAATGCGTCAAAGCCCATGGTTCAAGCTCATAGAACATCATCTCATTTTTTGGCTCATGATCCAAGCTCATGAGTCACATTAGGGGAATTTTGGGAGTCGTGGTTTGGAGGGCCAAAAAGTATGTTCAGTGAAGCTCTAGTGGTTTAAAGTTGATAAAGGAAAGCATGTTACTTGGCATGTCTTCCCCAATTCCCTGAACTCTGACGGGTCAGTGTGCAATAGGTAACATTTGGTAAGCCTCTCGTATCACATAACACTTAAATGATAAAACTCTCCATGCTCTTTACATAAAAATTAATATTCATCATATAATATAAGTTTAAAAATATAATTATAGTATTATTATCATCTAAATCAATTCCAAGCACATACCTAAATATATATTAAAATCTCATATCTAGCGTTAAATGCTCTCCTTACTCTCCAAGATTTGGTTAAAATACAAAAAGACCATAATTACATCTTTAAAACTTCATCAAATATCAACCAACTAGTCTATTACTTACCAAAATTATATATGAACTAAACACATAATTTTCCAAAAGATGAAACTTAGCCAAAAATACCAACAGCAGCTCCAGCAGAAGCTATTTTGCAGAAACAGCTCTAGCAGAAGCTGCAAACAGCTCCAGCCGAAGCAAAAATAACTTTTGCAGAAGCTGCAACAGCTCCAGCACATTTTGCAGTAGCTCCAACTGTAGTACCAGAAATAGAAGGATCCCTTAAAGATTATCTTACCATTTTTAGCCAAATCATGAATTTAAAGCCAAGTATTTTCCTCCAAGCAAAAGATGTCATTCAGTTGTAACATCTATGATTGACAGTTGTAGTAGCAGCTCCAACACCATTAAAGTCTCTAACTTTCTTCTTTTGGTTAAAAAACAAAATCCCACTAATGAGACCACTTACTTTGCCAAAGATTTTTCCTTATTTGCTAAATTTCCCTTCAACTAGTTCTAATCTAGTTACATGCTTGGCTTTATATAAAGAGGGCCAAGTTACACACCATGATACATTACACCATCTATCCCTCTCTCACCCCCTTTGTTCTGAAACTTCATTTGGCTGCCACATACACATTCTCATACTTCTCCATCTCTCTTACAAAATCCCTCTTC
Source organism: Quercus aquifolioides (assembly GCA_019022515.1). Taxonomy (NCBI): domain Eukaryota; kingdom Viridiplantae; phylum Streptophyta; class Magnoliopsida; order Fagales; family Fagaceae; genus Quercus; species Quercus aquifolioides. The sequence continues at coordinate 88,600,593 of CM032328.1, read as the reverse complement.
ATAGATAATAACACAACACACATATTACAACACCATTACCCATTACCTATCTTTTCCACACTCCATTATTCTGAAGTATTATCATTTTGCTACCCAAAAACACTTCTCCATCTCATTCTTTATTTCTTATACAAAATCTCCCTTCTTAGAAAGCAACATAACCAATGTCATAACACAAAAAACCATTCCAGCAGCAGCTATAATCTCATGTATTTACTATATTTAATCTTCATATTATCTATCTCACACTTCCATATATTTTACAAACACATTCTCACAAAATACCCATACATACTTCTCATACATCTTTAAATTTCATGTCTCACAAAGTATACATATACAAGATCTATGTCCAACAAAGTATCTACATATAATTCCTATACATATTACAAACACCATATCTCACAAAATATGTATATTTCTTACCATCTCCACATATCTTAAAATATATCAAACACTCTTCCAAGAACTTATTATTAAAAGCCCTTTCTCATGGAAGACGTACATTCATAATGCTAAAAGCTCTTCTTATGAAAGGCAAAAACTTATAATACTAAAAGTTATTCTCATGAAAAGCAACATTACTCATATTCGACTAAAAACTAAAAGAGCATTACATGGGAAACGTCATTTAAATGCGTGATTAAAGGGGATAAACTTAACCAATCTATGCACACAGCTGGACATGCTCTCTCTCCCCCTAGTTGCGCCCATTTTCCCCTTCAATCAGGAAGTCGCCATGGAAGGACTCATAATATCATATTGTACCGCTGGACTCATTTTATCACGCTGCTGAAATGTCATAAGTCCACTGCTGTTCTACGGCTGGAGCCACAAACTATGAAGATAAGTCATTATATTTTATCTTCAAACTTATATTATTAAGTATATGTTAACTCATTATTATCTTACTGCTGGATGCAAGTTACTTTAATATTATCTCACTATTTAATAAACACAATCTCACTAATACTTCATTAATGAACATACATATTAATAAATCGATCTACCACCATTGCACATATATTATTTGGACATGAACCACCACTGGACACATATTTTTTGGAAATGAACTATCATTGGACATATATTATTTGGACATAGACCATTACTGGACATACTTTATTATGTTGAACATGAACCATGAACCGCAGCTGGATATAAACTATTGGACCCATCCCATTATTGGACATTTGATACCTAATTAATTATTTTCTAATATCCGACATCACTTAATACACATAATAATAACATATCAACTCACCATTTAATCGAAACTATCATGCTAAGCATATTTATTTATTTATTTCAACCATTATCATGATTCTAAGACTTTGGACTTCATCTATTTTGTAGGCTTAAAAATACACCGAAATCCATTGGTCTATGCAACCCAATGTTGAGTTTCGGGTTGAACTCCCTAAAGCAAATCTAGGCTTAACAAAGTCACACTTCCAATAGAAAACATGTGGCTACACTTAAAAAACTACCCCCGACATTAGGTAACCACACGTAGTATTGAGGGAACACATATTCTCAAGATGGAAACCATAATCTCTTTCTATAAAGACACAAAATATCCCCTTGAGATAAGGTTAATAGGAACTGGTTATTCAGGGTTAGCCACTTTAGTAAAGAGTTACTAAAGTTTATATTTATTGAAATTAGATTTCATAAATATGAATAACTAAAAGATTAAACCAGGTACTTAAGGAATTTATAACTTTGTTCCCTATGGATATTTCATGGATGGGTCAAATGATATCATATTAAAGTCTTGGGATATAATTTATTAATAAGGCCTAGAGTGCAGTTATATTTCCATAGTGGTACTTGTTATGTAATTAATGGTAACTTTGGATTTGTCAAGAGTTGACAGATAAATCTAAGGCCCATTGGAGCTAGAGCTTTATTAGTCCATTTAGTCCCGTCTCAAGCCGAGCTTAGTAGCATAAGTTTGTAACCAAGTTGGGGCATTAAAGTAGTTGAATCTATGTTTAGATTGCCTAGATGGAATGTGGTGTTGGAAAAACTGGTTTTGTATCTCATACAAAACCTATAGCGGAAGCAACACAAGAATCTACTTCATTCATGATAGATAACATGTAACCTTGAATTCTAGAACAAAGAAAAGAAAGCATACCTTAGTTCAGTAAAATTCAAAAACAAGACTTGAGAATACCTTTAATCTTCATCCCAATTCTACATAGTGCCCAAGATGAGTGGCCTCTCAATCAGTTCTTGTGTATGTTGATTTTTCTTTGGAAAAGTATATTTCCAAGATCCTGTAGAGAAAAACTGTTTTCTCTTCCTTTTAATCATATGTACGTTTTAACTGCCTTGACAGTTAATTTATTTAATGACTCTTATTAAATAAAAACTGATTATCTAATTGGGTTAGCCTTTTGGACCAGCCCAATTGGGCTTAAGTATGTGGCTTGGGATGGGATCAAAGGGACTAATAAGGTTCTAGCTTCAATGGAATATGGATGGATGAACTACTACTACAAATAGAATTTAACGTTAAGGGGTAAAATCCAAATTCTGAAATTTTTAGGGTGTAAAATCAAAAAACCCTCAAAATTTAGGAGTGTAATTTGCAGTTTTACCACGAATAACCCAAAAAAAAAAGAAAAAAAGAAAGAAACGTGTGCATATTTTAAGCTCACTGGATGAACTAGATAAATTGGTATGTAGACTGGTTCTCCCAAGGGTGATATCAGTAGTGCATGTTGTATAGGCGCGCTCGATGGCTAGAAATGTTGGAGCAAGGTATGCAATTTCATCTGTAGATTGAAGAATTCTTGTCTTGGTTATATCATGAATACAAATTTACAATAACCTTTAAGTGATTCTTGTGTTGAGACAAATATGGTCTTAAAGACAACATTAATTGGTAACTCTAAGCCATTAAAATTACAATGCTTGTTCTTTTAACTTAGGTTAATTACATTTTACCCACTATGATTTTGGAAATTTTAACATTGTCTACTTATGGATTGAAAAGTGTAACTTTACTCATCCAAGCTTGACTTTGTTATTCAACTTATCCACCTCATCACTTTTAAAGTGTTTCTCAAAAAAAAAAAAAAAAAAAAAAAAAAAAACGCTTTAGTCTGTTATAAAAAATAAAAAAATAAAAAAGAAGAAGAAGAAAGGGAGAAATGGACTTAGATATTGGGCCCATTAAATCTCTTTGAAACTCTTTCATCTTACCGTACATGAAACTCTAGCCCATTTGATTAAATAACAGTAATAGTTATTAGAAACTCCAACAACTTAGAATCATGGGCCTCATTAAGCATAGTAAACTGAACCAACATTTTATTAATTGGGAGCCACTACACTTGGGACTTGGTAAGCCCAATAAGCCTATAAATAGAATAGACCCTATTGACACCGAAACCGCACTTTAACATAACAACCTGTTCTTAAAAAAAAAAAAAAAAAAAATTTGATATTACCTTAGCCCAGCCCAAAAATCTATATTTCTTAAGAATGAAGTCAGTGGGTATGAATATCTAATATGACCTTAGCCTAGCCCAAATGTGTTTGGAATGATGTGGGAATTGGGCGGGTTGGCGAGAGATTTCACAAGCTATTCTTCCATTATTTTTTAATGTTGTTGTTGTTGTTCTCCATTGCACAAAAGGTGTTTGATGATTGGTCTGTGGGAGAAATTACTCTCAATTAGTGACAAAATTGGTTTTTGGGAGGATGGGGATGGTGATGATGATGATGGGTGGGTGGGATTTGAAGGTTTTGAGGGATGTGGGGAAATGTGGGGTGAGGATTCTTTCATTGATTTATTATATGTTTTTTTTTTTTCCGTTGTTGTGTAGAGTCTGAATAATTTTTTAATTAATTTCTCAGGGTCTAACTAGTTTAATTAGGACTGTTCTGTTGGTTAATTTTGTGTGTTTGATTTTGATTTTTTTTTAATCAAAATCTTGTTTCGCAGTTTGGTTTGTCTCACAAACTAGTGAGGGTGGTTGGCGCTGTTCGGATTCCCCTGGCTATGTTCCGTAGCAAGTATCTTATTAGCTCTGGGAATTGCCTCTGCTTCTTGTCGTGCTAGTACATTTTTTGTTTCAGATTTCATAGGATATTGATGCTGTAGCCAATGCACAGTATTTGGCAATCACGATGCCTGATTTAGAGAAGCAGTTGCGGCATGAGAAACACTTCCGCTATATTAGCACTCATGGTGTGGCTTATTGGTCCCGCGATTTTGTGCAGGATTTGGATCAAGCATGCAAAGATCACTACCGGGGCCTTGGATTTGGTCTGAGTTTTAAAGTTCTATCTTGATCATATTATCTCTGCATATAGAAGGACGAATAGAAGAGCAATATTTTTGGATTATGATGGAACAGTAGTGCCCCAAGCTTCAATTGTTAAAACCCCATCCCCTCTGGAAATTCAAGTTTCTTTCCGAGACACCGCTTGAAATACATGCACTGTAGTAGGATTGAGAAGAAAAGGTGTGGATAGGGCTGTGTTGAAATAGGATGCTTTCTTGGATCGTTTTTTCCTTTCCCAGTGATAGAGTGGGCATACTTCAGCAATCCGATTGATCTTTGGTTTTGATGTTAACTCATTTGTTGCAAGGGGGGACTGGATGATGCACATCTTTTGCTCCTTTAGGGAGGAAGATGAGCATCAGGGACTCTGGTGATCTTTTATAATGGGAACCAACTCTAACGAATTCAATTTCGACGTTTTCGTCCTTTGGGATAATGAGAGTTTGACAGAACTTAGGACCCAGCGTTCTTCATTGGTAAATTAATTAATTTTATTCTCTGTTGCTCTCTGATTGTTGTTGGCTTTATGGAATTTAATGTAATCTTTGGTTGCTCTTGATTTGACCTTTATGGAACATCCAAAAGGCCTAATTATTCATCCTCTTTCTTTTGAGAGGCGGGCTACCCATCCATTTTGGGTGGGGGTGCTCTTTAATCCAAGAGCAAGCGGCATGCTGGGTATTGACTCCATGGCAGAAGAAATCAAACATACTAACCACATGCTACCTAGCTAATCCCAACATATATTTGACCACTTTAATTCCTCAACTTGGTTACAAGCTTACGTTATTAAGCTCAGTAATTACAATTAAAGGCATTCTAGTTGAATAAGATTTTAATGAGATTGACAATGTGTGTATTAGTATATATTCTTTTATTTGGAAAAAAAAAATCAAATATTCGCATTTGTTTAATTTAGGGTGTAAATATGGACTTAAGCGAGTTTGTCAAGGGCTTAGCATCTTGGATAATGTGACCATATTGCAGAATGGAATGGTCTCTTTGTAAAACATTATAATAGATTATAATAAGAATTTTAGAGGATTTTGAAGCAAAATTTACTTCTTATGCTTCTATTCTTCTAGCATCGACACATAATGTTATTTTTAATGAAGGTATATAAGGATAAAATCTCTCCTTTCCCAATTATTGAATTGTAAAACATGATATTGATTGATTAGACTAATCAATCCATATCATGTCAATGCATAATTTAAACTATGATGGAGACATGCTATTTATCGTACTCCAAATTGCATTTTCTAGTCCCAAGTAATAATTCAATGAACAAGGATTGAATATGAACAAAAATAAAAAGAAGTGAAGGGGAAAAAACTGTGACTGTTTATGCTTAGGAGCGCAGTGATTGTATTACTATTAGTGTTGCGTTACCTATATATATAAGTTGATAACTTTGGTTATGTCACACTTTTGATGGTGTTGAATAGAGTTTCTTTCTTGCGTATGACATAGTCTGATTGGATTTTGATCTTTGGTGTTTTGTGGTTTCTATGTCTAGTTTTCTTATTCCTTATTCGTTTGCATTTTCTAAACTGTAATTATGGATCTCTGTCAATATATATGGTGAAACTTGTTAAACCAACACGACACCGTTTCACATTAGGCTATTAAAGCTTGCTGCCTAACGCATAAAACTGTTCCACTTAAAGTCGTTGGACTTGTAACATAATTCGTTTAGGCAGTTATGAGTTTTTGAGAAAGAGACTACAAGCTTTAATAGACTAAAAGATCTTCATCCAAGCCTCATATAAATTATCAATCACAGTAATTAATTCTGCTTCTTAAGCTCTTAGTTTCTCTCTTTCTCCCACTTTATCTCTCTTTGTTTTCATCTTCTTCTTCGATTAATTTCTTTGTTCTACTCACAAGCTTTACTTCAACTGATATTCTATCATTGTGTAAATCTTGTAATGCTCTTCGATTTCTTAAAAACTAGCCTATCACCCACGCAATATTTGGATAACTATTGGTAAGGTTGTTTCAGCACAACAAAGAGAATTCACATAATAGCAGTTTCATACATTTTTAGTGGATAAATGAGACTACAATGAGGATGAAAACAGGGAAAGAAAACTTATTAGGTCCATTATTGATAAGCATAGATATAAAGTTTGCTACAATAAGAGTTCCCAGATATTGAGAAAGCAACCATAGCTAATTATACAAACGGACTGCTAACTTACGTAGAGTAATGACAACAAAAAAATAACAAGAATACATGCAATCCTCAACCAAATTGAAACATCGCAGTCGCCAATGAGGGTTGATATAAAGAACAGTAATTACTCCTAGGCAGAACATGATGTAAGTTACCGAAAAGCTAGTGAAGAAGACTGTTTGATCTACTTTGTACCATTTCTCGTCATTTACATCTGAGGATTTTGTTGGCGTTGGAGGTGAATCATCTTTAATGGTGCAGTTTTTCTCCAATGGCAGTCCACAAAGAAATTGATTTCCTTCATAGCTGCTTGCATTAAAAGTTCCAAATTGTGCTTTCATATCTAGCGTCCTACCTGATAAGTTGTTATGAGCAACACTGAACACCTCCAAAAAATGAAGAGCAATAAGTTGGGGAGGAATTTCTCCACTCAAATTGTTGTGAGAAAGATCCAAGCTCTCTAATTCAGTCATGTTTGACAATGTCTCTGGAATGGGACCTGTTAACTGATTGTGAGATAAATTCAATGAAAGAATTTCAGATAGTTGTCCAAGTTCGATTGGGATTCCACCTGTTAGGTTGTTGCAAGATAAATCCAAACCAGACATGTATTCAAGAATGGGTCCCTTGTAAGAGCTACGCCTGTATTTTGTAATGAAATTAAATTCATCTTGTGGGTAATATTCATAAATAAGTCCAACTTTGTTACCGAGATCATCATAAAAAATTCCCAAAATAGGCACATTAATAACTTTTTGGAAAATTCTATATTCGTAAGGCATAGTTGAAATATCAACGCTATTCAAATCAAATAAAGGTTGATCGTCAGAGAAAACTCGCCCAAAGCAGTGAGGTATTGTTCCCGAAAGGAAGTTGTTGGACAGATCCATCAACTTTATATCGATCAATTGACAAAACTGAGTTGGAATTATGCCTCTCAAACGATTTCCTCTTAGCAATAAAACCGTTAAATCCGGAAGTTCACCAATTGCACTGGGAATTCTGCCTGACAACCTGTTGTCACTGATATCTAATGTTGAAAGGCTCGAAATATTGAGAAAAGCTTTTGGTATTGACCCTGAAAAGTTGTTCTGTCCCAAATGCACAGCTTCTAACCTTTCACTTGACCACGAAGGTAAAGAACCTGAAAGTGAATTTTGAGAAAGGTCTAAATGCTGAATTTGAATTGTTTCACAAGGTATCTGACCTTTGAAAAAATTATTCCGCAAAAAGAGTGTATCAAGATTTGTCTTGTTGCATATCGAAGTGGGAATCTTATCTGACAGTTTGTTATTGCTGACGTCAAAATAAGACATGAGAGAACATTTGGGTGACAGAGTTCCAGAGAACTGATTGTCATTTATCTTCAAAACCTTTAACTTAGTAAAGTTAAAAGTACTTGACAATAGATGGCCACTGAATTTATTATTAGATAAGTCCAAAATCTGCAGTAAGAAGCAACCTGCAAGCGATTCCTTTGGTACTTCTCCTGAAAAGTTGTTAAAAGACAGGTTCAGTATGCCCAAGAGACTCATGTTACCAATTGAGAATGGAAGATAACCTTCGAAATCATTTTTGAATAAATGAAGAATCCTTATCTTTGGTAGGATATTCCCTATATTTCCTTGAAGATGACCACTGAGCTGATTGTTTGACACATCCATTGCATAGGTCGAGTTAAGAGGGAGCGACAGATGAAAAGGACCCATGAACAAGTTATTATTAAGAGAGAAAAATTCTAGCCTTGTATTGTTTACAAGTAACCAACCAGGGAAAGGTCCTTTCAAGTTATTGTAAGAGAGATCAAGTACTCTCAAGCTGTGTTGGTGAAACAGAAATGTTGGCACTTGATTGGAGAGCTTGTTCAGATTACAGTTAGAAAGCACAAGGAACTCTAATTGAAACAAAGGTATCCAGCCTGAATTTTCTGTTTCTACGTCGACCTTCTTGCTATCACATTCAAACCGAAAGAATTCAAGCCTTGAGATATTAGCAAGTGAGTCGAATGAGAAACGCTCAAAATGGTTAAAACTGAGATCAATATACTTGAGGGATGTCAGGCCAGCCATCAAAGATGAAATGTTTCCTGTGAACTCATTCCTAGAGAGATCTAACAATTGAAGAGATGTTAAATTGTATAGGCTAGAAGGAAGTATCCCTTCAAAAAGATTCCCACTAAGATCTAAATCTTCAAGTTTCTTCGATCCACATAAATCTGTTAAAAAAATAATAATAATAAGAATATAAAAAATAAACTAAATTTTTGCCGTCTTCAACATTATTAAATTATATTTACAAGAATACAACGGGTCCCATCTTGTTATATATTGGTCTTTTAAATTTGTTTTCATTTCAAAAAAATAAAAATAAAAATTACATCAAATCAAGTAAATACATACATTGAGTTGGTAAAGAGCCATAATGCCATTTCCCACCAAAAGTAAAGATCTGATTTTGAGAGAAGATAATGTTCCTATAGGAGGAACAATAGCAGTGGTTTTTCTTTTGAAATTTTTTTTATTATTTTTTTAAGTGTCTTTTTTTTTTTTTTGGTAAACATTTTTTTAAGTGTCACCAACATATATGTTGTGTTCTGTGTTTTAATATATATGAAATAAATACAATAAAGTAGTCTTATATTTGTTATTTTTATCTTTATTTTTATGATGATTAGTGACTAATTTTGAATTATTTATGTTTTATTAGTAATTGAGAATTTACATGCTAATGGACTTTATTTAAGGTATAAGGATAGACTTTAACTCAAGTGGGCTGAACCCAACTCAAACTCAAAGACCTACAAGATGTGGAGAATTTTAATCAATTAAGAAAAGAAGCCAATTGGAGAAAAAAAATGTCATAATCCAAAATCAGGATTTTTTTCGTAGGTCTCAGTATTTTGAGTATAACTCTCAGTTCAAATATCGGATTGCAATGATTCAAGTTGGATAAGAAATTTAACTCAAAGGGCTACACCTTTGTAGTTTGTGGGTAAGAAGAAAAAAGAAGAGATGGATAGAGAGGCAGGGGAGCTGCTGATGGTGGCTTTCTTCCATGCTAGTACAATGACTATTTCTTTCTCTATTTTATTTTATATATATATATATATATATATATTTTTTTTTGGAGAAACAAACACATACACACACAAAGGAGAGAAAAAGAGGTTCTAACACAAAAACATATCACAATTCCACTAAAAGCCATAGCATTTTATTTTATTTTTATTTTATTTCAATTACCATGAGTAGCTAAATTTTCAATTAAGGTTGAGGATTAAACTTTCTTAAGGATTATCGGTATTTATTTTGAGATTTGATTTTTCCCATAATGATTGTTCTTTAATGATTAAACTATTCTTACTTCATATTAATTGACTAAGATAGGATTCTCAATATGAGTTCAATCATGTTTTTCTCATGATTTAGGATTTATCTTAATTGATTGAATGCTTGGTTTATTATTTCTTGATTTTAAAATTGGATATCTCTTGTGATTTGTTTGTCAATAGATACAATTGATGATTTAATTTTATATTTAAGAAGCGAAGACGAACATACTTTAGATTTTAAAATAGACATTTCAATGAGAATATATTCCATGAAAACAAGATCGATTTCTAGATTATCATGTAGTGGTTTGAGAGACCAAACAACTTAAAGTAACATTTTAGTAGTCCGACTCCCCCATCAACAACTCTTTTCTTAGATATATATTTTCGAATTTATTCTTTTTAATTATTGATTGTCTCAATATATATTTCTAAACCATGAATTATATATATATTAAATATTGTATTCAAAGTGTGGATTTGTCAAAAAAAAAAAAAAAAAAAAACTCATCAAATACAAATTTATTAAGTAGTGTAATTTGAACATGACCATTATATAGACATGCACCCAAATCTAATTCAACCATAAAATTTAGGGGAGAGAGAGAGGAGAAGAAGAAGAAGAAGAAGTAAAGAGAATATAGAAAAATCCATTACATTTTGACAAGGACCCATTGAAATAATTGCCTCCTAAATTGAGGACCTCCAAGCTTTGTAGACCAGCAAGATCTGCAGCAATATGAATATAACATATTTAGAAGAAACAGAGCATTATGTATTGCAACATTAAATAATATATATAATTATATATTGAAAAGCAAGGCAGCAGTCAACTTCTTCCCAAACAAGTCCTTATGTGTTTATTTTTGGTAGTCCCACTGTCCCATCAACCACTCTTTTCTTAGAGAGAGAGAGAGAGAGAGATATATATATATATACATATTTCCGAAATTATTCTTTTATTTTCTTTGCACTTACAAGCTAGATCAGATCTTAATAAACATATACAGACAAGATTTTATTTGTTTATTAATTCTTTATTTTGAGTGAAAGAGCCAAACAACCTTGCATTACCTTGGTCATAAAGGGGGCCTTCCATTTGATTAGAATCCAATTTCAGGGATTTAAGCGCTGATAGTGCACCCAAAGATCTTAAAATCCCTTTGTCGAAATGATTGCCACCAAGGTCTAGGTGCTTCAACTTGCTTAGCTTCGACAAACTTTTGAATTCTGAGTGTACACAATGAAAATAATAACCCTTTATTGTATGCAATTAACTCAATTACACTTTTATATGATAATAAGCAGGGCAAAACACCATCTTCACTAAAATTAAAGTAATTACTTAGGTGATGTTATGCTATTAAATCAAGTATAATGCAAAAGAATTGTCAAAAGAATTTAAAAAAAAAAAAATTGGATGCAACGTGCTCTACGGCTCTACCCTATAATGTGTTTCCAACAAATATGAATATCAATAGAGAATCAAATAATCAAAATATGGGGATGTTTCACTTTTGAGCAATAAGGCAAAAACGGAGGTGATGGAGATGCAAGTTAATTAGATCATAAAGCTGCTAATCATAATTAGATCACTGCTTTAATATAAACTAGTAACTCTGATTAAATCAAAATAAAATCTTGTGTCACTCTACCTTGAACTGTTAGGGAGCCATTGAGACGATTATATCTTAAATCCAACATCTCCAAGTCTTCGAAAATGGAAATTCCTAAAAGAAAAAAAAAAAGATGTGAAAGTGGGAATTGTTCATATACTTTGTAGGTATATATTATGACAAATGGGCATACCTTCGGCAGGAAATGATCCTTCCAAAAGATTAGCAGCAAGACTCAAAGTTTTGAGTGATTTAAGTAACCTCAATGATTGTATGATACTCTGATTGAACAAGTTACTACCAAGATCTAACCTCTCCAACTTGTTCAACCTCAACAAACTTTCAGAACCTATAATGAGATTGTAAGAAATAGAGTAATTATATTTTTTTTGATAAACAGGGTAATTATATTTTTTTATTCACAATAACAACAATATCAAACACCAATGAGTAGTTTTATTGATATAGTCAATTGAAGAGAATTCAAAGACCAATTTTTAGTATATTACATATGCTTTTTCCATTTTATTTGATACATAAATTAAATGGGAAAAGAATTGCTGAAGAAATGTGAAGTTAGCATGTAAGAAAAATTCAATTGTTTTAGTATATTGCATATGACTCATATGCACTTATATGAAGCACAAGTTAATTAATTAAAAATGGTTAAATAATAAGAAAAAACTTAAATATCATTAAAGAATCATAAGAATAAGTACTAACCAGATATATCAAAGAAAAGCAAGTATAATTTATGTGATAAATGTAAAACTTGTAATTATCATGGTAGATTCGTTAGTAAAAGCCGTATTATAACACCAATTCTATATAAAGCCATTTTTTTAAAAATCTTTTGAAAATAAAAAAGAAACAAATAAATATAAATAGGACGCACAATTAACATACTTTCATTCTACTATCTCAAAAAAAAAAAAAAAAAAAAACCCTTCATTTTCAATCCAACTAGGCAACCACCAATTGCATTATAGGATAAATTAAGACTATTGAGCTCTTGAAATGTTTCAAATAGAGAAACATTTAGAAACCATGCCACATTATTGTAATAAGGGTCATGCTAACGAGTGCCCTTAAGGCACTCTTTAAGAATCCATTTTAAGAAAGTTTTAATATCACTTTTATGGGAAATGAAAAAAGCTATCAAAACATTAATTGCTTTTTTCTTTTTTCCCATAAAAACTTTCTTTAAATGGATTCTTAAAGAATGCCCTAAGGGCACTCGTTAGCATTTCCCTTGTAATAATAATAGTCAATATCTAAATCCCTAATGTTTTGGAGAGAGTTGGGTCACGTGACTAGTGGTGGAGTTGCAGGTGGCTTGCTCCCACTCACAACACTCGCTCTCTGGCTCATCAAACCATAAAGGGAGAAGATGATCTGTATTAACATATTTGTTGGACCTCACAACTCCTTGATTTCTAACAGACCCATCCTCTCTTCTTCAAAGCAACCTCTGTGCCCATGAAGATGAACTAGAACTATCAAACCCCACAATAAGCACTTCACCAAGGACCGTCCCATTGTGAATATGTAGTAATACTCTAATTTTTTGCTAGACTAGTTTATATATTAGTTAGGAGAATCAAGTCAAGTCAATGGCTGTGGAAAAAAGGAGAACGAAGATTCATTATGGGTTGGCTAATAAAGGTGGGCGGTGGCATTTTAGTCCAAGTATTCGGATAGCATTTTTGTTTTTATGCTGAGTTGTACTAGATATGCTTATTGCTTAAGGATAATTCACAGGCATGTTTTGGAGCATTTTAATCTTTTCTTTTCTTTTCTCAATTGTCAATAGCCTTGAAGTTGAACTGAAACTTTTTGGTATTTTTAAAAAACACATTTAGTGCTTAAAATTTAAATCCACTCTCCTCCACGTATTGAATTATAAATTTAAACTAATCTGTTTTGTCTACTCTAAAAAATAATATTGAAATCAAGGTTTCTCTATCTCTCTACCTTGAATTGTACTAATAATGCTGGTTAAATCAAAATCAAGGTTTCTCTATCTCTCTACCTTGATCTGTTTCGGAGCCATTGAGCCTGTTGTTTCTTAAATCCAAAATTTCCAAGTCTTCGAAAACCGAAAGTTCTACAAAAACAAAAACAAAAAAAAAAAGAAAAAAAGAAAAGAAAAGAAAAAGTACTCCGATTGAATATATTACGTAATTAATAAATAATATATTATGGGAAATGCAAACCTTTGGTAGGCAGGGATCCTTCCAATGCATTGTAAGAAAGATTCATACTTTTAAGTGACGTAAGTAACCTCAATGATTGTATGATATTCTGATTGAAAATGTTAGCACCAAGATCTAAACTCTCCAGCTTGTTCAATCTCAATAAACTTTCAAAACCTATATATGATAAGATTGTAAGAAATAGAAATAATTATATTTTGTATTCAAAATTAAACAAATTAATTTATTCTTGATCGCAATAGAGAACATAGACCACCACCACCTTAAAATATAGCAAGTACAGTTGTTATGTCAAAGCACCCCTCATGAATTAAAGGAACTAGAAAATGGTTGGATGAATTATAAAAAGAATTAGTAATATATATGTCTATGTGATCCATCAGTTAATTAATAAAAGAGTGCATAACAAGATAAAGAGTGCATCCAAATCCAAAAAAAAAAAAACTTTGGAGTTAAGAGACAAACACACACACACATAAATAAGTAAATAACAAGATAAAGAGGCCGTATTAACAGAGGCCAACGAACTGAAGAGGAGAGACCGATGTAAGAGAGTGGAGGTGAGAAAAATTACAGTTTTCTGAGTTTTATTTTTTCTTCGGTATCGATCTATTTGTTGGCCGAAACTGATATTAACATAGGATAAATTACAGTCATTACAGATAATAAGAAACAGAGAGATGATATATATTAACATACCTTTATGCTCAATCCAACCACCAATTGCATTATAAGATAAATCAAGACTTCTTAACTCCTTGAAACTCTCAAATAAAGAAACGTTTAGAAACCAGACCATAAAATTGAAAGGCAAAACGTACAAGGGTCTGTCACCCGTATCGAATTCCCAGATATTGTGGAGAGAGAGATGGGTCACGTGACCGGTGGTGGAGTTGCAGGTGACTCTCTCCCACTCACAACACTCACTCTTGTGGTCATCAACCCATGAAGGGAGAACCCGTGAAGGGAGAAGATGATATGGGAAGGTCACATTGGGGGTGGACCTCACAAACTCCTTCTTCATTTCTAACAGACCCACCCTCTCTTCTTCAAAGCAACCTCTGTGGCCATGAAGATGAACTAGAACTATCAAACCCCACAATAAGCACTTCACCAAGGACCGTCCCATTGTGAATATGTAGTAATACTCCTCTAATTTTTTGCTAGACTAGTTTATATATTAGTTAGGAGAATCAAGTCAAGTCAATGGCTGTGGAAAAAAGGAGAACGAAGATTCATTATGAGTTGGCTACTAAAGCTGGGCGGTGGTATTCGGAGAGCATTTTTTGTTTTTATGCTGAGTTGTACTAGATATGCTTATTGCTTAAGGATAATTCACAGGCATGTTTTGGAGCATTTTAATCTTTTCTTTTCTTTTTTCAATTGTCAATAGCCTTGAAGTTGAACTGAAACTTTTCGGTATTTTTAAAAAGAGAGATGCTACGTCTACAACAATTCTACAACATTTTTACAATAAATCACAGGTGGTTAGTTGTTATTGGTTCAAATTTGAAACTAACACTAAGATTACTTTTTTGCCCCAACAATAATAACCAGTAACAACCTGTCACTTAAGATTTGTTGTAAAAATGTTGTAAAAATGTTGTAGACATATCATTTCTCTTTTAAAAAATACATTTAGTGCTTAAAATTTAAATCCACCCTCCTCCCTGTATTGAATTATAAACAAATAAATAAATAAATTATACATGTAACAATGTTTACAGAGTTAATTCATGTTGTTACTATCATTCAAGAAATAATAAGTTAAAACTCCTCGGCACTAGGATGGAATAGTTTGCCTAAATCTGCTTTTGATTCACTTATTCATCCTTCAAATTATCTTCAACTATTGTCACACTCATCAAGCCCAATTCTTTTATCCACTCTCTACAAATTTATTGTATTGAACTTGTTGGGTTTGAATTCACTCATCTATTAGGAATAGTGTTCAAATCTAGGCCTTACAAAATTTTAATAATATAACAGATAGATTTCTTTAACCTTAATTTTAGCCAATTTAGTACATAAGCTTTGATACTCTAACAAATAGAACACCCCCCCCCCCCCCCCCCCCACAAAAACTTTTATGCAGTTGCAATAAGAGTCCTTCATTTTCATTTCTTTTTTAATGATTTGGTGCAAGTTAAACTGGCGGGGAAAAATAGGTAAGGAGGTCTTATTGCTATTATATCAAAGTTTATATATTAAATTGGCAAAAAAAAAAAAAAAAAAAAAAAAAAAGAAGAAGAAGAAGAAGAAGAAGAAGTTAATGGGTCTATTTGCTACAATATTGAAGTTTATGTATTATAAAATAAAATAAAATTCATGAGTTATATATTTTTTTGTAAGAAAACTCAAAACTATATAATACCTATCATTTTTTTTAATCGTAAAGTTTTTTTTTTTTTTTAAATTGTTTCTTACATGACGAATAAACTGGTTTTAGATATTTCTTTTTCCAGATTCAAATTTCCACTTATAAATAAACAACTTTTAGTAGTTACAGAGATGCAAAATACAATTTATGTAAATTTCTATTATTATGTAATTATCCCCAAATTTGATTACTTAGACTAAAATTTTATAAAGGAGAATAAATTATTACATAAAAATTTTGAAATCTTTTTTATTTTTTTCCACTTTACTTTTCAATGATAACAATAATGGTTTTTATTAGCCTTTAAACAACAATAATATTTCTTTCAACTTTTGAAATGAATTTAACTTATAAAAGAGATAATAGTGTATTGATAATAATTATCATATAAAAAAAATATATATCACCAAAAATTCAAAAAAAGAGATAATAGTGCATTGATCATAGTTATAAGCATCAATTTCCAGAAATGTCGTATTAATAATGTCCTGGTGAATTCCATATTGGTAAGGCATTATGTCAATGGACAATCCCCCATCATAAAAATGAACATGTGAAGCGGTGGAATAGGCAATTTGATGAGAGGAAGTTGCCGGAGAGATCAATTAAGTTTATTAAGATCAATTGACAAAGTTGAGTTTGAATTGTGCCACTCAAACAACAGATGTCCACTGAATTTATTATTAGACAAGTCTAAAATCTGCAACCTGTTAGCAATTCCTTTGGTACTTCTGTTGAAAAGTTGTTAAAAGACAGGTTCAGTATGCCCAAGAGACTCATGTTACCAATTGAGAATAGGTGATAACATCGGAAAGCATTTTTGAATAAGTTAAGAAGTCTTATCTTTGGCCACTGATGAAAAGGACCCGTGAACAAGTTATTATTAAGAGCAACAAATTCTAGCCTTGTATTGTTCCCTATAATAACATTTACCATGTCCTGTGGCCGCTGGTAAAGGTGGCAACCTCAGAAATTCTACTTTCTCTTTCATTTTAAGTCCAATTCACTCCTAATTAACCTCAGAAATCCAATCAATGTCGAAAAAATATTATGGGGAGTAAGCTGTAAAGGTGGTACTTTGGAGAATTGTGAGTCAAGTCAATGGCGGAAAGAAAATTACACTAATTCAAGGCCAAACAACAATAACATTAGGACAAACAACCACAAAAGAACAAAATATTCAACAAAAAGGTCATTCAAAAGCAGTTAAGTATAGATACTAATTATTGTGATTGGAAAAGATAATTATTATCCCATCCTATAGTTGGTATAAGTTCAGAAAAACTTCCATAATAACTCCATTATATCTAAAATTAAAAGAGAGAAATTAATAAAATGCAACCTAATATATATATATATATATATATATTCTATGCTTAATTAAAAAAATATTTTTTTCCTGCGAAAAATAAGATTAAAAAGTAAAGTACACTAATAAAGCATAATCTATGCACAACCAGTGTACACTAATAAAGCATATATAATTTATTTTGAGTATTTAAATTTTTTGATGGAGTATTTAATTTTTTTTTTCTAAATGTCAAGAACATTATAGTTCAACAAGCACTTTCTGATAGTACCTTTTGGTGTTTCTAAAAAAGATGTTCAAGAGTTCAAATTCTCCATCCCAATTATCAATTTTTTTATATAAAATAAAAATGATTTAAATGAATTTTTCTTTTTTATTTAAACAAGAAGAATTTAGAGTTTATGTATAAAAAAACTGCAATGATCAGGAGAAAGAGTCCTTATTATAATTTATAAGTGTTTTTTTTTTTTCCTTAATTTTCAATAGGAATTGAGGAAGTGACAAGGTGAACGAATTGCTAGATGATATGGCAGGGTCACACTATGAATTCTCAATCCATTCCCCTTGTGCCAATAATATCTGAAAAATTATATATAAAAACATGTGCGGTGTGCCTCACATAGTTTCGCATCACAATGGAATACTTGCATAGTAAAGAACGAATGCGCGTGAAAGACTTAAAAGGTAAACGCAAGACTGGACTCAGCATTTGACACATGAATTTAAAGTTGTTAGGACTCTAATGAGTCTAATTCCACATTGACATGATATGGATTGGTTAGAGCTATATCGTTTGCATATATTATACTATTGCCTTGTGGAAAACAATCAATGCATTATTAAAAGTAACTAAGAAATTTTTTAAAATTCCACGTTCACATGAATTGGTATAATTTCAACTTTGAAGGAGACATGCCCTTTTGCGTACTCCAAATTGCATTTTCAAGTCTCTAACTAATAATTTAATGAACAAGGATTATTGAATCTCAACAAAAATGAATGAGAAGTGAAGTAAAGTAAATAAATAATTAAAAAAAATCTGCATATTTTACTTAAAAATTAAAATATAAAGTTCTATTTGGAATATATAATTGGTGTAATTTCAAATGCTTTTATACGGTACTAGAGTGTGACTGTTTATGCTATGAGTGATTGTATTAGTGTGGGGTTACCTAAAAATGATTGTACACAAATGGGAAGGGTTAATCATAGATCTCTGTCAATATATATTGTGAACTCGTTATTAGACAAGCTTCAAACAGAAAGATTCTCAAAAAAAAAAAAAAAAAAAAAAAAAAAAAAAAAAAAAAAAAAAAAAAAAAGCTTCAAACAGAAACGGCACCGTTTCACAGCTAGTGATCGTTGCTCAAGAGTTCAAACAACAAAACGATGTCGTGCCACTTAGTATACACGACATCGTTTCACATAAGCCCATTAAAGCTCGCTGCCATGCGACACCGTCTCATTAGTAATTAATGAAGCATGGTTACACGACGCCGTTTCACTTGTAGCCGTTACACTTATAGTCATCCAAGCCACGTTATAAAATACTCACTTTTGCTCTTTCTCATTCTCTGTTTTCATCTTCTCCTTAGATTAATTTCTTTGTTCTACTCAAAGGCTTTACTTTGATTGATAGTATATCATTGTGTAAATCTTTTAAAGCTCTTTCATTTCTTCAAAACTATACTATCACCTGCACTGAATTCTGATAACTATTGGTAAGGTTGTTTCAACACAACAAAGAGAGTTCCCATTCGTGGGATTGCCTTTGTTTAGTTTCCATTTAGGCTCAACACTATTCTTCTAGAGATTTGTAGAACAACTGATAGAAACAAAACAAAACATAGTAAACAACACAGACTTGAAATTAGTTATAAAAAAAAAAAAAAAAAAAAAAAAAAAACCAGATTTGAAACAAATTAGTGTGCAAGTTTCATCGCTTAGTTATTAATAATTTAAATAGATATTACAAGATCTAAATTACTTATTTAATATTAAATAATGAATAGGATTTTGAACTGTTAAAAATAGAGTTACATAATAAGAATTTAAGAAGATTATGATCCGCTCATAAGTCACTTTCTTTTTCCTCTGGCTCTAGTCTAGCATGTATGGGAGTACCTCGCATCGCATGTACACCAAATATACAATACTTGCGTAAATGGAACGCATGCGCAAGAAACTTGACTTCAAGGAAATCGTAAAACTGGACATATGCATTCAACGCACAAATTTGTGTTGGCTCTATTTCCACATTGACGTGATATATGGAATAATTATTAGACCTTTTTCGTTTGCATTTCCTTGCTCAAAGCATACAATTTCCAATGCATTGAAAAGAGATTGTCTTAATTTCCACATTCACATGGATTGGTGGCTTCAATTTTAACTTTGATGGTGACATGCCGTTTAGCTTACTCCAAATTGTATTTTCAAGTCTTCTGAGTAATAATTATAGGAAAAAGTTAAAAGATGCCTTGGTTTAGAAAATATTTTTATAAACTATTTATAGGAAAAGAAAAAATACACCAATTTAAATGAAAATATCAAAACTTTCCTAAAATTATCCATTAACGAATGTCCTAAGAACATCTGTTAAGTGGACCCATAATTATATAAACAAGAAAATTGTATCTTAGCAATAATAAATAGTGAAGAAAATAAAAGAAGATAAAAATTTGTGGAGTGCAAATAGTTGCCGTCCTAATATATTTTACTTTTGCGCCAAGATTGGAGATACAATTTTTTTTTTTTGATGGTTAGATGGAAACTAAGCACAACTTATGTAAATACAGTAAATTTATATTATTATGCAATTATCCCTAAATTTTATTACTTATACACAAATTTTATGTAGGAGAAATTTTTTTTTACCAAACAATTTAAAAAAAAAATTCCTATTAATCTTTTTTATTTCATTTTAGAAAGATAATAATAATTTTTTTTATAGATATTTTTCCTCTATATACTTTCAATTTCCTTGCACGCGCGCGCCTGCACACACACACACACACATATATATATATATATACATATATATAAGAAAAAAAAAATTAGCTTCAAACTGCATTGGAGTCATCTTTAAAAGTAAATCACAAAAATGGACTTAGTGTTCAAGTTTATATTTCAGCATTGACGTGATATGGAATAATGCATTAAAGGTAACTGGGAGAATGTCTTAATATAGTACCCCAGATCGCATTTCCAAATTCCATGTCTCAAGTAATAATTAGATGAACATGCCGTTTTGGTTAAGAAATGAATATTGAGAAGTGAGAAAAGATAAAAATTTGTGGAGTGCACAGATTTTCTGTAATTCTAATATATTTTACTTTAAATATAGTGTTTTACTTTTTTTTAGAGAGTTTCAACTTATGGCATCCACTTTTGATGATAGCTCTATCATCAGACCAAGACACCAATCAGTTTTTAATGTAGTCAGGGATTAAACTCCAAATTTCTTATTCAACTATCAGAGACTCTACCAATTGAGCTAATTAGAACCCATCATATTTCATATAGTTTTCTACTTGGAATATTGATTTGTGTGACTTAAAGTGCTTTTATATGCTAACGAGCTACTATTTGATTTTAGCCAGGGATAAATTTTTCATAAACATATGTGTGCACTCTAACATTAACACACACACACACACACACACATATGAGTAAAATTCCTTGACATCCCCTAAACTTTACTGGTTATACTTACACTCCTTGAACTTTTATTCTAGCCAACTTAGTAAATAAATTTTAATAATATAACAGATAGATTCCCTTAACTTTAATTTTAGCCAATTTAGTATATAAACTTTGGTACTCTAACCAAGGTAGTCAATACCGTACCAGTCGGTATATACCGTACCGGTATATATACTAGTATTGAAATACCAACGTTTCGTAGTGGTTTAAATACCGGCCGTACCGGCCATACCGAGCGTACCGGCCGGTACAGAAAAAAGGTTTTTTTTTTTTTTTTTTTTTTTTTAAGTTTTGTAAGTTTTGAATTTTTTTTTTTGGGCAGAATGGTAACTTACTTGCATTAACTTATTAGTATTATTTGTTTTTTTAGTATGCAATGGTAACTTTTAAGCTTTCTATTTTTTGTATTGTGTTTTTTTTTTTTTAATTGATACTAAAGTCTAAAATTATGAATAATTAGTTTTGAATTGAGGAAATGTTTTATGGTAAACTTTTATAATTATTATAATACACACACACACATACACGCACACACACACACATATATATATATATATATATATGTATGTATATATATTTATAAATATAAAAAATAGCGGTAAACCCGAAACGGTATACCAGTATTGACCGGTATCCGAACTATATCATACCACTGGCCAAACCGATACAGCTTTTGGTACGGTATTGACTCCCTTGACTCTAACAAATAAATCCCCTCTAAACTTTTATGCAGTTGCAATAAGAGTCCTTCATTTTCATTTCCTTTTTTTAATGATTTGGTGCAAAAAGAAGTTAAAGTGGCGGGAAAAAATAGGTAAGGAGGTCTTATTGCTATTATATTAAAGTTAATGGGCTCTATTTGCCACAATATCGAAGTTTATGTACTATAAAATAAAATAAAATTCATGAGTTATATATTTTTTGTAAGAAAATTAAACTGAAAAAGATATAATATCTATCATATTTTTTAATTGTTAAGGGTTTTTTTTTTATTGTTTCATACATGACGAATAAACTGGTTTTAGATTTTTTTTTTTTTTTTTTTTTTTTTTTTTTTTTCAGATTCAAATTTCCACTTATAAATAAAACAACTTTTAATAGTTACATAGATACAGTCCTAAGTCCTCAACTGGTTTTAGATGTTTGTCTAAAAAAAAAAAAAAAACTGCATTGATTAGGAGAAAGAGTCCTTATTATAATTTAGGCTAAAATACAAAACCCACCTCCTATGTTTCACCATAATTCACTTCAATTCTCTAATTTTGCTTTCGTTCAGTTTAGTTCTCTAATTTTCAAAAATGTTCAATTAAAACCTTAGTTAACAGTCCATTAAATTGACCATTAACTCTCATTAAAATTGTGTTTGTTTTGGTCCATTCACAATATTTAATTAATAACCTTATCATTTTTTTATTTCTTTTGAAGAAGAAGATAGAATTTCATATATAAACGTAAGAAAAGACTGAACAAAAGAGGCCTGGACATAACAACTACGAATTGATAGATGATACAGTAGGGTCACGCTATGAATTCTCAATCCATTCCCCTAGAAAATACCAGTCAATAATCTAACAGCTTGAAAGTGATCTTGTTTGAAAATTGAATTGTAATGAAATATACTTCAAATTAGTGAATCTAATTTCTACAATGACAGAGATTGAGTAGGCTTGCATCCTTATCATTTCCTTGAACTTGCTAACAACTACCTAAACAATTTGAGTCAAAGTCAGTGCCTTAATTTTCCGCATCGAGGTGATTGTTGAAGAACACCAATCCATGCACATTCATATTTTGATTAGACCTTTATTTTTTTGCAATAGATGCTAAAACATTAATTCCATGAAGTAAAGATAGTTGCATACTAGAGAACGAATGCGCGTGAAAGACTTAAAAGGAAAATGCAAGACTGGACTTAGCATTTGACGCATGAATTTCTTGTTAGGAACCTTTTTCCTCATTGACATGATATGGATTGATAAGAGCTATATCGTTTGCATTGCGTTGCTGAAAGCAATCAATGCATTATTGAAGGTATCTGCTAAAATATCTAAATTTCCACATTCACATGAATTGGTGTACTTTTTTAAACTTTTATGGAGACATGCCATTTAGCGTACTCAAATTGCATTTTCAAGTCTCAAGTAATAATTCATGAACAAGGATGATTGAATCTCAACAAAAATGTTTTAAAATTAGAAAACCCCTCTAAAAAGTTTGTTTCAGCCATTGATTTCGGTGTTAAAATTGAACTAACCCAATCTAGCAAGTGTATCAAAAAATAAATAAATTTTAACTTGTAACTTTAAGCGAGATTAAAATGTGGGTAGACATATAGGTGTAAGCATTTTTTTTTTTTTTAATTTTTAAGGAAATACTGGTAGTTGTATTTGTGAACAGTTAAAAGAAATGTGGTCGATACCGTACCAGCCGGTATGTACCATACCGGTATCGAAACACCAACCTTTCGTACTGGTTTAAATATTGATCATACCGGCCAATTTCGGGCAATACCGGCCGGTACATAAAAAAAGGTTTTTTTTTGTTTTTTTTTAGTTTTGTAATTTTTGAAATTTTGTAAGGACAAATTGGTAACTTATTGCATTAATTTATTAGTATTATTTGTTTTCTTAGTATGCAATGAACAATTAAGCTTTCTATTTTTTATATGATGCTAAAGTCTAAAATCATGAATAATTTGTTCTGAATTGAGGTAATGTTTTGTGGTAAACTTTTATATTTATAATAATAATAATAATAATAATAATATATATATATATATATATATTTATAAATATAAAAAATAACAGTAAACTCAAAACAGTAAACCGGTATTGACTGGTTCCGAAATATATCGTTTCACTGGTCAAACCGGTACAACCTCTGGTACGAGATTGACTCCCTTGGTTAAAAGTCTTAAGTTTTTAAAATTTTAGATAAGTTAAAACTTAAAACTTTAAAATTTTAGTTAAGGAGTAACTGAGTAAGAGAGATTTCTGAACAATTTTAAAAGTTTTCTTTTTCAAAAAATAAAAAGATAAGATAAGGATTAGAACGTGTTTGTGTGACAGATGTTGTACTTTGTGATTGTGTAGAAGCTGAGTATTTTAAATTTTAAATAGGTACGCTAAATTTTAGGAAAGTAAGATGAATTTTGTATTTTGATTTTACAAAGAATTTTTTAAATGACTTTTATACCCTTATTTATTTATTAGTTTAAAATAATGTTAGGTAAAGATCAAGCGTGATTTAGAGAATTCAGAGAACACGTAACTAATTTGTGAAACCATAGCTTCCTTATTTAAGGTTTTTTTTTTTTTTTTTTTTTTTTGAGAAAGTCCTTATTTAAGGTTAATATATATTCTATTACGTTTTGCAGCAGTTATCTAGAAGCCTGCAGAAGTCCATAATAATTGATAATGTCTATTTTCGGCGGAAGTCCATAATTGATTGATTTCTTTTTTTAGTTATTTCCCTTTTTTTTTTCTTTTTTTTTTCTTTTTGGCTGAATTAGTTATTTCCTTATTTGTATCTTAGCAAATCACGTCCTTAATTAATTTAGCTACGCCACGGGGCCCCAACCTTCCTATGCATTATATGTAGTCCCAATGTCCCATCCCATTCTTCTAACATTTAAAAAAAAAGGGAAAAAAACATTGTTTGATTCAGTGATAGGCAATTTTGAAGTGATAAACAATCTTGTCTTAATGAAAGGACTTTCTTCAATAGATGAGGCGTGAAAGTGAGTTCGTTTGCAAATTGAAACTTGGAGAAATATACTTCCAAATGAGGGACTCCGATTCCTGCAAACGACGAAGACCGAGAAGGCTTACATTATTTTTTTTTTTTTTTTTTCCTTCAACTTGCAAAAAACGTCCTAAATAATATGGGTCAGTCAATGCATGCCTTAAATTTCCATGTTGAGGTGATCGTTGAAGAACACTGATCCACTTTATCTTTTGCAATACGATGCTGAAAACAATAGAATACTTGCAGACTGGACAAAGAATGCGCGTGAAAGACTTAAAAGACTTGAAAGACTTTATCTTTTCCACATTAAGCGCATGAATTTAAAGTTTGGACTCTATTTCTACAATGACATGATATGGATTAATTAGGCATTTATTGCACGCATTGCCTTGCTGAAAGCAACCGATGCATTATTAGAGGTAACTAAGAAAATTTCTATATCTCCGCATTCACATGCATCGTTAGTATGATTTAAACTTTGATGGAGACATGCCGTTTAGCATACTCCACATTGCAAATTTAAGTCTTAACTAATAATTCAATGAACAAGAATTGCATCTCAACAAAAATGAATAAGAAGCGATGGGAAAAAAAAAAAAAAAAAAAAAAAAAAAAAAGACTAAAGTGCAAACTACAACCATAAAGTTTAGGGGTCTTTAGAATTTACATCCTGGAGTTTCAGAATTTGAATTTTAGCTTCTGAAGTTACATTTTGTTTGCATCAGTAGTCATTTCATTCATATTTTCTATTAAGTGCACATAAACTTGTCATACAATTTTAGTTTATTCAATAAAATAATTTTTCATCATTTTTATTATGTAACATGACATTATTTTATTAGATGAATTAAACACGCATAACAAGCTAGCTTATGTGTCACTTAAGTGAAAATATGGATGGATAAGCTACTGATGCAAATAGAATATAACTTCAGGGGATAAAATCTAAATTCTAAAATTTTCAGGATATAAAATTCAAAAACCTCCGAACTTTAGCTATGTAATTTGCACTTTTTCCAAAAATTAAAAAGAAAATGCATATTTTCTTTAAATATAACGTTCTATTTAGAAACATTGTTGTAATTTAAAATGCTTTTGTAGTATTATACTATGACCATTTATGCCTAGGAGTGCATGATGTAAGTTATTGAAAAGCAGTGATGAAGATTGTTTGATCTACTTCGTACCATTTCTCATCACTTACATCTGATGATTGCATTAGTGTTGGAGATGAATCATCTCTCCTGGTGCAATTTTTCTCCAATGGGAGTCCACAAAGAAATGGATTTCTTTCATAGCTGCTTGCAACAAAAGTTCCAAATTGTGCTTTAACACCCGAGGTCTTACCTAATAAGTTGTTATAAGCGACACTAAACACCACCAGAAAGGTAAGCTCAAGCAATTGTGGAGGGATTTCTCCACTCAAACTATAGTGAGAAGATCCAAGCTCTCTAATTCAGCCAAGTTTGACAATATCTTTGGAATGGACCTGTTAACTGATTGTGAGACAAGTTTAGTGAATGAATTCCTTGTAGCCATCCAAGTTCAAGTGGTATTTTACCTGTTAGGTTGTAATAAGATTATATTTAGAGGGCATTTGATAATACACTCTTTGTACAACTTATGCTTGTCGCTTAAGCATAATTTAAAGGCATCTTTTGTTTTGTTCTATTTCTTTTTTTATTTTTGAAAGACAAAGGCATTTTTGGAGAATTTTATAATTAAAAAATTATTCAAATGTATTAATTATAAAAAAATAAATTGAAAAATTAAATGATAAGAAGTGAAAATTTCTCTTGGCTAATGAGTCTTAGAGTGAGAAGTTAGTGTCTTAATAAAAAAAATTGAATCACGAATTGACAAGGAGAAAGAGTTCTTATTAATTTATAAATTATTTTAAGTTATTAGTAGGTAGGTAGGAGAGCGAGTGTAATGAATGAGAAATGGGTAGGAGAAGATGTAGTGGAGATGGTATGAAATAAAGAAATGATCCGTCATACTATATAGACTAGATATTGGGCCCATGAACTCTCTTTGAAACCCTTCATCTAAACCAATAGTACATGTAACTCCAGCCCATTTGATTAATTACCAGCAATAGTTATTAGAAACTCCCACAACTTAGAATCATGGGCCTCATTAAACATAAGAAACTGAACCAACGTTTTATTAATTGGGGGCCATTACACTTGGGACTTGGGAGGCCCAATAAGCCTATGAACAAAATAGACCCTATTAACGCCTATACCACACACTTAATGTAACAACTATCAAGCTATTCTTTACGAATATATAAAAAAATATATATATATAANTTGACATGACCTTAGCCCAACCCAAAAATCTAGATTTCTAAGAATGAAGTGGGTTGGTATGAATTTGTGATAGGACCCTTAGACAAGCCCAAATGTGTTTGGAATGATGTGGGAATTGAGACAAACTCTCGTGTCTCTTCTTGTCTAGTCTCACTCCCTTGTCTCTCTTTTTTCTTTTATTCTTGGTTGATTAGGTTTTTATATGCTTCTTTCCATTTTTGTCTAACTCAGCAGTTGGACAAGCTTCTCATGGTCACATTAGGGGTAGACCTCACAAACTCCTTGATTTCTATCAGTACCAACTCATCCACTCTTCTTCAATACAACCTTTGGGCCTATGAAGTTGAACTACAACGATCAAATCCCACAATAAGCTATTCACTAAGGACCATCGCTTTGCGAAAATGTAGTAATAGTATTACTCCTCTATTCATTATTGTGACAGTTTTATACATACTACAAAGTATGAGAATTGAGTCAAGTCAATGGTGGAAGTCTTAGGAATACACGTGTGTGTGAGTGAATTTCCACATTGAACAAGAATGAGAAGAATAACTAGTTAATATAACATAGTTGGCCTCAAACTCATATGTTTAAAGTCTTTTGGGTTAGATGGTTTTCTTATATATTATATATTTACGTACTATTCAGTTTAAAACTCCCCAAGGTATTATTTCCACAAGGAAGGGGCAATGAAATTATCGATAGTAAATCTGTGAAGGAAGTAGGTAGGATAATTGAGTCAAGTCATAGCATCTTCGTAGTTTATTGTCAATTGATTTACTATTGTTGTGCTTATTGTATAAGTTCATATTTTATTTCCTTGCATTAGGGAGAGAGAGGTGAATATATCTGTCAAAAAAAAAAAAAATGGGTGACTCGCTCAGAGCCTTAGATTTCTACATTGATGTGATCATTCAAGAATTCACGTTCATATTTTGATTAGGCCTTTATTTATTTATTTATTTTGATGCGTAAAGAAGGAAAAGAACCACTTCGCCCAAAAAAAAAAAAAGAGAAAAAGAATCATCAACTTACGCCAGCTTGAATTAAGCAAAGACGGTGTCATTTCATTTACCGCAATATCAGTGGCTCTATCAAGGAACAACAGTTTTTTCATAAATGATACGCGGCCATTTCATGTAATAGTCTCGCATGTAATCCCTAAATGATACACGTATTTATCACGTGCCCTTCTTAACAGTCAATCAAACATTTTTCCAAATATTTTAACAACATTCATAATTAGAAATTCTTTGGTCTTTTTTTTTTTTTTTTTTTTCCTTTTCTTTTCTTTCCATTTCTTCTTCTACGTTTTCTAAAGTCTTAACAACCAAACAATGCATAACAATTCAACACTTCAAAAATCGAGTTAAAAAAAGAGAAGTGCTACACCCGTAACATTTTCATATTACTTTCACAACAAATCTTACATGCTAAGTTATTATTGGTTTTAAACTGAACTCACCATTGAAATTACCTTCTTACCCACTAGTAACATCAAGTAACAACGAATTTACTGTGAAAATATTATGAAAATATTACAGAAATAACATTTCTCTATATAAAAAACTACAAAATATTTACCATCCATTAAAACCGTACCTGAATAAAGGTTTCGTACTTTTGTGGAAGGTTTTATTTCTTTTCCAAAAGTTGATTCACACATCAAAGAGAATTCACATTCATGAGATTGCCTTGGTTTCATTTCCATTACCTTTTAGGCTCGACACTATTTTTGGGATCAATATTTCTCCTAGTAGAGATTTTAGAACAACCAAGAGAAAAAAATAAAAAATAAAAAATAAAATAAAAGCTAAATTTATCGTGAATAAGTGAGATTTTAATGAGAAGAAAACCGGGAGAAAAAACTTATTGAGAATTTGAAGTCACAATCCACTATATATATACATATATATTTAGTTTGCTACAATAAGAGTTCCCAAATATTGAGAAAGCAACCATACCTATTTATACATACGGCCTAATAATTTACATGGGGGATTGGGAACACAACAATAACAAGAATATATGAAATCCTCGGCCAAATTGAAACACCACAGTCGCCAATGAGGGTTGATATAAAGAACAGTAATAACTCCCAAAAAGAACATGATGTAAGTTACCGAAAAGCTAGTGAAGAAAACCACTTGATCTATTTTGTACCATTTCTCATCACTTACATTTGAGGATTGTGTTGGCGTTGGAGGTGAAGCATCCTTATTATTGCTGCAGCTTTTCTCCAATGGCACTCCACAAAGAAATGGATTTCCATCATAGCTGCTTGCTTTAAAAGTTCCAAATTGGGCTTTCATATCTAGGGTCCTACCTGATAAGTTGTTATAAGCAACACTGAACACCGCCAAAAAGGTAAGCTCAATCAATTGTGGAGGAATTTCTCTGCTCAATCTATTGTGAGAAAGATCCAAGCTCTCTAATTCAGTCAAGTTTGAGAAAGATTTTGGAATGGAACCTATCAACTGATTGTGAGACAAGTTAAGTGCATGAATTTCTTGTAGCTGTCCAAGTTCAGGTGGGATTTCACCTATTAGATTGTTACAAGATAAATCCAAACCTGACATGTAAGTAAGAATGCCACCCTTGTAAGAGCTAAGCCTATATTTGGTAACAAAGTTAACTTCAACATCTAGTTCATACACATTAATTCCATCAGGATCAAGAAAGGAATTAATAAATTCAAGAGAAAAGTCCCCCAAATTTTCTGCTTTCAAAAAACCAAAAGACAGTGTGTGTCCAAAACAGTAAGGTATTGTCCCGGAAAAGAAGTTTCTAGAAAGATCCATTAAGCTTATATTGGCCAGTTGACATAATTGTGTCGAAATATTGCCACTCAAATGATTTCCTCCCAGCAACAAAATTCTTAAGTTGGAAGTTTTACTGATTGCACTGGGAATGCTGCCTGACAATTTATTATCACTGATATCCAATGTCAAAAGCTCCGACATATTGAGAAAAGTTTCTGGTATTGATCCTGAGAAGATGTTTCCTTCCAAATGTAAATGTTTTAACTGAGTGCTTGACCACAAAGGTAAAGCTCCATGTAGGAGGTTATGAGAAAAGTCCAAAATCTCAACTGTAATTATTTCACATGGAATTTGACCTTCAAAATAATTATTTTGCATGAGAATACCTCTAAATTCTGTTTGGTTGCATATCCAAGTAGGAATCTTACCCGACAATTTGTTGTTGCTAACATCCAAGAAAGAAATAAACACGAAATTGGGTAATTCATTTGGCATAGCTCCGGAGAACTGATTATGATTTATTTTCAAAAAAGATAGCATAGTCAAGTTATATAAAGGTACCCAATCTAAATGGCCATCAAAATTATTATTGGATAATTCCAAGATCGACAACATTGTGCAACCTACAGGTAATTCCTTTGGTACTTCTCCGGAGAAGTTGTTAAAGGACACGTCGAATACAGACAAGAGACTCATATTACCAATTGAGGATGGGAGAGAACCTGAGAAAGAATTATTGGATAAGCTTAGATACCGTATATTTGGTAGGATCTCTCCAATATTTCGTTGAAGCTTTCCAATGAGTTGATTGTTTGACACATCTATCCCATGAGTAGAGTTAAGAAAGGGCAGCAAATGAAAATGACCCGAGAAAGAGTTATCATGAAGAATGGCATATTTTAGCCTCGTATTATTTCTAAACAACCAATCAGGAAACGGTCCTTTCAACCCAGTGTGTTCAAGACCAAGGCTTCTCAAGCTATGTTGGTGAAAGAGAAATGTTGGAAGTCGATGGGATAGCTTATTTAGAGAACAGTTAGATATCACTAAAGACTCCAGCTGAAATAGGGGTACCCAATCTGAATTTTCCGTTTCTATCTCAACCTTCTTGTTATCACATCTAAATTTAAATAACTCAAGCTTAGAATGATTAGCCAATAAGCTGAATGATAAACCCTCAAAAAGGTTATAACTGAGATCAATATACTTAAGGGAGGTAAGGCCAGCTATCAAAGATGAAATGTTTCCTCTGAATTGATTCCATTTGAGATCTAACCGTTGAAGAGATGTCAAATTGTATAGGCAAGAAGGAAGGGTCCCTTCAAAAGAATTCCCCTGAAGATCTAACTCTTCAAGTTTTTTGAGTCCACATAAACCTGTAAAAAATGACTAAATATTTGTAATTTTCAACTTTATTATATCTTATTCATAAGAATACATCGAGTCTAGAGTAGACTTGGTTTTTTTTTTTTTTTTTTTTTTTTTTCAATTTCATGAAAAAATATTTACATCAAATTTGGTCAAATACATGGTAAGGAGCCATCAGCAATTCTAGTGAAGTGATTGTTACTAAGATCTAAAAGTTGCCCAATCTACCAAAAAAAAAAAGAACAAAAAAATCATTTGTGCTGTGGAAGAATAGCTGGTCAAATTGTGTGTGTGAGAATTACATCTAATATTACTTTTTATTATATGTATTACACAATTTTATAATTTTCAATTAGATTAATATTTTAAAAATCTCACCGAAATATACAATCTTAATACACACACCAAATTTATGTTAGTAGAATTTTATTTTCATTGTGATCATTAAAGGCATGTTCTATGCATGATTTTTTTTTTTTTAATTTTATATTTCAATATCAATAATTGATGAAATAATTTTTGATTACTTGGTAATTATAACAGTTGAGGGAGATTTGAAACCCAAGATGTCATAGCCATATCAGGAGGTACCAATCAATTGAGCTACAAGGCTCTAGCATAATATTTATTAATTATTGATTATCTTAATATATATTTCTAAACTATGAACTGTATATATATATATATATATATATATATATATATATATATTAAATAATGTATTCAAAGTGTGGATTGTCAAAAAAAAAAAAAACTCATCAAATTCAAAATTATTAAGTAGTGTAATTTGAACATGACCATTATACAGACATGCACCCAAAGCTAATTCAACCATAGAATTTAGGAGAGAGAGAGAGAGAGAGAGAGAGAGAGAGAGAGAGAGAGGAGGAGAAGAAGTAAAGAAAATAAAGAAAAATCCATTACATTTTGGCAAGGAACCATTGAAAATATTGCCTCCTAAATTGAGGACCTCCAACTTTCTTAGACTAGCAAGATCTGTAGCAATATGAATATAACATATTTAGAAGAAACAAAGCATTATTTATTACTATGTTAAATAATATATATATTAAAAAGCAAGGCAGCAATCAACTTCTTCCCAAACAAGTCCTTATGTGTTTATTTGTGAAAGACCAAACAACTTTAAGTAACGTTTTAGCATTCCTACTAAAACGTTATACGGACAAGATTTTACCTTGGTCATAAGGGGGGCCCTCCATTTGATTAAAGGGCCATGCTAATGAGTGCCTTTAGAGCACTCATTAATAATCTATTTTATGAAAGTTTTGATACCACTTTTATGGAAAATGAAAAAAATTGTCAAAATATTAATTACTTTTTTTTTCATTTCCCATAAAAACTTTCTTTAAATTGATTATTAACCAGTACTCTAAAAGCACTCGCTAGCATTTCCCTTGATTAAAATCCAATTTCAAAGATGTAAGCGCTGACAGTGCACCCAGAGATCTTAAAATCCCTTTATCGAAATGATTGCCACCGAGGTCTAGGTGCTTCAACTTCCTTAGGTTCAACAATCTTTTGAATTCTGAGTGTACACAATGAAAATAATAGCCCTTTATTGTATGCAATTAAATCAATTAAACTTTTATATGATAATAAGCAGAGCAAAACACCATCTTCACTAAAATTAAAGTAAGGCAAAAACACCATTTTGTCCCTACATTTTGGGGTCATAGTCAATTCAGTCCCTACATTTTGGTAGTAGTCAATTTGTCCTTGTTATTTTCAACTTGCAGTCAATTTAGTCCCTGCCATTAACTCACTAACAGAAAATGCCTACGTGGCTAACGGATTACACAATTGGCACACTTAAAGCTTACGTGGCTAATAAAATAATAATAAAATATTTCAATTGCTATTTAAAAATGTCATGTCAACCTCATAAAAATTCATGCCAGGAAAAAAATTGAATTGCTAATTTTAAAGAAAAATATAAATGAATAAAAAAAAATCAACTTAGCAATTTCCTTTTTCTTTCAGTTTCTTGGATGCCAATTTCCTTTTTCTTTCAATTTCTTAGATGCCAAACACATCTAAAATCACCGTGGATGTGTTTGCTTAGACCAAACTTTTCTCAACAAGTACCCCAGCCACCATTGTCCGACCAAACTTTTTTCTGCTCAAATCTGCAAAATTTTCAGATCTGCAATTTTTTCAAATGTCCCAAACTCAAAGCACAAAAGTAATGAACAGCCACTCAATTCTCTCATACGTAATGGGCCCGATTCCCCTCTCTCAGACCCAGGTCCAAACCCTGAACCTCAACCTCTGAAATCGACATTGAACAATCAGCCACAGTGTCGCCAAAACCACTAACCGTCTGATCCATCTTCATCTTCGGCCTAATCCCAATCCCAAGCCCAAGCCCAAATCAAAGACTACATGCCTCATTTAACTATCATGATCTTGATATTGGTACCAAATCCAGTGGTAACCATGAGGAAGCAAGGGTTTATGGAACTTGAGCTGGTTGGTTTGTGTGAAGATCCTGACAAGTATCCCAACCCTTCCTTCTGGCAAGTTATAGAAGGAGAAATAACCAAGAGTGTATTTATCCGAAGCACCCATCTCATAGTGGTGGTTCATCTTCTTTAAATATAACATTCTATTTAGAAATATTGTGTAATTTAAAATGCTTTTGTAATATTAGATTAACTATTTGTGCCGAGCAGAGCGGTGACTGTATTAGTGTCCTGTTAGACATAGTTGGTGTTGTTGAATAAAAATTTCTTACTTACCTTAAAAATGATTTTAAAAAGTTGATAAATGAACTCATGCTTCATACACACAAATGGGAAGGGTGATTAAAGGAGGAGCACAAAAGAATTAGTAGGGTCACATTTTGTGTTTACCAATCTGTGACCAGTAAATTGCTTGAATTTTTGGTATCCATGCCAATGTTTTAGACTTAATTAGTTCAAAAGTACTTAAAGAACTATGATAGCTTGTAATATCCAGTGTGATCATCCACATCAACAGTGCAATAGAACATACTATAATATTTACATAGAAATGGCACTGTTCCACAGCCAGTGAGTAGTGACCATTGCTCAAGAGTTCAAACTTCAAACAACAAAATAATATTGTGCCACTTAATGTTCACGACATCGGTTCACATATTCCTATTAAAGCTCATGGTGCATGCAACACCGTTTTTATAACCCAGTTGTATTAACGAAGCATAGTTAAGCGATGCCTTTGCAATAATAGCTCTTAGACCGTAACAGAATTGTAACAGAATCCATTTAGGCAGTTATGAGTTGGATAGAGAGTAATTTAATAGTGTAATTGATTCCGCTTCTTAAGCTCACAGTCCATTATTCATAAGCATAGACATAAAGTTTGTTACAATAAGGGTTTCCAGATAATGAGAAAGCAATCATAGCTAATTATACAGACAGACTGATAACATAGGTAGAGTAATGGCAACAGAAAAATAACAAGAATATATGCAATTCTGAACCAAATTGAAGCACTGAAGTTGCCAATGAGGGTTGATATAAAGAACGGTAGTAACTCCCAGGAAGAACATGATGTAAGTCACCAAAAAGCTAGTGAAGAAGACCGCTTGATCTACTTTGTACCGTTTCTCATCACTTGAATCTAAGGATTGTGCTGGCGTTGGAGGTGAATTGGTGCAGTTTTTCTCCAATGGCAGTCCGCAGAGAAGTGGATTCCCTTCATAGCTGCTTGCACTAAAAGTTCCAAATTGGGCTTTCATATCTGGGGTCCTACCTGATAAGTTGTTATAAGCCACACTGAACACTGCCAAAAAGGTAAGCTTAATCAATTGTGGAGGGATTTCTCCACTCAATCTATTGTGAGAAAGATCCAAGCTCTCAAGTTCAGTCAAGTTGGAGAATGTTTTTGGAATGGAACCTGTGAACTGATTGTGAGACAAGTTTAGGCAGCGATTTTCCACACCACCAATGATTTTTTTGTTCTTTTTTTTTTTCGTAGATTGGGCAACTTTTAGATCTTAGTAACAATCACTTCACTAGAATTGCTGATGGCTCCTTACCATGATTGAGAAGTGAAGGGGGAAAAAAATGACTACAGTGCAAATTACCCCTCTAAAATTTGGGTTCTTTGAAATTTACACTTGAAGATTCGAAATTTGGATTTTACGTTTTGAAATTATGCTGCATCAGTAGTCATTCTATCCATATTTTATGTTAATTGCCACATAAACTTGCCACATGTATTTAGTTCGTCCAATAAAATAATGTCACGTCATTTTCATTATGCCACAGGCCATTATTTTATTGGACAGACTAAACATATGTTGTAAAGTTGTGATTTACAACTATGTTTTATGTTGGTTTTATTCTATAACAAAAAGTGTTGTAATTGTATTCATTTATTTCCTTGTATTTTGTGAGATTTTATTGTATTAGGTTTAGTATTAAGTTGGTGAAGAATCGAGCATGAAATGAAGATCGGTGTAGTTTCGCGACTAGCTCACAAGAAGTTCACAAGAAAGGTTCCAGCAAAAACGGCATGTGAGAAGCATATGCTGGAAGCTGAAGAGTCAAGTGTCAGGCTGCATTTCACAAGTTCTTCATGAGACAAGCCATTTCGTAAGGTTCTAGTGAAACTCTTTGCCTAGAGAATTTTAAGTATGACTTTTTTACCCTTCACCCATACTATATATACCCTTATTACCCATAAAAGTAAAGAAGGCTATTTAGAGAAAAAACCCTAGAGAGGTTTCTACAACACAACACACCCATCTTTTAGAGAGAGAGCTACTCATCTTTAGTCTCCTTCCCTCTCTCATTGTCACACCTTAAGAGAAGATTTGTACCCAAACATAACCCACACCTATTCAGAGTGTAGAGAGTGTTTTGGAGTTTGGGAAGCTTTGGGAATTTGTGAAAAGAAGCCAGTGAAACTTGGCAGATGCAATTAGGCGGTATTGCAGGATCTAGAAAGTTAGTGAAGACAAGACTCCAAGAAGTCTGTTGGTAGCAGGAACTTGGAGGGCTCAAGTACATCGGGTAGACTAGGCCTAGAGGATTTTTTGTTATTCGTGTACTCTAACTTATTCACTAGTGGATTGATTTCGACTTGGAGGGTCGCAGAGAGGTTTTTTGCCGAGTTCTTTGGTTTTCTCTTCGATAACATGTCTTGGTATTATCTTGTGTTTGCATCTCTCTTCCTTTACTCTTTAAGCTTTACATTTATTGTTGCTTGCTTGCTTGCTTACAATTATAAGTAAAATGCATTTTGTCAAAAGATAAGCTAATTACAATAAAAATGACCCTAACATTCTTCTTCTTCTTCTCTTTTCCGTGGATCTCTTCTTCTTCCCTTCTTCATGGGTCTCAAGTTCCTTTAATGCCCAAATGCACACACAAGTAATTGCCCATATTGAACAAGGAACAAGGAAAATCAAGAAAAAAAAAATGCTAGTGAGAAGACCTGAAAAATCAGGGTTGTTGTGGATAGCAAAGATACTTCCTCTCCTCCACCAAATTACCAACATTTATTTAGGTATTTGTTATGGGTTTTGTGTTTGGTTTTGATCTTGGGTTTTCGGGGGTGGAAATGGGTGTTTGGTTTTGTTATTGGGTTTTTGGGGCTAGAAGTGAGAGAGAATGGTGTTATTTGTAGGAACTCGTGGATTTTTTTTCAAAGGAAGAAGAAGAGGTTTAGAGAAGAAGAAGAAGAGAACCAATATATATATATATATATATATATATATATTTACTGCTTCTTTTGGTTTTCTTTTGAAGAACTCTAGTTCCACCTGGAATTTTTTCCACCTCAACTTTACTAGCTCATGAAACCCGAGTCTTTGAGACTCGAGTTTCTTCACTAAACTTGAGTCTTAAAGACTCAAGATGCTAGTTTCTTAAATGGTTTCAGAAATATGCTAAAGAATAATATTGTTAGCAAAATGGTGTTAATTTCTAAAAAAAAAATCCCAAAATTTGAATCCAGTCAAGCTAATTTATGAGAAGTGGTGCAAGGCTGAAGTTGTTTGAAAGAAAATTGATAGCACACGAATTGAGAAATAGGATTGAATGTGTGGGTCTCTTGGAAGTCTAATTCAAGTTGAATAGACAAAAGAAAGGAACATCTCTCTCTCTCTCTCTCTCTCTCTCTCTCTCTCTCTTTTTTTTGGAGAGCAAGAGCAGAAGTAAAAGAGAGACACACAAAGAGGGCTAGCAAAGAAATCCTAAAATAGAGAAACACAGTGGAGTCAGGAATGAGTGAGAGTGGAAAAGAAAAATGATACTTTTTTCTTTGCTTAAGCTACACACACAAAGAAGATAAATTGTTGAAGTTTTCTTGGAGGATTTTTTGAATGCTATAACTATGGAAAGTTGAAGTGTTCAAATGGAGCATATTTGCTACTAGTTTTCTAGGGAGAATGTATTTTACTCTTTGAAATTTATTTGTTGTATCTCCAATTTATTGTGAACCCAAGTTTTGCATAAACTTGAGAGTTGTAATCTCTATTTTCATTCTTGTATTGTTGCATTTTTGTGGTGTGTGCTAAAAATTTTGTTTCTATATATATATTGTCATTGCTTGGTAGTCATCTATTTTAATTCACACATAAACATTGAGGGGATTTAGGTTTTTGTTTTTTCCCTCTACACACACACATATATATATATTTGATAATTCGATACTTACAACATGATGTAAAGGATTGAATCCTAAATGTCATTAATACACTAGAAAGTGTTAACCAGTTAAGTTATATGGCTCTTGGAAATATTTAAGCAAATATTAAAGTGAAATGTTACAAAGGTAGTGGTATGCAATTAAATCATGTATAATACTAAAAGAATATTTAATAATTTGGAAGCAACATGCACTACTCTAACGTGTTTGTAACTAACATGAATGTCATTAAAAAGAGCAACAAACTCAGGAGAAAGTATCTTATATGCTCGGTGTATAAGATTCATGTGAAATTGGCACATGTCAATCGCACATGGGCGTTCAAGAATATGTCAATCACACATAAATTGTATACACGTGGCGTATACAAGATTTTCGCCATGCTCAGAGAGCATCAATTAATAGCTTGTAAAACAGGGCGCTTTTACTTTTGAGCAATCAAGGCCAAACACAGAGGTGACAGAGATGCTTCATTAATTAATTACTATATACTGATCAAATATAAGAGTCAATTTAACTAGATCACTACTTTATTATAAGCTTGTAACTGAGATTAATTCAAAATAAAATCTTCTCTTTCTCTCGACCTTTATTTGTTTGGCCGCCACGTAGATTACAGTAACTTAAATCTAGCATCTCCAATTCCTCGAAAACCGAAAGTTCTAAATACAAAAAAAAAAAATTACGAAAATAATAATAATAATAAAATAGAGCGAAAAGTATAAATTGATTAGATACTTGGCAGTAATTATGCAGAATAGGCATACCTTTGGCAGGAAAGGTTCCATCCATTTCATCATTGGAAGAAATATTCAGAATTTTAAGTGACGTCAATAACCTCAACGATTGTATGATGCTCTGATTGAAATTGTTAGAGCATTCCATCAAGCATTCTAAAAATTTTAGCATTTAACACTTCAAATTCTTACTTTATCAATTATACCGTCCTATTTTAAGATCCATTATACATCAAAGCTTCTATATTTTTTACAATTTCATTAAAATAATAATAAAAAAAATTACACAGATAACTAGAGCAACCACCTCCTCCACCACCCCTACCACAGCTCCACTTGCCATCACTACCATTGTAGCAACCACAACCCACCATTGTAGCAACCACAACCCACCATAGCCGCCGCCACCACAAGTCACAGCACCACCGTGGCAACCACAACCACCTACAGGAAGAAAAGAAAAAGAAAAAACCCAAAGTATAACCACAACCATCCACCAAAATCACAACCAACCACCACAAAAACAACCAGCCACTGCAAAAACAAAATCTCAACCAAGCACTCACCGGTGGCTGATCTAATCCATTGCAGGAAGGAAAAAAAAAAAAAGCAAAACCACAACCATCTAGCAAAAACAACCAGCCATCAAAACAAAATTGTAACCCAAAGATTCAACCCATGCACTCACCGATCTCACCACCGTGCCTCCAAATCAAACCCACAAATCACCGCCACCGTGACCCACCATTGAAACCCGTTGAAAAAAATTGGAAGGGAAGTAGCTTCATTGGTTCTAATCCAAGTCGTGAGATAGCTTCAAGCGGGGAGCCACAGGGAGATCGATTTTAGAGAGCGAGAGAAGAAGAAGAAGAAAAAAAAAAAAAAAAAGAAGAAAATTGAAGAGAGGAACGGCAGGTTTGAACAGAGAAGAAGGAAAGAATAAAAAAAGATAGAAATAAAATACTTTTTTAAAGAGAAGAAGAGAGAGAAAGTTTTAAAATAATATTTTTTATTTTACAATACAGCTACAGTGCGCTCTCAAATGAGCGCACTGTAGCAGTATTACAAAATTTGTAAGATACACCGCCTTTGATGGAGCAAGCTTTTGGGATATAAATGCTAAAAAAAAAGCATCTTTTAACATATACAATGTTCGATAAGAATGCTCTTATAATAAATATCTAACATCTCCAACTTGTTCAATCTCAATAAACTTCTAGAACCTATGATAAGATTGTAAGAAATAGGAATAATTATATTTTATATTCACAATATTGATAACAAAAAACACAAAAATGTTGGGGTTTTTTAATATAATTAAATAATTATGGTTGTAATTTTGTTGCTACAAAATTTATTATGAAATATTATTATACCTTGTTAACTCAAAATTTTTTGTACAAACCATTAGTGAATGTTTGGTATTGAATTATAAGCTTTTTTTTTTTTTTGCTTTTTAGCTTTTATATACAATTTTTTAAAACCTTACTTTTTCAAAGTACAAGTATATTTTAGTACATTTTAAGTAAAATAATTTAAATAATAAGTTAATTAAGTTGTTCTTAAACGAAAACTTAATATCACATTAGTCTTATTATCTTTGTAATTTATCGATTATATTGTGATTAATTCTTAATTATAATAACTTCAGTTCTACTTTGTATGTAAGTCAAGTCTCCTATTTGTACTCCAAGTCTATTAACCGTAGTTAATATATGGTTAGTTTAGGGTTTCGCTTACTATATATACTCATATTGGGTTCGTTGCAACACAAGATTTTACTGTACTCTCATATAATAAAGATGTAGCCCTTAAGGGTTTTCTACATGGACGTAGGTTGTTAGGCTAAATCACGTAACTTTTGTGTTCTCGTGTTCTCTATTTTATGTTTCCTCTTATGCATCTTTTTAGCATATTCAACATGGTATCAAAGCTAAGATTTAGCAAACACCATTTCCATTTGTTAAGTATTCAAAAAATATCATTGTCATTTTTTTTTCTTTTTTTTTCTTTTTTAATATTTTGATAATCAGCAAGGGGTGTTGGTCTATAAAACTCTTGAGGAATCTATCATTATTTTGATAATCAGCAAGGGGTGTTGGTCTATATAATTTGCTTTCAGGGTTGGCCTTATCACTAGGCCAACTAGGTAGTCTCCTAAGTGCAATAAGTCCCCAAACATTTACCAAAAGAGATATTTCTATACCTATAGGCTATAATAGTATTAATTAGACCCAAATATTAGCCAACATATATATGTATATATATATATATATATATATATAATGAATAATGTTATGGACAAAATAATATGTTACAACAATTTCATAATATTCCTAAATTAACATGTTAACTCACACATGGGTTCATCACAGTCTCTAATTTAATTTTTTTTCTACGCTAATTTATGAATATTGTGAAATTATTGTGACATTTTATTGTGTCCCTACTATTACTCAAAAGAAATTTTTTATCCAAAACATAAAAAAAGGAAAAAAAAAATATTAG
Organism: Quercus aquifolioides; assembly: GCA_019022515.1. Taxonomy (NCBI): domain Eukaryota; kingdom Viridiplantae; phylum Streptophyta; class Magnoliopsida; order Fagales; family Fagaceae; genus Quercus; species Quercus aquifolioides. The sequence goes on along the minus strand of CM032328.1, from coordinate 88,559,453 downwards.
CAAAGTGTAGGTGGACCACCATCTACTCATTTCTTTGTTTTTTTTTAAAAAATAAAATTTTATCTTTGTAATTTTATATGTATACTAGTTATTAAGAAAAAATATGTTAAATTTTTTGAAAAATTAATCAAGTCTCAGAAGGAATCTTAAGATAATTTGTTACTAGTAATGAACACAATATAGGAAAAGAAAAGAAAATTATGTGAAAATCTCACAAACAAATAAGAAATCTTTCACAATAAAAAGTTATAAAAAGATTTAGGTGAACAACTCACGAATGAACAAGAAATTCATTAAGAAAAAACTAAAAATATTTAAATCAGAACAAATTAGAAGAATAGATTTTAAGTATAAAAAAAAATTATTAAATTAAATATAAATATATATAAAAAGGCTTCAATTAAAATGTGATTAGGCCCAAAATTCCTTGGGCCGACCCGGTTTGCTTTTCCTGGGAACGAAAATTTATTTGTACAAACATTGTGGCCCAATATTGGCTACCAAACAAGCCATATAGATAGTAAAAATAAAAAAAGATACGAGGCTGGCATACCGTCATTATTCTCAATCCAACCAGTGATTCCATTAAGGATAAATCAAGACTTCGTAACTCTTTGAAAGTCTCAAATAGAGAAACGTTTAGAAACCATGTTTGAGAAAAAAAGGATCCTTTAATTCCCTGAAGTTGTAAAGAGAGAAGTGGGTCACGTGACCAATGGTGGAGTCGCAGGTGACTCGCTCCCAATGACAACAGTCACTCTCATGGTCATCAACCCATGAAGGGAGAAGATGATCTGTGACACTGGGGCTGGACCTCACAAACTCCTTTATTCCTAACAGACTCATCCTCTCTTTGTCAAAGCAGCCTCTGTACCCATGAAGCTGAACCAGAACTATCAAACCCCACAATAAGCTCTTCATCAAGGACCCTCCCATTGTGAAAAAAAAAAAAGGCAGTAATGGTAATACTCCTCTGTTCGTTGCAAGACCGGCTTTATACAAATTAGGTGAATCAATTTGGTCAAGTGAAGTGTGGAAAAAAGGAATATATAATAAAATTTATCATGTCGGTGGTGGAAAACAGGCGAACCTTTATTATGTCCTGTGGCCGCTGGTATAGGTGGCAACCTCAGAAATTCTGCTTTCTCTTTCATTTTAGTCCAATTTACTATGCTTTACTCTACTCCCCTCTCTCCTCCTCAATCCAAATGAACCATAAATGATTTTTACACATAATCTGAGAGACAGCCTGAAGAGTTTAATTAATTTACTAAGAAGATTAGTTAAGGAGGTTCACAAATGCTAAAATGAGCTATCAACCTGTGGAACGTAATAGCATGTGTATTGATTAGTGACAAATAAACTGCTTGAATTTTAGGTGTCCAATGCCAATGTTTTAGACTATTTAGCAAAAAGTTAAATAAGTTATTCCCAAACAGACCCTTAATTAGCTTAAAAGTACTTGAAAGAACTATGATAGTAATATCCAGTGTGATCATCCACATCAACAATGCACTAGAACGTACTGTAATATTTACGTAGAAACGGCACCGTTCCACAGCTAGTGAGTAGCGACCATTGGTCAAAGTTCAAACAAAAAAAATGATGTTGTGCCACTTAATGTACACGACATCGTTTCACATATACCTGTTAAAGCTCACGGCGCATGTGACACCATTTTATAATTGTATTAATGAAGCATAGTTAAACAACGCCTTTTCACTTATAGCTGTTAGACTGTAACAAAATTGTAACAGAATCTGTTTAGGCAATTATGAGTTTGATAGAGAGTAATTTAACAGTGTAATTAATTCTGCTTCGCAAGCTCTCAATCCATTATTCATCAACATAGATATAAAATTCGTTACAATAAAAGTTCCAAGATATTAAGGAAGCAACCTTAGCTAATTATATAGATAGACTGATAACTTACGTAGAGTAATGGCAACAAAAAAATAACAAGAATACATGCAATCCTCAACCAAATTGTAGCACCGCAGTTGCCAATGAGTGTTGATATAAAGAACAGCAATTACTCCCAGGCAGAATATGATGTAAGTTACCGAAAAGCTAGTGAAGAACACCGCTTGATCAACTTTGTACCATTTCTCATCACTTACATCTGACGAATGCATTGGCGTTGGAGAATCATCTCTCCTAGTGCAGTTTTTCTCCAATGGCAGTCCACAAAGAAATGGATTTCCATCATAGCTGCTTGCATCAAAAGTTCCAAATTGTGCTTTCATATCTGGGGTCCTGCCTGATAAGTTGTTATAAGCAACACTGAACACCTCCAAAAAGGTAAGCTCAATCAATTGTGGAGGAATTTCTCCACTCAATCTATTGTGAGAAAGATCCAAGCTCTCTAATTCAGCTAAGTTTGAGAAAGATTTTGGAATGGAACCTGTCAATTGATTGTGAGACAAGTTTAGTGCATGAATTCCTTGTAGCTGTCCAAGTTCAAGTGGGATTTCACCTGTTAGATTGTTACAAGATAAATCCAAACCTGACATGTAAGTAAGAATGTCATTCTTGTAAGAGCTAGGCCTATATTTGGTAACAAAGTTAATTTCAACATCTAGGGAATACACAAAATCGCCAGTATCATCGAAGGAACTACCAAATCTATAAGGCCAATATTGTGCATCAAAAATACCAAAAGACAGTGTTTGTCCAAAACAATGAGGTATTGTCCCGAAAAATAAGTTTCTTGAAAGATCCATTAAAGTTATATTGGTCAGTTGACATAACTGTGTTGAAATATTGCCACTCAAATGATTTCCTCCCAGCAACAAAATTCTTAAGTTGGAAGTTTTACGGATTGCACTGGGAATGCTGCCTGACAATTTATTATCACTGATATCCAATGTCCGAAGCCTCGACATATTGAGAAATGGTTCTGGTATTGATCCTGAAAAGTTGTTCTCTTCCAAATGTAAATGTTTTAACCGAGTGCTTGACCACAAAGGTAAAGATCCATCAAGGAGGTTATAAGAAAGGTCCAAAAACTCAACTGTAATTGTTTCACATGGAATTTGACCTTCAAAATTATTATTTTGCATGAGAATACTGCCAAAATCTGTTGAATTGCATATCCAAGCAGGAATCCTACCCGACATTTTGTTGTTACTAACATCCAAGAGATCAACATCCACTACATTGGGTAATTTGTTTGAAATAGCTCCTGAGAACTGATTATGATTTATTTTTAAAATAAATAGCCAAGTTAAGTTAGATAAAGGTACCCAATCTAAATGGCCATCAAAATAATTATTGGATAATACCAAGATCGCCAGCCTGGAGCAACCTACAAATAAGTCCTTTGGTACTTCTCCGGAGAAGTTGTTGAGGGACATGTCAAATGTCTCCAAGTGACTCATATTACCAAATGAGGATGGGAGAGAACCTGTGAAAGAATTATTGGATAACTGTAGGTACCGTATATTTGGTAGGATCTCCCCAATATTTCGTTGAAGCTTTCCATTGAGCTGATTGTTTGACACATCTATCACATAAGTAGAATTAAGATAGAGCGACAAATGAAAATGACCCGTGAAAGAGTTATGGTTAAGAATGGCAGATTTTAGCCTAGTATTGTTTCTAAACAACCAATAAGGAAACGGTCCTTTCAACCCATTGTGTGAAAGATCAAGTTTTCTCAAGCTATGCTGGTGAAAGAGAAATGTCAGAAGTTGATTGGATAGCTTATTTAGAGAACAGTTAGATATCACTAAAGACTCCAACTTAAATAAGGGTACCCAATCTGAATTTTCTATTTCTATCTCGACCTTCTCGTTATCACATCTAAATTGAAATGACTCAAGCTTGGAATGATTAGCAAATAAGCTGAATGATAAACCCTCAAAAAGGTTATAACTGAGATCAATATACTTAAGGGATGTAAGGTCAACTATCAAAGATGAAATGTTTCCTCGGAACTGATTCCCATTGAGATCTAACCGTTGAAGAGATGTCAAATTGTATAGGAAAGATGAAAGGGTCCCTTCAAAAGAATTCCATCTAAGATCTAACTGTTGAAGAGATGTCAAATTGTATAGGCAAGATGGAAGGGTCCCTTCAAAAGAATTCCAGCTAAGATCTAACTCTTCAAGTTTTTTGAGTCCACATAAACCTGTAGAAAATGACTAAACGTTTGAAAATCTTCAACTTTATTATATCTTATTCATAAGAATACATAGGATCTAGAGTAGAGTTGTTATATTTTAGTTTTTTTTTTTATTTTTTTTTTTTTTTTTCAATTTCATGAAAAACTATTGACATCAAATTTTGATTAAATACATGGTAAGGAGCCATCAAAATAATTTCGGCTCAAATTAAGATAAAGATTTGAGAGAAAATAATACTCCTATGGAAGGAGGAACAATTCCAGTGAAGTGATTGTTACTAAGATCTAAAAGCTCCAACCTACCCAAAGCTACCCAATCTCTATAGAAAAAGAAAATCATTTGTGGTGTGGAAAAATCACTGCTTAAATTATGTGTGTGAGAATTACATCTAATATTACTCTTCGTTATATGTATTACACAATTTTATAACATTTAATTAGATTAATATTTTAAAAATCTCATTGAAATATACAATCTTAACACATATACCAAATTTATGCTAGTAGAATTTTATTTTCCTTGTGATCATTAAAGGCATGTTCTATGCATGATTTTATTATTATTTTATATTTCAATATCAAAAATTGATGAAATAATTTTTGATTACTCTATAATTATAATAGGGGAGAGAGGTTTGGAACCCCAGATGTTATAAACATATCAGTAGGTACCAATCGATTGAGCTACAAGGCTTTGGCATAATATTTTTTTAATTATTGATTATCATAATATATATTTCTAAATTATGAACTATATATATATATATATATATATTAAATAATGTATTCAAAGTGTGGATTTATCAAAAAAAAACTCATAAAATACAAAATTATTAAGTAGTGCAATTTGAACATGACCATTATATAGACATGCACCCAAAGCTAATTCAACCATAGAATTTAGGAGAGAGAGAGAGAGAGAGAAGAAGAAGAAGAAGCAAAGAGAATAAAGAAAAATCCATTACATAAGGAACCATTGAAATAATTGCCTCCTAAATTGAGGACCTCCAAGCTTTGTAGACCAGCAAGATTTGCAATAATATGAATATAACATATTTAGAAGAAACAGAACATTATGTATTGCAACATTAAATAATATATATATATAATTATATATTGAAAAGCAAGGAGGGGAGGGAGGTTTGGAACCCCAGATGTCAGACATATTAGGAGGTACCAATCAATTGAATTACAAGGCTTTAGCATAATATTTTTTTTTAATTATTGATTATCTTAATATATATATATATATATTTCTAAACTATGAACTGTATATATATTAAATAATGTATTCAAAGTGTGGATTTGTTAAAAAAAAAAACTCATCAAATACAAAATTATTAAGTAGAGTAATTTGAACATGACCATTATATAGACATGCACCCAAAGCTAATTCAACCATAGAATTTAGGGGAGAGAGAGAAGAAGAAGAAGAAGTAAAGAGAAAAGAAAAATCCATTACATTTTGGCAAGGAATCATTGAAATTATTGCCTCCTAAATTGAGGACCTCCAAGCTTCTTAGACTAGCAAAATTTGCAGCAATATGAATATAACATATTTAGAAGAAACAGAGCATCATGTATTGCAACGTTAAATAATATATATAATTATATATTGAAAAGCAAGGCAGCAGTCAACTTCTTCCCAAACAAGTCCTTATGTGTTTATTTTTGGAAGACCAAACAACTTTGAGTAACGTTTTAGTAGTCCCACTCTCGCATCAACCACTCTTTTCTTTTATATATATATATATATATTTCCAAATTTATTCTTTTATTTTCTTTGCACTTACAAGCTAGATTAGATCTTAATAAACATTATCCAGACAAGATTTTATTTGTTTATTAATTCTTTATTTTGAGTGTAGGAACCAAAAGAACCTTGCATTATCTTGGACATTAAGTAGTGTAATTTGAACATGACCATTATATAGATATGTACCCAAAGCTAATTCAACCATAATTTAGGGGAGAGAGAGGAGAAGAAGAAGAAGTAAAGAGAATAATAATAAGATATTTAGTAGCCCACAATTAAACCAACATATATGTTGTGTTCTGTGTTTCGATATATATGAAATCAATATAATAAAGTACTCTTATATTTGTATCTTTATCTTTATTTTTATGATGATTAGTGACTAATTTTGAATTATCTATGTTTTATTAGTAACTGAGAATTTACATGCTAATGGACTTTATTTAAGGCATAAGAATAGACTCCAACTCAAGTGGGCTGAACCCAACTCAAACTCAAAGACCTACAAGATGTGGAGAATTTTAACCGATTAAGAAAAGAAGTCAATTGGAGAAAAAAATTGTCAAAATCCAAAATCAGAATTTTTCTGCATAGGTCTCAGTATTTTGAGTATATAACTCTCAGTTCAGATATCGGATTGCAATGATTCAAGTTGGATAGGAAATTTAACTCAAAGGGCTACACCTTTAGAACATGGGCCTGAAAATTTGACGAATTTCCCAATCCGAATTTCCTTCTTTTTTGGGGGTTGGGGGGTGTGGTGGGGGAGGGGGGTTTACTAGCTCCTTGTGCAACTTGTATTAGTAGTGTGTTCTCTTATTTGAAGGCTTTATGTCAGTTTGTGGGTAAGAAGAAAAAAGAAGAGAAGGATAGAGAGGCAGGGGAGCCGCAGATGGTGGCTGCCTCTGTGGCTTTCTTCCATACTAGCATAGTGACTATTTCTTTCTCTATTTTATTATATTTGTTGAGTTTAATGTTTAGTATTTTTTTTATTTATTTCAATTACCGTGAGTAGCTAAATTTTCAATTAAGGTTGAGGATTAAACTTTCTTAAGGATTATCGGTATTTATTTTGAGATTTGATTTTTCCCATAATGATTGTTCTTTAATGATTAAACTATTCTTATTTCATATTAATTGACTAAGATAGGATTCTCAATATGAGTTTTTTTTTTTTTTTTTTGAGGAAAATTCTCAATATGAGTTCAATCATGTTTTTCTCATGATTTAGGATTTATCTTAATTGATTGAATGCTTGGTTTATTATTTCTTGATTTTAAAATTGGATATCTCTTGTGATTTGTTTGTCAATAGATACAATTGATGATTTAATTTTATATTTAAGAAGCAAAGACGAGCATGCTTTAGATTTTAAAATAGACATTTCAATGAGAATATGTTCCATGAAAACAAGATCGATTTCTAGATTATCATGTAGTGGTTTGAGAGACCAAACAACTTAAAGTAACATTTTAGTAGTCCCACTCCCCCATCAACAACTCTTTTCTTAGATATATATATATATATATATATATATATATATATTAAATAATGTATTCAAAGTGTGGATTTGTCAAAAAAAAAAAAAAAAAAAAAAAAAAACCTCATCAAATACAAAATTATTAAGTAGTGTAATTTGAACATGACCATTATATAGACATGCACCCAAAGCTAATTCAACCATAGAATTTAGGAGGGAGAGAGGAGAAGAAGAAGAAGTAAAGAGAATAAAGAAAAATCCATTACATTTTGGCAAGGAACCATTGAAATAATTGTCAGCTAAATTGAGGACCTCCAAGCTTCTTAGACTAGCAAGATCTGCAGCAATATGAATATAACAAATTTAGAAGAAATAGAGCATTATTTATTGCAACGTTAAATAATATATATATCGAAAAGCAGGGCAGCAGTCAACTTCTTCCCAAATAACAAAGTCCTTACGTGTTTATTTTTGGAAGACCAAACAACTTTTGAGTAACGTTTTAGTAGTCCCACTCTCCATCAACCACTCTTTTCATATATATTATTTGTTTATTAATTCTTTATTTTGGGTGTAAGAACCAAAAGAACCTTGCATTACCTTGGTCATAAAGGGGGCCCTCCATTTGATTAGAATCCAATTTCAAGGATGTAAGCGCTGGCAGTGCACCCAAAGATCTTAAAATCCCTTTGTCGAAATTATTGCCACCTAGGTCTAGGTGTTTCAGCTTCGACAAACATTTGAAATCTGAGACTACACAATGGAAATAATAACTCCTTATTGTATGCAATTAAATTAATTACACTTTTGTACGGTAATAAGCAGAGCATAACACCATTTTCACTAAAATTAAGGTAATTACTAAAGTGATGTTATGCAATTTGGAAAAGAAAATTTGGAAGCAACGTGCTCTACCCAAACAATGTGTTTCCACGATGGAGATGCATATTGATCATAAAGCTATCAATTTAATTAGATCACTGCTTTATTATAAACTAGTAACTCTAATTAAATAAAAATATGATCTTCTCTATCTCTCTACCTTGAACTGTTAGGGAGCCATTGAGTTGATTGTTGCTTAAATCCAATATCTCCAAGTCTTCGAAAATCAAAAGTTCTAAAAAAACAAAAATAGATGTGAAAGTGGGAATTGTTCATATACTTTGTAGGTATATGTTATGATGTATAGGCATACCTTCAGCAGGAAAGGATCCTTCCAAACGATTATCAAGAAGACTCAAAGTTTTGAGTGATTTAAGTAATCTCAATGATTGTATAATACTACGATTCAACATGTTCGAACCAAGATCTAACCTCTCTAGCTTCTTCAACCTCAACAAATTTATTGAACCTATAATGAGATTGTAAGAAATAGAGTAATTATATTTTTTATTCACAATAACTACAATATCAAACACCAATAAGTAGTTTTATTGATATAGTCAATGGTTATAAAAAAAAAAAAAAAAGATATAGTCAATTGAAGAGAATTCAAAGACCAATTTTTAGGATATTACGGATTTGTTTATTTTGCTGAAACTGAAAAATAAGCTAACCAAATAAGCTAACCAAATAGACACTACATATGCTTTTTCTATTTTATTTGATACATAAATTAAATGGGAAAAAAATCGCTGAAGAAATGTGAAATTAACATGTAAGCAAAATTCAATTGTTTTATTGAGAAAATGATAAAAAAAAAAATACCTAATATTATGACCTATATGCACGTATATGATGCATGGGTTAATTAATTAAAAATTGTTAAATAATAAGAAAAAATTTAAATATCATTAAAGATTCAAAATTATTTAAGACTAAATACTAATCATATATATCAAAGAAAAGCAAGTATAATTCATGTGATAAAAGTAAAACTTGTAATTATCATAGTAGATATATTGAAAGCCGTATAATAAAACCAATTCTGTGTAAAGCCATTTTTTTAATCTTTTGAAATTAAAATAAGAAACAAATAAATATAAACAGGGGTCACGATTAACATACCTTCATTCTACTATTTCCAAAAAAAAAAAAAATACATGCCTTTTTTCTCAATCCAACCACCAATTCTATTACAAGATAAATTAAGACTTTTGAGCTCTTGAAATGTTTCAAATAGAGAAACATTTAGAAACTAGGTGACGTCTTTGTGATAATAATAGTTATAATAATGACATTCAATATCTAAATCCCTGATGTTGTGGAGAGAGAGTTGGGTCAAGTGACCAGTGGTGGAGTTGTAGGTAACTCGCTCCCACTCACAACACTCACTCTCATGTTCATCAACCCAAGAAGGGGGAAGATGATTTGTAACATTGGGGCTGGATCTCACAAATTCCTTGATTTCTAATAGACCCATCCTCTCTTCTTCAAAGCAACCTCTGTGCCCATGAAGTTGAACTAGAACTGTCAAACCCCACAATAGGTTCTTCACCAATGACCATCCCATAGTGAAAAATGTAGTAGTAAACTAGTAGTACTCCTATATTCATTGCTATGACCAGTTTTATACAAAGTGAAGGCGGTAGGTAGGAGAACTCAGTCAAGTCTTTTTTTTTTTTTTTTTTTGGGCTGAAAATATAGTTTAATAGTACTACGCCACTATTCGTTGCTTGCTAGACTAGTTTAATTATATAGTAGTTAGGAGAATCGTTGATAATTCAAAGGCATTCAGTTGTACTAGATATGCTTATTGCTTACTTAAGGATAATTCACAGGCATGTTTTGGAGCATTTAAATTTTTTTTTTTTTTAATGTTAACTCAATAGCCTTAGAGTACAATTGAAATATTCTTTTTGTTCTAAAAAAATACATTCAGTGTTCAAATCAACCCTCCTCCAAAAATCAAATAATCAAAATTTAGAAAAAAAAATGTCAATAGCCTTATAGTTTAATTAGCACTTTCTGTTGTTTCTAATAGATATTGTGAATATTTGCTTCTGCAAAAATTAAAAAAAAAAAAAAAAAGGAGTAAACTAAGCTTATCAAATTATGCTTTATAAAGCTTCAGAAAAAGAAAATGAATGTTGTGAATTTTTTTAACAAATAAATGTCAATGATAAAAATTATTCACAGGCACCTCACACATGTATAGAGTGCTAGTTATTTCATAAGTAATAGAGACTAATTTATAAAATTTCCATTTACTAAAACTACTCGTCCTAGAACTACTTGTCCCTTCATCACTCATGAGTAAAATAATGCACAATCATTTAATAAAATTATTTTCTTAAAATTTGGGCATATTTATAATATGGTGGAAGCCTTTTTTTAATGAAGGGCTAAAGACTTTTTGTAATGTGGGAACTAAGCCTAAGCCTTGAGCCAGTCCTATGACAGTATAACGCTAGTATGGATGATGATATAATGACTTAAGTAGCTAATATTCTAAATCAACGGTTTGAATGAAAAGTTATTTCATAAGATAGGTGATTTTTTTTTTTTAATATAAGATAGAAATTTTACTCTAATTTAATCTAAGTGTATATATGTGTGAAACTCCTTCTTAAAAACTTGAACCCCTTACACTCCACAAGCACTTATACTTATAGAGTGACCATTATATCAAATGAATGCGGTAGTTAAAAGAGGAGGTCAATTTTTATTATTATTATTATTTTCTGAATAGGATTTGTTAATTTTTTAACACCATTATCTATGAGTAATTAATTAGAAGGGAGTCAATTTTGTACTAAAGCCTGTTTTAATTTTTTAACAAACAAATGATATATTTCAGTACTAATCAATACCAATATATCCTTTTGAAATTACCATTATATTTTAATAAATTACTAAAACAAATATTAATGTATAATTTTTACTCATATCTCTTCTACCATACCAATATATACTTTAGCTCATAAATATACTAACTAATACTCGTACAATGGAAAATTTGAAATGACTTTTAGCATTCAGCAAAAAAGAATAAAAAAAAAAAAAGACTTTTAGCAAAATAAAAAGAAATTTTGAAATGATTTATCGTTTACGTTTACCAGGGAAAAAAAAAAAAAAAAAACTTTGGAGTAAGAGACAAACACACACACAGATAAATAACAAAATAAAGAGGCTGTATGAACAGAGGCCAACGAACTGAAGAGGACAGACCGATGTAAGAGAGCGGAGGTGAATGTGAATCCTGAAATTTGGGGAGAAAAATTACAGTTTTCTGAGTGTTTTTTTTTTCTTCGGTATCGATCTATTTGTTGGCCGAAACTGATATTAACATAGTATAAATTACAATCATTACAGATAATAAGAAACAGAGAGAGAGGATATATATTAACATACCTTTATGCTCAATCCAACCACCAATTGCATTTAAAGATAAATCAAGACCTCTTAACTCCTTGAAAGTATCAAATAAGGAAGCGTTTAAAAACCATGGCATGAAATAGAGATAATCAACTCGTTCGAATTCCCAGAAATTGTGGAGAGAGAGATGGGTCACATGACCGGTGGTGGAGTTGCAGGTGACTCTCTCCCACTCACAACACTCACTCTCTGGCTCATCAACCCATGATGGGAGAAGATGATCTCCTATGTTCATATTGGTGGGGTCGATCTCACAAACTCTTCCTTGATTTCTAACAGACCCATCCTCTCTTCTTCAAAGCAACCTCTGTGACCATGAAGATGAACTAGTACTATCAAACCCCACAACAACCACTTCACCAAGGACCGTCCCATTGTGAATGCGTAGTAATAGTAGTAATACTCTAATTTTTTGCTAGACTAATTTATATATTAGTTAGGAGAATCAAGTCAAGTCAATGGCTGTGGAAAGGGTTGGCTAGTAAAGGTGGGCGGTGGTCCATGTATAGTCATGGTATGTTACATAAATGCTTATAAATTTGAATTGTTTTTAATTATATGATTAGGTGTTTTATGGTTTATTTATATTGGACTCATCGTTTTCTACACTAAATTAACTCATTTAGCATAAAAATTTAATAAAATAAAATAATTTTTTTAAAAAAAAAACTTAGGTTAAATAGGACATGTGGCGCAAGATTAAACTCTAATTGAAATCTAATTTTTATACTGAATTAATTCACTTAACTCAAAATTTTAAAACTTAGATCAGATGAGACACTAGGTACAAAATTAGACTTTAATTGAATTCCAACTTGAATTCTAATTTGATTTTCTTTCGGCTTTATTTATTAATATATATATATATATATATATATATATATATAACTAGTGTATAACATGTGCATATGCACGGTACAATTAAAAAAAATTATAATTACACACATATATGGATTCAGATTATACTCTCTCTCTCTCTCTCTCTCTCTCTCTCTCTCTTTTAATTTCTTTTTTTTTTTTTGAAAGGTTATTTTAATTTCTTTTGAATATACACATGAGTTTACTCTTTCTTTTTTTGCTTATTGAGGTTTTGATGATTTATTTATATTTGACCCTTCGTTTTTTGCACCTCATTAACTCACTTAAAACAAAAATTAAAAAATCTTAAATAGGACATGTGGCGCAAAATTAGACAACAATTGAAATCCAATTTAAAACCTAATTAAATTTTCTCTCAGCTCTCTCTCTCTCTCTCTCTCTCTCTCTCTCTCTCTCTCTCTCTCTCTCTCTCTCTATATATATATATATATATATATATATATATATATTTGCAATAAAATAGTGTATGATAAAAAAATATTTGTACTTTTCAACTAACATGAATGTCACAAGGCTCATTCATTTTCAAAGAGCATCAAATAATTGTTAGTCACGCTGGGGACTTTCACTTTTAAGCAACTAGCCAGAACTAGTCTAATGTGCAATGCATTTTGAAACATTTTATAAGAAATTATATGATATCTCACATATAACACTTATTATGTGTCATAATATATATGAAATCAGTTTCAATTATATTACATGTTATTAAAAAGAAAGAGTAATCAAGAGTATGAACCAATTACTTAATTGAAAAATATTTAATTATTTTCATTAATTTAAATGTATAACTATCTTTTAGGTTCTTGATTGAGGGTAATTTTTCTCAACCAAAAAAAAAAGAAAAAAAGATTGAATGTAATTAAATTAGATATTATATCTTTGTTGTAATTTGTTACAATTGCTATCAAAGCAAATCATTGAGCAATAATGTCATTTTCCAAATCAATTGTTTCTTATATACTTTAAAAAATAATAATCATAAGAATCCATTTTACATAAATAATTATTGGATGGCCTATAAATATCTGAAACATGAAAATAAATAGGTTTACCCTATAATCTCTATATAATTACATGACAAATTTAGAATACTATAGTATACATAATTATTATATGTCATTAAAAGAATTTAGGAAATATAAATTGTTAAGATTAAAATAATTATAAATATAAATATATTACTTTAGTGAATTCAACCGTAATTAGTTATTTTTATTTATTTAAGCATACCATTTTTTTTATTGAATGTGTTATTTTAATTTAATAATTATTATTATTTAAAGTTTATTAAAATAATCATATAAATAATTTATATATATATAAATTAGTGCACCATGTAAAATACATGAAAATCAATGCATTTATCTCCATTAAAACATTTCTCTCAAAAAACAATTTCCATTAAAACATGACAATTAATTAATATATTGAGTCATTGACATAAATGCTAAATTTTGATTTTGTTGATGTGGAAGGATGAACTAGTATTAACTAATAATGCTGGTTAAATCGAAATCAAGGTTTCTCTATATCTCTACCTTGAACTGTTTCGGAGCCATTGAGCCTGTTGTTTCTTAAATCCAAAATTTCCAAGTCTTCAAAAACCGAAAGTTCTACAAAAAAAAAAAAAAAAAAAAGTACTCCGATTGAATATATTACGTAATTAATAAATAATATATTATGGGAAATGCATACCTTTGGTAGGCAAGGATCCTTCCAATGCATTATAAGAAAGATTCAGACTTTTAAGTGATGTAAGTAACCTCAATGATTGTATGATACTCGATTGAAAATGTTAGCATCAAGATCTAAACTCTCCAGCTTGTTCAATCTCAATAAACTTTCAGAACCTGTATATGATAAGATTGTAAGAAATAGAAATAATTATATTTTGTATTCAAAATTAAACAAATTTATTCTTGATAGCAATAGAGAACATAGACCACCACCACCTTAAAATATAGCAAGTACAGTTGTTATGTCAAAGCACCCCTCATGAATTAATGGAACTAGAAAATGCTTGGATGAATTATAAAAAGAATTAGTAATATATATGTCTATGTGATCCATGAGTTAATTAATAAAAGAGTACATTTTTTTTTCTTAAAAACAAAAAGATAGACCTAAAATTGTTCACATAAATATCGCTAGTAAAATAGTTGTAATGTCATAGAACCCCTTTCCACGTTTGTGCATTTAACAAAACCATGCAAGGGGTAGAGAGTTGAGACCTTTTATAGTATGAAAATTTAGGTACAAAACCACGATGTTTTGTGCCACAACTTTAACGTGCTGGATTGTAAAATGTGGAGAAAAAATAGTGAGTCCATATGAAAGTAACAGACAACAGATTATAGTTTGTCTCAAAAAATAATGGGGGGAAATTGTGTAATAAAGGTTGTGTTTGTGACCCTAGAACTACTCATCCCTATATCACTCATGAGTAAAATAATGCACAATCATTTAAAAAAATTATTTTATTAAAATTTTGGCATATTTATTGGAATGGTGAAAAATACAGCTTATCAACTTAATGAAGGTTGTTACTATTTGCTATCACAATAAACTTGTTTAGAGATGGGATGTCGAATCTATTTATGATATCCAGCATTCAGGGATGAGAAGGTTATGACATAGACATGGAAGGAAAAACCAAACTCCTTCTATTAATCCACAGTTCAAGAACTGGTTCAAAACGAAATACAAATGTTGGTCCTCGGGTCTAGTCTGAGGATGAAATTACAAATGGAATGGAACTTTTTTCTCTATTCTCTCTCTCTCTCTCTCTCTCTCTCTCTCTCTCTCTCTCTCTCTCTCTCTATTTTTTTTGTCCCCCCCCCCCTTCCATCTGCGTCTTTCTTTTGCCTTTATATCCAATTGCAATTCATCTAAGTCTTACACTTAGAGGGCTGAGATTGCAGTCCCTGAGTTCCTGTCCCATCCAAAGCATGCTAACTTGATTTGTCATGTTATCTTAGCTGTGTCACTACTGTTCATGGTCATTCCCTCTTTCCTCATTAATGCGGTCAGAGGAGTAGTTGTCATGCATTTAATGCGAAGGGGACGACTTCTACACTTCTTTCCTCATTAATGCGGTCAGAGGAGTAGTTGTCATGCATTTAATGCGAAGGGGACGGCTTTTACACTTCTCTCCCTTCCTTTTCCTCGTGTTCCGTGCCCGGTTTGCTGCCTCTACCTTTTGGAGTTTTAACTCTATATATCTCACTCAACTAGTGCTTGTCCTCGAGGTTCGAAGTGTGTCCTCAGAATTAGTCTTAACCGATTAATTAAACTAGGTTAGGGGTCCTCGTCCCCACATTTATAATATGGTGGAAGCCTTTTTTTTAATGAAGGGCTAAAGACTTTTTGTAATGTGAGAACTAAGCCGAAGCCTTGAGCCAGTCCTATGACAGTATAACGCTAGTATGGATGATGATATAATGACTTAAGTAGCTAATATTCTAAATCAACAGTTCGAATGAAAAGTTATTGTATCAGAAGAGGTGAATTTTTTTTTTTTTTTATATACAAGATATAAATTCTACTCTAACTTAATCTAAGTATATATGTGTGTGAAACTCCCTTCTGGAGACTTGAACTACGACTCTTACCCCTCATACCTTAGAAGCACTTATATTTATAGAGTGACCATCGCACCAAAAATGTGCGGTGGTTAGAAGAGGAGGTGAATTTAAAATTAGCATAATTTTGACCACTAAATCCTAGGCACCTATGGTTTGTTATTATTATTATTATTATTATTATTATTATTATTATTAATTTTTTTTTATATACAAGATAGAATTTCTACTCTAACCTAATCTAAGTGTATATGTGTGTGAAACTCCCTCCTAGAAATTTGAACCCCAGTTTTTGCCCTCCATACCCCACAAGCACTTATACTTGTGAAGTGTTAATTTTTTTTAACACTATTATCTTTGAGTAGTTAATTAGAAGAGAGTCAATTTTGTACTAGAGCCTGTTTTAATTTTTTGACAAATAATATATTTCTGTACTAATCAATACTAATATATCCTTTCAAAATTGCCATTATATTTTAATAAATTACTAAAAAAAAAAATTAATGTATAATTTTTAGGCATATCTCTTCTACCATACCAATATATATTTTAGCTCATAAATATACTAACTAATACTCGTACAATGGAAAATTTTGGAATGACTTTTAGCATTCAGCAAAAAGTAAAATAAAATAAATAGCAAAATAAAAAGAAATTTTGAAATGATTTATCGTTTACGTTTATCGGGGGGCGGGGAAAGGGTTGAAATGGTGTATAGAGTTCCACGCCCACTCAGTCAACTACTGTAATCCATTAATCTTTAATTATAAGTTTTTTTTTTTTTTTAAATTTCATTTCTGTTTTACCTCCACACGTTTTGCTTTCACGTGAGTGCACCCAAATCCAAAAAAAAAAAAAAAAAAAAGATTTGGAGTTAAGAGACAAACCACACACACAGATAAATAACAAGATAAAGAGGCCGTATGAACAGAGGCCAACGAACTGAAGAAAAAGAAGAAGAGGAGAGACCGATGTAAGAGAGAGTGGAGGTGAATCCTGAAATTTGCGGAGAAAAATTACAGTTTTCTGAGTGTTTTATTTTTTCTTCGGTATCGATCTATTTGTTGGCCGAAACTGATATTAACATAGGATAAATTACAGATAATAAGAAACAGAGAGAGTGGATATATATTAACATACCTTTATGCTCAATCCAACCACCAATTGCATTAAAAGATAAATCAAGACTTCTTAACTCCTTGAAACTCTCAAATAAAGAAACGTTTAGAAACCAGACCATATCTTCCAAATTGAAATAATCATCGAATTCCCAGATATTGTGGAGAGAGAGATGGGTCACGTGACCGGTGGTGGAGTTGCAGGTGACTCTCTCCCACTCACAACACTCACTCTTGTGGTCATCCACCCATGAAGGGAGAATTCCGAGAATATAGACCCGTGCAGATGAAGAGGGAAGATGATCTCTGATGGTCGCATTGGGGGTGGACCTCACAAACTCCTCCTTGATTTCTAACAGACCCATCCTCTCTTCTTCAAAGCAGCCTCTGTAGCCATGAAGATGAACTAGAACTATCAAACCCCACAATAAGCACTTCACCAAGGACCGTCCCATTGTGAATATGTAGTAATAGTAATACTCTAATTTTTTGCTAGACTAGTTTATATATTAGTTAGGAGAATCAAGTCAAGTCAATGGCTGTGGAAAAAAAGGAGAAAGAAGATTTTCATTATGGGCTGGCTAGTCAAGGTGGGCGGTGGCGTTTTAGTCCCCCTCTCATTTTAGTCCAAGTATTCGTATAGCATTTTTGGTTTTATGCTGAGTTGTACTAGATATGCTTATTGCTTAAGGATAATTCACAGGCATGTTTTTGTGCATTTTAATCTTTTCTTTTCTTTTTTCAATTGTCAATAGCCTTGAAGTTGAGCTGAAACTTTTTGGTATTTTTAAAAAACACATTTAGTGCTTAAAATTTAAATCCACTCTCCTCCACGTATTGAATTATAAATTTTAAAAAAAATTTACTTGTAAAATATATATATATATATATATAATTATTTTTAAACTAATCTGTTTTGTCTACTCTAAAAAATAATATTGAACAACCTGACTAAGGATCTCAGTAATTTGGGCTCAACAAAAATAATCTTGACCCCTCAAACATATTCCTTAAATTCTTAAACAAAAAATAGAAATAAAAAGTAAAAACCCAAATAACAATAATAAAAATTAGCCCAAACAACAACAAGATTAGCCCAAACATACACATATGAATAAATTTTTTTCAGAATCTTTTTTAATTTAAACTCAAATACTATTTATATATGAAATTTCTTTTATTGTTAGATGGAAACTAAGCACAACTTAATGTAAATACATTAAATTTATATTATTATGTATTTATACCTAAATTTTATTACATATACACAAATTTTAAGAAGGAGAATAAATTTGCTACCAAATAACTTTTTAAAAAAACCCTATTAATATTTTTGTAAGGACTAGACTTGGATCCTCAGCCCTCTAGCAATGGATAATGGCCCAACAAGCCCTAAACAATATATTTGTTAGAGAATGGATTTTACAGGGAAAAGGCTCTATAAATCGAGTGTGGGATTTAATTGATTGGATCTGTGCTAAGAAAGTAAGAAGACACAATTGAGTAGAAATAACGCTCTTCAGTCAGATCCAAGGATGAAGTGTTCTTGTATTGATTCAAGTTTACCTAAGTACAAGATGTTCTTTCTTTTTTTCTCTTTTTCTCTTCTCCGATTACATGCCCCACTTTTCACGGGGGCCTTTCCCTTATATAGTCCCTCCATCTTTAATCCCAGCCTTCCACTTGTTGATCATGTAGGTGATCCCCTAGATGCTTGTCCCATCAGAAACCTCCTAGAAGCTTTGTGAATAGTTGTGAACTGAGATATCACTGTTCAGGTGTCATTTCCACATAAATGCGACCAGTTGGTTAGGTGCAAAGCATTTAATGTGGTGGTAGCAGCCTTCTTCCCAGATATTTCTTCCTTTGTTGTTGGTTATCTTCCTTGAAGCTTATCCATAAAAGGAATGATTACCTTTTGTATAGCATTCCCGGGATGGCTAGGTTCCAACCTTCCACAATGCTTTCCCGAGGAAGCTCGGCTCCTCGGGAACTACCACCAGTTTGTTGTTATACTTTCTCGTCCTTGGCCCATTGATCCCAAAACTTAGTAAACCTTACGACCATCCTCGGGTTCCTAGGTGTCCTTGGGCACGGCCCAACTTATTTACTCGGTCTGCTTACCCTCACAATTTTTTATTTCACTTTTCAAAGATAAAAATAATGTTTTTTTTAATATATTTTTTTCCTCTATCTACTTTCATTTTAGCTTCAAACTAAATTGGAGCCATCTTTAAAAAAATTCACAAAAGCGATCAAGGCTCTATTTCCACGTTGACGTGATATGGAATAATGCATTATTTAAAGGTAATTAAGAGAATGCTTTATGGTCCATTTGGATTGAGGGGAGGGAGGGGGTGTAGAGTAGAATTGGCCTAAAATTAACCTATTATTAGCCAACTCTACTCTACTCCCCTCCACTCCCCTCTCAATTCAAACGAATCCTTAATTTCAACACTCACATGGACTGACTGATGGCTTTAATTTCAACTTGATGGAGACATGCCGTTTTGGTTGAGAAAAAAAAAAAAAAAAAAAAAAAAAATTGCCTTCATTCTCAATCCAACCACCAATTACATTACAGGATAAATTAAGACTTTTGAGCTCTTGGAATGTTTCAAATAGAGAAACGTTTAGAAACTAGACGACGTCTTTGTGATCACAATAGTCTATATATATATATATATATATATAGGCAAAACTTAGAGAAAATCCAATTAAATTTTAATTAGATTTTCAATTTTGCACCACGTGTCTTATTTAATTTTTAATTTTGTTCCAAGTGAATTATTGAGTGCATAATCAAAGAGTCCAAATTTAATTAGATTCTAAATTGGATTTTAATTGAGTCCAATTTTCTGCACATGTCTATCTAAGTTTTTAATTTTTGTGGCAAATAAATTATTGGATATAAAAACCGAATAGTCTAAAACCGATTAAATTTGGAATCATGTGTATATATATATATATATATATATATATTGAGAAACCATTTCATATTTTAGAAATGAATAATTTTAAAAAAGTGTAAGCTAATATCATGTATAATTTAAACTGTATAATTGTGATTATTTTTAATTGTACCTATGCATATGTATGAGGCTACATATTAATTATAATAATGACAGTCAGTATCTAAATCCCTGTTGTTGTGGAGAGAGAGGTGGGTCACGTGACCAGTGGTAATTAAACAAAACTACTATAAGCTATATATGTCACAATGATTGATTTTTTTTTCTTTTTTGAAGACAGTGATAATTATACAATATGAGTGCATCTAATAAGATGCATGGTGATAGCATGGGATATAACATAGTGCAATTTTTGTATTAGATGTACCTCCCACTGCTGAATTATGTGTAATTTTGAACTCTGATGCTTTGGGTCTTTACTCCTTAAGCCTTTCAACCACTACTTCGCCTTTTATGGCTAGTTAATTTCAATGCATGATCCTTTTAACCAAAAAAAAATCCCCAACGCAACCCATAATACGCTTAGTGCCCTATGAACTGTCCTTGTTGAAAAGAGCTATCTGCTATGGCCTCCAAATAAAAATGAGGCAGGGAACCAATTGGTGCACTGGCCATTGGAAATTAGATAAGTCTTGCCAGGAGGAAAAATTATTTGGTACTCAAAGTATATGGAAACTCCCATTTCTCACATGATTGATGACTCTCATCAAGAATTTAATGAGTAAAACCATCTATTATGTGAGTTGAAGAAATATCACTATCTCTATAATTCGTGAGTAATGAATAATTACTTAGATAGACTAATAAGACTAGTTGTGGCTTTGAGTAATGATCAGCAACAATTTTGGGTGGATTTAAGTAAATATCCAACCTACTAATTGCTAATTCTTATGCAAAATTAAGTATTAGCCAAAAGTCTAAATTACATTGTTTAAATTGAATTAAATTCTAGAAAACCAAGTGACAATGAGTCAAGTCAATGGCGGCGGAAAAATGGAGAATGAAGATTTGGGAGTAAAGGTGGAAGCCCACGAGTATTACTTCCCTTTTATTTTAGACCAATTAAGTATATATTCTGATGCTTCTCCAAAAAAAAAAGTATATATTCTGATGCTTCTCCAAAAAAAAAAAAAGTATATATTCTGATAGCTTCTTTTTTTTTTTTCACACAACATTTGATAATACACTTAGTTGTACAAGTTATTCTTATCGACTAGAGATAATTTTGAGGCATCTTTTGGAGAATTTTTTTTTTTTTTTTTTTTAAATGTCAAGATCATTATAGTTCATTTGACATTTTCTGATGATGCTTCTTAGTGCTTCTAATGAAGACAACATGGTTCAAATTCTTTCTTCCTAGATATCATTTTCTTTAATAAAAAAATGAATTAATTAAAAAAAAATTATCAATTTAAACAAGAAGAAGTAAGTGTTTGTGAATAAAAAAAGATGCATTGATAGGGAGAAAGAGTCCTTATTATAATTTAAAGGTGTTTTAAGATTTTTATTTTCAGAAGGAATTGAGAGAATGACAAGGTGAACGAATTGCGAGAGAATGACAAGGTGAAGGAATTGCCAGATGATACGGCAAGTTCACACTATGTATTGAGGAACAAGTGTACCAAATAACATAAGAAGTCGAACTCTCAATCCATTCCCCCTAGTGCCAATAATATCTGATAAATTATATGTGTTTTCTTACCTAAATTAAAATCATTAAGAGTTTGGAACTATTATTAGAAGATACTAGTCTGTAATACAAGAACTCGAAAGTGATCTTGTTTTAAAATTGAAACATAAAGAAATATAATATACATTCAATTCTGCAATGACAAAGACTGAGCAGGCCTACATCCTCATTATTTCCTTCAACTTGCAAACAACTACCTATACAATTAATATGAGTCAGTCAGTGCCTTAACTTTCCACCTTAAGGTTATCGCTCAAGAACGTACCGAGTGATTTCACCTCATATAATCTGTATGTTACTGAGTGATAAGGAATGATGAAAGTGTCAAAGATGAGTCCCAAGAGTTCATACTCACAGACTCGTTAACGGGAGTTAATTTGCTAATATACCGACTGCCTTATACAAGAGTCTTTGGAGTGTTGGAGATCCCATCATGATTAGTAAACCTGGTTAAGTTTACTCATAAAAATAAATTATAAAAAAAAAAGAAGGTAAACCTGGTTAAGTAACTACAAGTAAAATTACTAAAAACGTCACTAAAAAGCCATCGGGTTCAAAAGATTGTTAGAAAGACTCAAGAATTTTGAGTTTTAAATATAAATATAACGTTCTAATTGGTGTAATTTTAAAATCCTTTTGGTTTTATCACACTTTTGAATACATATGTATTCAGAATACACAGTTTCTTTCTTGCAGGTCTCGCAATCTAATTGGAATCTGATCTTTGATTTTTGTAGTTTCTATGACTGAGTTTTTTTATTTATTTATTTATTTTTATTCCTTATTTGTTTGCATTTTCTAAAATGTAATTATAGATCTTTGAAACCAACGTGACACCGTTTCACATAAGCCTATTAAAGCTTGCTGCCCAGTGCGACAGCGTTTTATAACCAATCTTATTAATGAATAAGCATACTTAAACAGTTTCACTTTTTGTCGTTGGACTGTAATATAAATGAATTTTAACTACATTAATCAGGAGAAAGAGTCCTTATTATAATTTAGGCTAAAATACAAAATACAGCCTCTAAGTTTCACCATAATTCATTTCAATCGTCTAACTTTGCTTTTGTTCAATTTCAAAAGTTTTCAGTTAAAACCTTAGTTAACATTCCATTATATTGTCCATTAACTCTCATAAAATTGTGTTTGTTTTGATCCATTCACAATTTTTTTTTTTTTTTTTTTTGAGATAGAGAGTCTCAACCTATGGCGTTCGCTCCTGATGATAGCTCTTTATCATCAGACCAAGACACCAATCAATTTTTGGTGTAGGCGGAGATTGAACCTCAAATCTCTTATACAACCATCAGAGACTTTACCAGTTAAGCTAACTGGAATCCACTGGTCCATTCACAATATTAATAACCTTATTATTTTATTATTTCTTTTGAAAAAGAAGATAGAATTTTATACATAAAGTAAGAAAAGACTGAACAAAGAGGCTAAGACCCAGCAACGCGGATTGAAAGATGATACCGCAGGGTCACACTATGAATTCTCAATCCATTTCCCTAGTGCCAATAAAAGTTTGGAGCTATTATTAGAAGATACCAGTCAATAATCCAAAAACTTGAAAGTGATCTCGTTTGAAAATTGAATCATAAAGAAATATACTTTGGAATTAGGGACTCTAATTTCTGTAATGACAGAGACTGGGTAGGCCTACATCCTTGTTATTTCCCTCAACTTGTTGACAGCTACCTAAACAATTTAAGTTTGAGTCAGTCAATGCGTTAATTTTCCGCATTGAGGTGATTGTTGATGAACACCAATCCATGCACATTCATATTTGATTAGACCTTCATTTTTTTGCAATAGATGCTGAAACTTTTTATTTTTTTTAAGGGATGACAACATTAATTCTATGAAGTAAAGATAGTTGCATACTAGAGAACGAATGTGCATGAAAGACATAAAAGGAAAACGCAAGACTGGATTTAGCATTTGATGCATGAATAGTTAGGACCCTATTTTCACATTGACATGATATGGATTGATTAGAGCTATATCGTTTGCATTGCCTTGCTGAAAGCAACCAATGCATTATTGAAGGTATCTACTAAAATATCTAAATTTCCACATTCACATGCTTTGATGGAGACATGCCCTTTAGCGTACTCAAAATGCATTTTCAAGTCTCAAGTAATAATTCATGAACAAGGATGATTGAATCTCAACAAAAATGTTTTAAAATTAGAAAACCCCTCTAAAAAATTTGTTTCAGCCATTGATTTCGGTGTTAAAATTGAACTAACCCAATCTAGCAAGTTGATCAAAAAATAAATAAATTTTAACTTGTAACTTTAAGCGAGATTAAAATGTGGGTAGACGTATAGGTGTAAGCAAATTTTTTTTTTTTTTTTAAGGAAATACTGGCAGTTGTGTTTGTGAACAGTTAAAAGTCTTAAGTTTTAAAATTTTAGATAAGTTAAAACTTAAGACTTTAAAATTTTAGTTAGGAGTAACTGAGTAAGAGAGATTTCTAAACAATTTTAAAAGTTTTCTTTTTTCAAAAATAAAAGAAAAGATAAGGATTAGAACGTGTATGTGGTGGTGGAAGTTTGTACTTTGTATTTGTGTAGAAGTTGAGTATTTGAAATTTTAAATAGATATTCTAAATTTTAGGAAAATGAGGTAAATTCTGTATTTTTAATTTTACAAAGAATTTTTAAATGACTTTTATACCCTTTTTTATTTATTAGTTTAAAATAATATTAGGTAAAGATTAAGTGTGATTTTGAGAATTAAGAAAATAGGTAACTAACTTTGTGATAGGCAATTTTGAAGTGATCGACAATTTTGACTAAATGAAAGGACTTTCTTCAATAGATGAGGCGTGAAAGTGAGTTCGTTTGCAAATTGAAACTTGGAGAAATATACTTCCAAATGAGGGACTCCGATTCCTGCAAACGAAGTTTTCTTCAACTTGCAAAAAACGTCCTAAATAATATGGGTCAGTCAATGCATGCCTTAAATTTCCATGTTGAGGTGATCGTTGAAGAACACTGATCCACATTCATATTTTGATTAGACCCTTTATCTTTTGCAATACGATGCTGAAAACAATAGAATACTTGCAGACTGGACAAAGAATGCGCGTGAAAGACTTGAAGGAAAATGCAAAACTTGACTTAGCATTTAGCGAATGAATTTAAAGTTTGGACTCTATTTCCACATTCACGTGAATTGGTAGGCCTTTATTTATTGTATGCATTTCCTTGCTGAAAGCAACCAATGCATTATTAGAGGTAACTACGAAAATTTCTAAATTTCCACATTCACATGAATTGGTGTAAATTTAAACTTTGATGGAGACATGCTGTTTAGTTTACTCCACATTGCAATTTTAAGTCTCAACTAATAATTCAATGAACAAGAATTGCATCTCAACAAAAATGATTGAGAAGTGAAGCGAAAAAAAAATTACTAAAGTGCAAACTACAACCATAAAGTTTAGGGGTCTTTAGAATTTACATCCTGAAATTTCAGAATTTGAATTTTAGCTTCTGAAGTTACATTTTGTTTGCATCAGTAGTCGTATCATCCATATTTTCTGTTAAGTGCCACATAAGCTTGTCATACAATTTTAGTTTATTCAATAAAATAATTTTACGTCATTTTTGTTATGTAACATGGCATTATTTTATTAGATGAACTAAACATGCATGGCAAGCTAGCTTATGTGTCACTTAAGTGAAAATATGGAAGGACAAGCTACTGATGCTAATAAAATGTAACTTCAGGAGGTAAAATCTAAATTCTAAAATTTTCAGGGTATAAAATTCTAAAACCTTCAAACTTTAGCTGTGTAATTTGCACTTTTGCCAAAAAATCAAAAAAAAAAAAAAAAAAGTGCATATTTTACTTTAAATATAACGTTCTATTTAGAAACATTGTTGTAATTTAAAATGCTGTTGTAGTATTATACTATGACCGTTTATGCCTAGCAGAGCATGACGTAAGTTATTGAAAAGCAAGTGAAGAAGATTGTTTGATCTACTTCGTACCATTTCTCATAACTTACATCTAAGGATTGCATTGGTGTTGGAGATGAATCATCTCTCCTGGTGCAATTTTTCTCCAATGGGAAGTCCACAAAGAAATGGATTTCCTTCATAGTTGCTTGCATCAAAAGTTCCAAATTGTGCTTTAATACACGGGGTCCTACTTGATAAGTTGTTATAAGCGACACAAAACACCACTGGAAAGGTAAGCTCAAGCAATTGTGGAGGGATTTATCCACTCAAACTATTGTGAGAAAGATCCAAGCTCACTAATTAAGCCAAGTTTGACAATATCTTTGGAATGGAACCTGTCAACTGATTTTGAGGCAAGTTTAGTGAATGAATTCCTTGTAGCTGTCCAAGTTCAAGTGGTATTGTGCCTGTTAGGTTGTTACAAGATAATATTTAGAGGGCATTTGATACTGCACTCTTTGTACAACTTGTGCTTGTTGCTTAAGCATAATTTAAAGGCATCTTTTGTTTTGTTCTGTTTCTTTTTTTATTTTTGAAAGACAAAGGCATCTTTTGGAGCATTTTATAATTAAAAAATTATTCAAATGTATTAATTATAAGAAAATAATTTGAAAAATTAAATGATAAGAAGTGAAAGTTTCTTGTGGCTAATGAGTCTTAGAGTGAGAAGTTAGTGTCTTAGTAAAAAAATTGAATCACGAATTGACAAGGAGAAAGAGTTCTTATTAATTTATAAATTATTTTAAGAGCTCTTATTAATTTATAAATTATTTTAAGTTATTAGTAGGTAGGTAGGAGAATGAGTGTCTAATGAATGAGAAATGGGTAGGAGAAGATGTATAGTGGAGATGCTATGAATAAAGAAGTGATCCATCATTGACCTACTATATTGAGTAGATATTGGGCTCCTGAACTCTCTTTGAAACTCTTCATCTGACCCAATAGTACATGAAACTCCAGCCTATTTGATTAATTACCAACAATAGTTATTAGAAACTCCCCAACTTAGAATAATGGGCCTCATTAAACATAAGAACTAAACCAACGTTTTATTGATTGGGGGGCCATTACAGTCGGGACTTGGGAGGCCCAATAAAACTATAAATAGTATTAACACCAATACCACACACTTAACATAACAACTATCAAGCTATTCTTTACGAATATATTTAAAAAAAAAAAAATGATATGACCTTAGCCCAGCCCAAAAATATAGATTTCTAAGAATGAAGTGAGTTGGTATGAATATGTGATATGACCCTTAGACAAGCCCAAATGTGTTTGGAATGATGTGGGAATTGAGACAAACTCTTGTCTCTCTTCCTATCTAGTCTCGCTCTCTTGTCTCTCTTTGTTCTTTTATTCTTGGTTGATTAGGTTTTTATATGCTTCTTTCCATTTTTGTCTAACTCGATAGTTGGACAAGCTTCTCATGGTCACATCAGGGGTGGACCTCACAAACTCCTTGATTTCTATCAGACTCATCCGCTCTTCTCTTCAATGCAACCTTTGGGCCCGTAAATTGAACTACAACGATCAAATCCCACAATAAGCTATTCACTAAGGACCATCGCTTTGCGAAAATGTAGTAATAGTATTACTCCTCTATTCATTATTGTGACAATTTTATACATACTACAAAGTATGAGAATTGAGTCAAGTCAATGGTGGAAGTCTTAGGAATACACGTGTGTGTGTGTGAGTGAATTTCCACATTGAACAAGAATGAGAAGAGTAAGTAGATAATATAACATAGTTAGCCTCAAAATCATATATTTAAGTTGTTTGGGTTAGATGGTTTTCTTATATATTATATACTTACGTACTATTCAGTTAAAAACTCCCCAAGGTATTATTTCCGCGAGGGGCAACAGAATTATGGACAATAAATTTGTGAAGGTATAGAGTACGTAGGATAATTGAGTCAAGTCATGGCACCTTCGTCGTTTATTGTCAATTCATTTACTATTGTTGTGCTTATTTTATAAGTTCATATTTTATTTCCTTGCATTAGGGAGAGAGAGGTGAATATATCTATCAAAAAAAAAAATGGGTCACTCACTCAGAGCCTTAGATTTCTACATTGACGTGATCATTCAAGAATCCACGTTCATATTTTGATTAGGCCTTTATTTATTTATTTATTTATTTTGATGCGTAAAGAAGGAAAAGAACCATTTCGCCCAAAAAAAAAAAAAGAATCATCAACTTACGCCGGCCCTACAAGAAAACTGGGTATAGGCGACGTTTTTTTTAGCGACGTTTTTAAATCTGCCGCTATACGTAGTATATTGTGACGTTTTTAGAAAACGCCGCTAAAGAGTGAACCTTTCACGACGTTTCTTAAAAAACGTCATTGTAACGCAAAACAATAGCAGCGTTTCTTAAAACGTCGCAAAAAGTACAGCTTTAGTGGCGTATATTTTGTTTATAGCGACGTTTTTATAAAACGTCGCTGTAGTTATCAAAGAGACCCAACGTACATGCCAAAAAATTTTGGGAGGGGAGATATAGCGACGTTTCTGGGGAAGATATAGCGACGTTTTATAAACGTCGCTATATGTTCCCAAAATTTTTGTCTTCTTCCCACGATGAAAATTTTGCTGAAAAGCCACTTTTCAGTTCCCACGCTTTTTGTCCCTCCTTTTTCCTTTTTTTTTTTTTTTTTTTTAGTGCCACACTTTTTTTATTCTTTTGTTTCACTTTCCCTTACACATTTTTCTTTGTTTTATTTCTTGTCTCTCTTTTTTCACTCAGGCAGAGCCTCCATTTCCCATTCTATATTCTCCCCCTCCCCTTTTCACTTCTACATTCTCTACCCTCTCTAGCCACCACCCATTGCCACCAACGTTGCCACCGCGGCCATCATCGACCTCCATTGCCACCACCATACTTTTTCCCCTCTTTTTTGGTGTTCAAGTTTTTTTAAAGGGTAAGTCTTTGTGTTTTAGCTTATGGGTTTACTTTGATTTGGTTTTTCTTTAATAGGTCATGGTGTTTTTGTGTTTTGGCTTATGGGTTTGCTTTGATTTGGTTTTTCTTTAATGGGTCATGGAAATTTTGTGCTAATTTTTATTGTTTGCTTGTTTTGGTTGGATTTTGGTGCAGAAAATTCTTATTCAAATTTGGATTTTTGAGCAAAAAGACTTGAGCATCAAAGGCTGAATCATTGTAAGTTTATGTATAAGTTTGTAAATTTTGTATTTTTTTTTCTACGTAATTTTTCTGTACTGTGTAGATTTTGAATTTTTTTTGTTATTAGTTTTGTGGTTTAACTAGGTTGAGATTAATTTTTACTTAGATGAGGAGATTCTAATGTGTACAAGGAGATTCTTCCATTAGATGAGGATTTCTACTTAAAAATTATATCTTTGTTGTCATTATATATATGTGTGTGTGTGTGTGTGCTTGCTTTAGTTTTTATTTTTTCATTGAATGCAGAGAATGAGAATGAGAGAGAATTACTTATGGATGAGAATTTGTTTTTATTAAGCTGTGTTTTTGTGTGTGTTATTATATTAGAAATTACAATTATTGCTTTATATGAAATTATAGTAATTTTTTATAATCTTGGAAAATTAAGAAAGTTGTGGCTTTCTTTATTTATTTATTTATTTTTTTATTTGCTGGTTTCATTTGGTGTTATTGGCCTAGGTGTTAGGGTTTCACTCTTGTTGTGAGTAAATAATCTCAACTAAATGCTCTTTATATTTGTGTGTATATATATATATATATATCTCTCTATATATTGTTACTAAATTTTCATGCACCATGACTCATTCAATTTTTTTGCAATAGCATTCTCATATGCAAAATTTGGATGATTTGGAGTACCTTTTTCAGTTGAGACATTTAGGCATAATGGGTAAGTTTCCTTATGTGTACCAAATGACAAAGTTTGGATATAATTAAACCTCAAATATTTTCTGCAAAGTGGTCCTTAATTTTTTTGCCTAATTCTTTCAAGTTCTAACTCATAATTTTTTTTTTTTTGTAGTGGCACCTTTATTTGCATTCCACATCATTTAATTGTCATCTTTTATTTTGTAGGTTAAGTACTCATTTATTGTGATAAGCTTGGACTTTGTTTAGAAAGGTGTTTGCTTGGCTTGAGCATAGTAAGTAATTTTTGCTTAAAACTTTATACTTGAAACGTTAATAATTGTGTTGGGGTGGACTGTTGAGTTTGAGCAAGCGGGTGGCTTGCATGGTGCTATAAGGTGGTTTACATTTATATTGGAAGTGATTACTTTTTTTTCTTTTCTTTTTTTTATAATTATATAAATTATAAGGACAAAGTTATAAAATCATAATAGGCTAATAGCAAGGATATGTGAATATGATAACCACAATTTCCCACAAAGAAAATTGAAAAATTTTCATGTGCATTTAATAGTGCTTGGTTTGATGAGATTGAAATTAGTTGTAGTGCAGGAAATAATGTCACCTTTTGTTTGTCTTGTTATCATTTCAAGTTGACAATTGACATTGGAAAAGACCCAGCAAGTGAATATATATATATATATATATATTTTTCACTTACTCACACAATAGCACAAGACATATAAATTAGTCGTTACACCATTGAAAATTTTATAATCCCGCACTAGATGACATGGGCTTGATACACTCCAAAACATAAAAGTAGCTAGGAAATTAAAATAACAGGGGATCTCACCCTATTCTTAATATATTGAGAAGAAAAGAGAAATAATATTTTATAATGTTTATTCATTGTGAAGAATGGAAAGAATGAGGAATGATGGAGGGATAAGCTCTATTTTAGAACATCCTATTGTTTTTTGTTTTTTTTTTTTTTTTGGGTCATCTTTTCCCTTGTAATTTGTAGCTATACTTTATATCAAAATCATAACTTCTGGGTTCTACAAAATATTTAGTACTCAAGACTCTTCTTTAGCAGTTTATACTTATAGCTCAACTGCACCTAGGAATAAATATGCAAACTTAATAAATAAGAAAACCATACCCAAAATATACACTATTTATATAATGTACATGAATATGACAAAATGCCTTGATGAGGGCAGATGAATAGTGGGGTTTCCCTCAAATTCTTAGGAATCACTTTTTAGTGCAAGAGATGACTAGATGAGCTTTGGGACATACCTATTTAGCTAGGCCTTCCAACTTTTATGGTGGCATGGTTTTCCCTTTATTTCTTTAGAGACTTGACTTTTTTATTAGGCATTAGCTATTATTAATTGGTTGGAATATGATATTGTGCCTTTTGCTCCTACATTGATTAACTTGATTCTAAAGTGGAGAAACGTTCTAGCAAGGCCATAGATGGTAAGACTTAAACATATTTTAGAGAAAGCTACAATGTGCTGACTTTAGGACATGTTTGGCTCTTTCCACTTCTCTTGTTTGCTTTTTAAGCTTTTTATTTGAACTTTGTAACTATGCTTGATTCTTTTATTAAACATTATCCCATGTTCATAGCAAAAAAAAAAAAAAAATCATTGCCTTTCCCCTTTAGGGACAATTTATGGTATGTTACTTTCAAATGTGTACCACATAATGCTACTTCCTTACTTAGAATCTACTAGCATGCACAACACTATCATCAACAAAATTTTGGTGCAACCTTCTTGCTTTTACGAAGGTAGCATCTTAGATTTCCCAATGCAAAGCCTATTTTACTTTCGAAGGGACAAAGTAACAAACTTTTTATGATACCCACAAAAAGATAAAAGGAAATAAAGGAAAAGAAAAAGAAAACTAAAGTGGAATGATTTTAATGTACTATAGGCTATAGCATTATCCTTCCTTAACATTCATTTATTAAAACCAAAAAAAGATTTAATTTCAAAGGTGATTACATCCTAAGAGAGTATCTAAAAATGCAGAAAGTTACTGTCATTACATTTTAACAACAAACATGATTACCAATGTGGCTTAATTCAAAAAATAATTACACATGTGAGTCATTTCTTGTAGAATAAAGCTTAAGTAATTACTACTACCTGGGTCTTCTGGATAGACATAATTTAGTTGGGCTAGCCCCCAAGCCCTTGGCTACAATTAATGATTTATCTAGTTAGATTATTTTTGTTTTTGGGACCATGTAGTTGTTGCAACTGAAGTTTAAAATCTCCCTCACTTAAATCTTAAACGTTCTCAATTAACTACATGGTGCTACAATTAATGATTTATCTAGTTAGATTATTTTTTGATTAATTTTTGGACTTAATACTTTTAAGCATTTTATATTTGTGATTATGATAATTGTGTTGAGGTGGATTTTTGAGTTGGATCAAGCGGGTGGCTTGCACGGTGCTATAAGATGGTTTACATTTATATTGGAAGTGTTTATTATTTTTTGAAAATTTGGATGGATATTTTTGAGTTATATTTGTTGATTATTTTTTGGACTTTAATACTTGTAAGCATTCTATATTTGTGATTATGATAACTATATTGGGAGAATTATTGTGTTGGAACAAGCGGGTGGCTTGTATGGTGTTATAAGGCGGTTTACATTCATATTGGGAGTGTTTATTATTTTTTGAACATTTGGATGCTGTTGAGTTATGGTTGTTGATTACTTTTTAGATTTCAATACTTGTAAGCATTTTATATTGTTATATTGATAATTTTTTTGTGGTGGATTGTTTAGTTGTTTTGTTCTATAGCTATGGACAAGAGTTGGATGGACATTAGAAATAGGACATCTGTGGAATATAGAACTGGAGTGGCACAATGTTTAAGTGTGTGTAATTCTACTTCTATGATTTTTGCTTAAATTTGTAGAGATTTAAGACTTAATCCATTTGTGTGAATGAGCATATTGATAGACTTGATATGATTTGTTTAGTATATTTAAGATTATGTGTTATCTTATTTGCATGTTATGAAACTATGTAGTTTTGAAATGTTGTGTACTACATTTAAGTGAATGTGTAATTCTACTTTCATGGTTTTTACTTAAGTTTGTAGAGATACAAGACTTAGTTCATTTGTGTGAATGGGAATATAGATAGACTTGATATGGTTTGTTTATTATATTTAAGATTATGTGTAATCTTATTTGCATGTTTATGAAACTAAGTGATTTTGAATTTGTTGTGTAAATGAAGATATGAATAGAAATGGATATAAATCTTGGAGGAGCGAATGACCCAATTGACGCAACTAGTGCAAAATCAGCAAAATCATTCTTCAGAAGCTAGTCGGGTATTAAATTTTAATGTTTTAAGAATGTATTTGGTTTTAAAAATTTTTAAGTATAGCAACTATTATTTTGTTACTCGAAATGATTTCTTTATGAACTTATTAGATATTTTAATTTGTATTCAGGGTGGTTTCGATTTAGATCATCCATCTCCAACTCCTTACAGATCACAGGCTTCATCCCATCAAGAAACTAGCATATAGTGGTACATGCAGTATTTTAAGGACTCCATGGGCTATTACATAGTTATTTTGAACAACCACAATTATTTTGGAACTATTGTACTTGGTTTATAATATTGTTATAGTTTGAGTGGTTGTTTTTTTTTGGTATAGGTAGACAAGTATTTTGTTACAACCACATTTATTTTGGAAGTATTGTACTTTGTTTAATACTGTCATAGTTTAGGTGGTTGTTTTTGTTTTATAGATAGACAAGTATTTTGTTCAATTTAAAATGATACATGTATTGGTATTAAACATATATATATATATATATATATTGACTAAACGTCGCTATATGATTGATTATTTGCGACGTTTTAAAGGTGTCACTAAAAACGTCTTCAAAACGTCGCTAAATGTATTTTCTTAGATTATTTACGAAAATGTTATATTATTTAGTGACGTTTTAGAAAACGTCACTAAAAGTTTTTAAACGCCACTAAAGAGTAACATATGGCGACGTTTTTGGAAACGTCGGAATAGATCTATAGCGACTGCTCTATTGTGACGTTTTTGAACGTCGCAAAAAAAAAGGTCGCTATAGATCATTTGTGTCTATAGTGACGTTTTTTGGGTTTTTAGTGACGTTTTCAAAACGTCGCCTAAACCCAGATTTCTTGTAGTACAGCTTGAATTAAGCAAAGACGGTGTCATTTCATTTACCGCAATATCAGTGGCTCTATCAAGGAACTACAGTTTCAGTAGTCTCGCATGTAATCCCTAAATGATACATGTATTTATCACGTGCCCTTCTTAACAGTCAAGCAAACATTTTTCCAAATATTTTAACAACATTCATAATTAGAAATTCTTTGGTCTTTTTTTTTTTTTCTTCAACATTTTCTAAAGTCTTAACGACCAAACAACCCATAAAAATTCAATATTTCAAAATTTGGGTTAAAAAAAGAAAATTGTTACACCTACAAGTTTCACATCACTTTCATAATAAATCCTAAGTAACAAGTTATTATTGGTTTTATCTTGAACTCACCATTGAAATTATCTTTTTGCCCACTAGTAACATCAAGTAAAAATGAATTTACTGTGAAAATATAGTGAAAATATTACGGATGTAACATTTCTCTATATAAAAAAATAAAAAATAAAAATAAAAAAACTACAAAATATTTACCATCCATTAAAACCATACCTGAATAATGGTTTCGTACTTTTGTGGAAGGTTTTATTTCTTTTCCAAAAGTTGTTTCACACATCAAAGAGAATTCACATTCATGAGATTGCCTTGGTTTCATTTCCATTACCTTTTAGGTTCAATACTGTTTTTGGGCCGGGAATAACATTTCTCCTAGTAGAGATTTTAGAACAACCAAGAGAAACAAAACAAAATATAGTAGCAGTTTCATAAATTTATAGTGAATAAAAGAGACTTCAATGAGAAGAAAGCAGAGAGACAAAACTTATTGAGAATTTGAAGTCACAATCCATTATAGATATAAATTAAGTTTGATACAATAAGAGTTCCCAAATATTGAGAAAGCAACCATAGCTATTTATACATACGGACTAATAACTTACCTAGGGTATTGGCAACACAAATTGAAGCACCACAGTCGCCAATGAGGGTTGATATAAAGAACAATAATAACCAAGGGAGTCAATACCGTACCGGAGGCTGTACCGGTTTGGCCAGCGGTACGATATATTTCGGATACCGGCCAATACCGGTGTACCGTTTCGGGTTTACCGCTATTTTTTATATTTATAAATAAATATATATATATATATATATATATATGTATATATGTATGTATGTGTGTGTGTATATATATATATATATAATAATAATAAATATAAAAGTTTATCATAAAACATTTCCTTAATTCAGAACTAATTATTCATGGTTTTAGACTTTAGTATCAATTAAAAGAAAAAAAAAACACAATATAAAAAATAGAAAGATTAAAAGTTACCATTGCATACTAAGAAAACAAATAATACTAATAAGTTAATGCAAATAAGTTACCATTTTGTCCTAACAAAAATTCAAAAATTACAAAACTTTAAAAAAAAATAAATAAATAAAAATAAAAAACTTTTTTCTATACCGGCCGGTACGCCCGGTACCGGCCGGTATTGCCCGAAATTGGCCGGTACGGCCGGTACGAGGCCGGTACGGCCGGTATTTTTTCCGGTACGAAACAGAGGGGTATTTTGTACCGGATTACTGGCCGGTACGGTATATTCCGGCCGGTACGGCCGGTACGGTACGGAATTCACTTCCTTGATAATAACTCCCAAAAAGAACATGATGTAAGTTACCGAAAAGCTAGTGAAGAAAACCACTTGATCTATTTTGTACCATTTCTCATCACTTACATTTGAGGATTGTGTTGGCATTGGAGGTGAAGCATCCTTATTATTGCTGCAGCTTTTCTCCAATGGCACTCCACAAAGAAATGGATTTCCATCATAGCTGCTTGCTTTAAAAGTTCCAAATTGGGCTTTCATATCTGGGGTCCTACCTGATAAGTTGTTATAAGCAACACTGAACACCGCCAAAAAGGTAAGCTCAATCAATTGTGGAGGAATTTCTCTGCTCAATCTATTGTGAGAAAGATCCAAGCTCTCTAATTCAGTCAAGTTTGAGAAAGATTTTGGAATGGAACCTATCAACTGATTGTGAGACAAGTTAAGTGCATGAATTTCTTGTAGCTGTCCAAACCTGACATGTATCTAAGAATGTGTAAGGTTGAAATTTATCAACCATCTTGTTGACTGTATTCCGTGCCAATTTGCTTGTATTTTAAGCACTTAGTAACCCTGTATTTAGGTAGGATTATTGTAAGGGTAGTGTGTGAGGAGATGTGAAGAAAAGCTCAAGTATGTGCAAGAAGACAGAGTTTCGCGGCTAGGATTCGCGGGTGGCTCGCGGCTGCAAGTCGCCAACTTCAAGCACGTGAGATGCACGCAGGGAAGCTGAAGAGTCGCGCCAGCTGTCACACTACAGGACAAAAGTCCCAGGCTGGCTAGGCCGTTACGTCGCGACTTGATTTCGCGACTTGGACAAGCCGCGAGACCAAGCCACCAATTTACCCTGTTTGGCAAAAACTGTCTCTTCGTATTCTCATCACACCTCACTATATATAGACCCTTATACCCACTAAATTGAGAGAGCTTCTAGAGAGAATTTTGTGAGAGAAAACCCTAGAGTAAAACAAGATTGCCTCATCCCCAATCTTCATCTAAGAAACTCTACAAATTCCTCTACTCTCTTCCTCTCCATTGTCATACCCTTGAGAAGTCTTTTACCAAATCCTTATCTCACCACACCCACGTCTGTGAGAAGGTTTATTTGGTACTGAGGGAAGCAGTTTGGAAGGAACCAATATACATTGGTTGATGCTATGGTCAAGTAGCGGAATCCGGGAAGCTAAAGAAGAAAGGTTTGGCGTAATCTCGTTGGAGCAAGAAGCTTGGAGGGCTTAGGTACTTGGGTAGATTAGGCTTGGAGGGTCTTCTACTGTTCATGTATCCCAACTATATTCTTTAGTGGATTATATCACCGCTTGGAGGGCGGCGGAGAGGTTTTACGCCGAGGACTTCGGTTTCCTCTTCGATAACACATCGTGTGTTGTCCGTGTGTTTGCATCTTTCTTTCCTTTATCTTTGCCTTATATTTACTGTGGATGTGTTTATATTTGGCTTAGATTGGTTATCAATTCTGTTATAAGATTGTTATCATATTCTGCACATTAACTGTTTGATATAAAGCTTGAATTGGTATTTTTGTAATTTGGGGTCTAAACGTTCAAGGGTGTTTCATACCCATATTGAACTTTCAGAATGCCACCCTTGTAAGAGTTGAGCCTATATTTGGAAACAAAGTTGACTTCAACATCTAGGTAATACGTAAAGAAGCCAACAAATTCAAGAGAAAAGTCCTCCCAATATTTTGCTTTAGAAAACCAAAAGACAGTGTGTGTCTAAAACAGTGAGGTATTGTCCCGGAAAATAAGTTTCTAGAAAGATCCATTAAAGTTATATTGGTCAATTGACATAATTTTGTCGAAATATCGCCACTCAAATGATTTCCTCCCAACAACAAAATTCTTAAGTTGGAAGTTTTACTGATTGCACTAGGAATGCTGCCTGACAATTTATTATCACTGATATCCAATGTCAAAAGCTCCGACATATTCAGAAAAGGTTCTGGTATTTGTTAGGAACATATGTGGTTCACTTGTTAGGAATATATGTCAATATTTTATGTAGTTGGCTAATCCTTTGACAAAATGCACTTTACTTGTATTTGGGTAGATCTAGGATGTGTTTAATACTTCAAGAAACCTTGTTTCAAGTTCAAGTGTTAAAGCCATGTAAGTTTGTCCAAGAATCAAGTGAGGAAGTGCTGAATTTTAAAGCTCGATAGCTTCTCGACACCTCCTCGACACCTGGCTATCTGTCGAGATCTTCAACTGATGCTTATCGCAATCTCAATAGCTTCTCGATAGCTGGTCGATCGATCGAGAAAGTTTCTGTCCCCTCGACACCTTCTCGATAGCTGCTATCTGTCAAGATTCATTAAATCTCGACACCTCCTCGATAGCTGCTATCTGTCGAGGTTACGGGAATTCAGATTTCTGTTTTTGGGCCAGGCTTTTGTATTTGTGTAGGGTTTCTTTTCTCACAACCCTAGACCTATATAAGGCTTATTTTAGAGGCCGTCACATAAGAGAATACAAGGAGAACATATGCAAAAGGTGACCGATGCCTTATTCTCTCTAAAAGAAGTTACTGCATCTTTGCGCCTTAGGGTTTTGTAACCAAGTGCTTCTTGATCTTCATTGTTGATGAAGTGAAGAACTTTGCAACCAACATTCTTCTTCCTCAAGTTGGTGAGTGAGTCACGTACTGGGATTCGTGCAAAGGAGTTAGTCACGTATTGGGATCCGTGCAAACAAAAAGGGTGGCGTTCATATATTGAAGAGTTCAGAGGTTCTGAAGCGGTAGAAGGTTTCTACTGTGAGTTCATCTACGGGGATTATAGAGTCTAGGGACAAAGGTTTTGTACTAGATCTGAAACTTCTCTTTACTATAGTGGATTGCTTTTCGGGAAGGTTTCCCCCCAGGTTTTTTACTGTGAAACTGGTTGGTTTCATTGGTTTTCCTGGGTCATCATATCTTGTCTTATTTATTTTTCCGCTGCATGATTTTGACATGATATTGATGTTTGTTTGTTTTAACAAGTTTTATTCATAATAAATCTAATTAACAACTTGGGTTTAAAACTAGTTAATTCTATCAACCGGGGTCTAAATTTCCCAACAAGTGGTATGAGAGCAGGCACACTCTGATTAGGTTTTAATCTTTGCTGTGTTGATCCATTGACCCCTGTTGTCATGGATAGAGGACAATCTTTATTTATACCTCCTTTATTTAATGGAACTAATTATGCATACTGGAAAGTTCGTATGAAAGTTTTCTTGCAGGCCCTAGGTGAACAGGTATGGCAAGCTGTTGAAGTTGGCTGGATTAAGCCAAAGGAAACGCCGGTGGATTGGGATGATGCAACAATCATAGCGGCAAATTTCAACAGTAGGGCTTTGAATGCTCTATTTTGTGGGGTGACCAATGAGGAATTCAAGAAGATATCATCCACGGAAGTTGCCAAGGAAGCATGGACTATTCTTGAGACCACCTATGAAGGTACCAAGGCAGTAAAGACTGTGAAGCTTCAACAACTCACAAGCAGTTTTGAAGAAATAAGGATGGAGGAAGACGAGACCTTTGATGAGTTCTATGCCAAACTCAAGGATATTGTGAATTCTGCCTTCAACCTTGGAGAATGTATTGCAGAATCCAAGATTGTTAGAAAAATCCTTAGGTCCTTATCTGAAAGATTCCATGCCAAGATCACTGCCATTGAAGAAGCAAAGGACATTGATCAAATTCCTTTGACCGAGCTTGTAGGGAACCTTCAAACCTATGAGATGGGATTAGGCTCAATGGGAAAAGGTGGAAAGAGCAAAAACTTGGCTCTTAAGGGTATAGAGGAAGAGATTGAGGACTCTGAAGATGAAGATGAAAGTGAAGATGAAGATGAAGATGAGGATGAGGATCTGACTTTCATAACTGATGAGATTATCAAGCTTCTCCAGTTTAGGAAAAAGGATAAGGGCAAACCTCCTAGGAAACCTAAATCCTCCAGGAAGGGCAAGAATGAGAAACCCTTTATTCAATGCCATGAGTGCAAAGGTTTTGGTCATATGAGGATAGAATGTCCAAACTACCTCACGAAGGAAAAGACCAATGAGTCAAAAGATAAAGGGTTGGTTGCTACTTGGAGTGATACTGAGGATGACTCTTCTGATGAGTTTGTGGATGAATGTCGTCACGTTATGGCCTTTGTTGCCTCAACCGATAAGGTGATTGTGGAGAGTGCTAGTGACAGTGAGGATTCTTCTGATGATGAAGTACCTAAGAAGATGACCCTTCAGGAAGCTTATGATAAGCTATGCACTAAATTCGTAAAATTTGAAAAGACTTCTCATCTTTGTAGAAAAGGGCTTAATAAGGTAAAAATTAAAAAAGCTGATATGTTAGTCAAACTAGATGAGACTACAAGGTTAGTTGAGACTCTTGTTGTGGAAAACACCTCATTTGAAGAGAAGGTTAAGAATCTTGAAGTTGAGCTTAGTCAAGCTAGAACTCAAATGGAGAGGATGTCTAGTGCAAAGCTTAATGAGGTATTGAGTGCTCAAAAGCCTAGTTCTGATAAGACTGGCTTAGGATATGCTGTTTCCTCCAGCCCCTCCTTGTCCGCGGCTTCTGGATCAAAGATTATCTTTGTGCCACAATTCGAGAAAGGTGATAAAGGTATGAAATCTAAAACTGATTTAGTTAATTCTAAATCCTTTATTAAGTCTCATGTTTGTCATCATTGTGGTGTTGCTAGACACATTCGTCCTAATTGCTTTAAATTGTATCGTTTACGTTTACCCAAAAAAAAAAAAAAACCTTTGGAGTTAAGAGACAAACACACACGCACAGATAAATAACAAGATAAAGAGGCCGTATGAACAGAGGCCAACGAACTGAAGAGGAGAGACCGATGTAAGAGAGTGGAGGTGAATCCTGAAATTTGGGGAGCAAAATTACAGTTTTCTGAGTGTTTTTTTTTTTCTTCGGTATCGATATATTTGTTGGCCAAAACTGATATTAACATAAAATAATAAGAAACAGAGAGGATATATATTAACATACCTTTATGCTCAATACAACCACCAATTGCATTGAAATATAAATCAAGACCTCTTAACTCCTTGAAAGTATCAAATAAGGAAGCGTTTAAAAACCATGGCATGAAATAGAGATTATCAACCCGTTCGATTTCCCAGATATTGTGGAGAGAGAGATGGGTCACGTGACCGGTGGTGGAGTTGCCAATGACTCTCTCCCACTCACAACACTCACTCTTGTGGTCATCGACCCATGAAGGGAGAAGATGATCTCTGATGGTCACATTGGTGATGGACCTTGCAAACTCCTCCTTGATTTCTAACAGACCCACCCTCTCTTCTTCAAAGCAACCTCTGTGGCCATGAAGATGAACTAGAACTATCAAACCCCACAATAAGCACTTCACCAAGGACCGTCCCATTGTGAATATGTAGTAATACTCCTCTAATTTTTTGCTAGACCAGTTTATATATTAGTTAGGAGAATCAAGTAAAGTCAATGGTTGT
The DNA here is from genome assembly GCA_019022515.1 of Quercus aquifolioides. Taxonomy (NCBI): domain Eukaryota; kingdom Viridiplantae; phylum Streptophyta; class Magnoliopsida; order Fagales; family Fagaceae; genus Quercus; species Quercus aquifolioides. The sequence goes on along the minus strand of CM032328.1, from coordinate 88,518,426 downwards.
GGAAAAAAGAAGAACGACGATTCATTATGGGTTGGCTAGGAAAGGTGGGCAGTGGCATTTTAGTTAGTAATGGACCATATATAGTCATGGTATGTTACATAAATGACTTATAAATTTGAATTGTTTTTAATTATATGATTAGCTGTTATATGGTCTATTTATATTGGACTCATCATTTTTTACACTAAATTAACTCATTAGGGACAAAAATTATAAATAAAAAAATAAAAAATAAACTTAGATTAGATAGGACACGTGCGCAAAATTAAACTCTAATTGAAATCCAATTTTTACAATGAATTAATTCACTTGACTCAAAAATTTAAAACTTAGATTAAATGAGACACTAGGTATAAAATTAAACTTTAATTGAATTTCAACTTGAATTCTAATTGGATTTTCTCTCAGCTTTACCTATTAATATATATATATATATATATATATATATATACATACAGATAATTAGTGTATAACTCGTGCACATGCACGGTACAATTAAAAAAAATTACAATTACACACATATATGTATTGTAGGGTCACGTTTTGCAGCCCAAGCCCAAGAAGGTATGGATTTTGGGCCTACTGAACCCTAAACAATAAATTTGTAGAGAGTGGGTGAAAGAGCTAGGCTAACAATGAAATAACAGCATTAAACAGCAAAGTTGGTGGGAGAATTTGTATTAATACGTGCTCGGACGGATGTAAATGCCACGTCCGAAGAGGTGTTTTTCATTGATAAACTTGGATTACAATTCTTGGAGCTACAGTAATGGAATACACTCTTTTTTCTTTCTGATTTTTCGATCCCCCTCTATCAGAGACACCCTTCTCTTATATAGTACTGCTTTCCTACATCTCTACCGTCCACTTGTTCATCATCTAGACGCCCACTTGAGTGCATGTCCCATCATACTCCCATTTTACCTTGTGTGAGTGGCGGTAGCTGAAAATGCACTATTCAGGGGTCTTCTCCACATAAACGCTGCCAGGAAGGTAGGTGCAGTGCATTCAATGCGGTGGTTGAAGTCTGTTTCCTTGATATTTCTCTGTTCTTGTTATCTTTATGGGTGTCCGAGGCTCATTTCCCTCCCAACATTTGTCAGAAAGATCACTTGAACCTCCCATACACCTGTCGGATCAAACTCCTTCGGATCCGAGGATATTGGACTCCTCGGACATATGAACATCTCCTCGGATGGTACACGTGTTCATCTTCAGGCATTCTCCTTTGACATGGGCCCCTGACTGAATGTCTTCATCTCCTCGGACGAACAGTGTTCCTCATATAGGGCCTTGGGCCCAATACGTTGGGTTGGGCTTTTCTCCCCCCACATTAGCCCCTCGAAATTGTAGTTTTTCCCTCGCATCCGAGGAGAAAAAGTAGGATTTTGACTTGCCACGGAGCAAAAGCTTGGGAACACGCACAATCGAACTGGCACGTGTGTAGACGTAGGGACAGACGCTTCATTAATGCCGCTGCGGTTTCCTTATTCCCAAGGCGCTGCATTAATTGCACCAGGTGGCGCTTTGTCCTTCGTATCCAACGGTGATTGACTGATCCAACGGCTGTGGTTTTTCTTCAGAATTTGGGCGGGAGTGCCCCCGACCCTTAGAACAAGCGTGCCACTCCGTCCAAATCTCTCAGTCGCCGGTTTCAGACTTCCCCAGAATCAGCACGAACCCTTCCACAAGCCGAAAATCCTTTCTCCGATTTAGTCCTGGTGAGTCGTCGTCCACCAAACCATTTAGTTCTCTCTTCGGCCAGTCGTTTCATTTAAGCACCATGGGGAAACTCCAGTACTTGGTGGATAGCCCTAAGCAACTGGAGGCGTTTAGGGCCGCATATCGCATACCCTCAAACGTGGGTGTGAGGTATTGCCCCCTAGAAAAGATACTAACAGATCGGAAGACGGGAGAAGTCGTTATCCCCCTCATCGCCTTCAAAGAAGGGGGAATGACAATCCCCATGGGTCCCATCACCACTAGCTACCTTCGGAACCATAGGCTTACTCCCTGGCAATGCGCGCCCAATATGTTTAGGATCCTAGGAGCGATTGAGGACCTTAACCGTCACATAGGATTGGGACTCACCTGACTCGATGTAGTACATATGTACGAATGCCACAGCCAGCAAGATGCGGGATATTACTTAAAATCCCAGTCGGATGTTGTCAGGCTCATTTCCTGCCTTCCCAAATCCAACAAAGGGATGAAAGACGACTATGTGATCGTCTCGGGCGCATGGCATGACGGCCATCATTGCCCAACAAAGCATGGAAAGCCAGGTGGGACATGTTAGATTTAGGCACACTAACCATAGGCTTAGGGTCCTCGTCTTTTAATGGTTTCTGATTTCTCTTTGGTTGCTATTTCTGAGTTTCTAACCATGTTTTGCTGTGATTTGTAACAGATAAAGCACAAGTTTCTCCTCAGCTCAGCCTTACAAATATTGCCGCCCTCAATTATCTTCTAAGGTCAGAGATTTTCGTGAGCGAGGACGGGCAACTACGATCTGCTCCCCTTATTCTGGGATACACAGGGAAGCCAAAGGGTTTCCAACCAGTCGGCAACGCAATCGTCCAGGGGGACCATCGCCTAGCACGTATTGACGTTGGTCGGAAAGGTTTCTTGGCGCCAGACGATCTTGAACCCGTACCCCATCCAAATCCTCGGGCTATACCACCTCTTGTCCAGCCACTCCAGCAAGTTCCCCTCGGACAAGCGGTTGAGGGTGAAACGGTCGGCTCTTCCACCTCCTCGTTAGAAGAGCAAATAGACGGATTTCAATTTGAGGGAGAGGCTTCAGGAGTGAACCAAGTGGTAGAGGTCTCAGACGCCGAGGAAGAGGCCTGCGAACAGTCAGGCGTCCACCTTAATTTACCAGCCACTTATTCCGAAGACTCCTCGGACGACGATATGGATCTGAGGAGTTTAATGAAGGGCAGGGGCAAAAAGCCCGAGCCGAAAGATGCTGGGACATCTAAAACAGTAGTGACACTGCCTCCAGTGCCTACGCAGGTCCCTGACCCAGGTTTGAAACCCATGCCAAACCTGCAGAAGAAGAGGCCCCACGAGCCTGAAGAGAGGGACATGGTCGTGCTGCCCAAGACGAATAAACAGTAAAAGGTGGCAAGGGACCAACGAAGCAAAAGGGGCTCTTCCACTGAAAACCGAGACGAGAACGTCGCTGAGGTCCGCCGAGGAGGACCTCGCAACTGGTCTCCAAGGCTGGAGCTGGATGGCGCCCCCATTCCTTGGGACGCATCCCTCAGGAATTATGACGGAGGAAAGGCAGGGTACGTTGCTGAGGCCCTGCAGCAGCCACTCCTTCTCCCACATGACATGGCCTCCTTCAGGCACTTCAACCAGCAGGAGCTATTCTTGTCCCTTAAGAGGGATATAGCCATGGTAAGTGCACTATTCCTGAATTTAGGTTTTATCCTTAATTGGCTCTGTTTCTTTTCTTAACCTAATATTGAAAATGTTGTCATGCAGATTACTCAGCAGATTTACGTGGCCGAGGGATGGAACAAGGAGTCCTGGCTCAAGGCCCAAGCAGCGGCCCAGTCCCAGTCTGAGGTAGAGGCGTCTCTCGGCCAGCTGAAGGAGGAACATGCTCGGATGTCCGAGGAACTTAAAGAGGTGACCACCCAGAAGCGAAGCCTCGATGCCGGGATCAAGAATGTTCAAAAGTAGGTCGAGGAACAGCGCAAACTGCTGAACGCGTCAGAAGTCAACCTGGCGACTGAAAGGGAGCTAGTGAAGGGCCTCAGAGCTGAGCTCCAAAAGGCCAAAGAGAGCGCCAAAGCAGCTGAGCAAAAAGCTCAACTGGCCAAGGAGTCAGTTGAGACTGAGAGAAAGGCGGCGTATCAGTTGGGGGCAGATGTGACCGCGCAGCAGCTTACTGAGCAGTTTGCCTCAGTTAGTCGTGAGTACTGCGACATAACCTGGGAAAAGGCATTGGACGCTGCTGGGGTACCCTCGGACTCTCCCCTGAGGTTACTTGGGAGCATATACTATGATCCTGATATCCGAGAGATCCCGGTGGATGATCCTCCTGCCCCCCAGCTTCCCGAGACTTCTGAGCCAAATCCGGTCAGCCAAGCTCCTCCGTCCACCCTTGGTGTAAGCAAAGAAGCTGGTCAGCCAGGTGACAAGGATAAGCCAGCTGAACCAGTCAAAGGAAAAGGCCAAGGGTCAGGTGAAGAGAAAATTCCTGCTGAGCCAAAGGACCAAGCCCCTGAAGCAGCTGCTCGGACAAGCCAGGCTGCCGACCCTGTGGTCCCTCCAGCAAAAGAATAGATGTATAGGGCTTTTGTTTTGCACCTGTACTTTCTTTTGTTTTATCCAAAGAATTCTAAACTTCTTTTATTTATGGAATGGCTTCCCATTTGTCTATGATGTTTTTAATACATGTTTTACTAATTATTACCGTTGCATATAACTGTACATTGCACTAATAACAAAATAATGCAAATAAACCTGATTGATACATCATACTTATGGTGTGAGTAATTAAGATTGATATTGAAAAGAACAATCCGAATAAAAGTTATTAACAGGTATGATTGCAGCGAGTAGTTTGTGTAAGTGAGACAGTCATAAGTATAACTAAGGAAGACAATCATAAGTGAGAATTAATTTAAATGTGGTCAGGAATTTTAGCACTACGCCCCAGTGACAATTGCTGTGTGGGGGTGTTGACTAACCTGTGTCATTTGATTCAAGGGCCACGGGGGACGAACGTATTCGAGTGTTAACTAACCCTAATCATCTGGTCCGAGGACTACAGGCATGATTGGATTTAAGTTTAAACACTTAGAGAATTGCACCGGAGTGTTAACTAACCCTAATCATCTGGTCCGAGGACTACAGACATGATTGGATTTAAGTTTAAACACTAGAATTGCGACGGAGTGTTAACTAACCCTAATCATCTGGTCCGAGGACTACAGGCATGATTGGATTTAAGTTTAAACACTAGAACTGCGACGGAGTGTTAACTAACCCTAATCATCTGGTCCGAGGACTACAGGCATGATTGGATTTAAGTTTAAACACTATAGAACTGTAACTGAGTGTTAACTAACCCTAATCATCTGGTCCGAGGACTACAGGCATGATTGGATTTAAGTTTAAACACTATAGAACTGTAACTGAGTGTTAACTAACCCTAATCATCTGGTCCGAGGACTACAGGCATGATTGGATTTAAGTTTAAACACTAGAACTGCGACGGAGTGTTAACTAACCCTAATCATCTGGTCCGGGGACTACAGGCATGATTGGATTTAAGTTTAAACACTATAGAACTGTAACTGAGTGTTAACTAACCCTAATCATCTGGTCCGAGGACTACAGGCATGATTGGATTTAAGTTTAAACACTATAGAACTGTAACTGAGTGTTAACTAACCCTAATCATCTGGTCCGAGGACTACAGGCATGATTGGATTTAAGTTTAAACACTAGAGCTGCGACGGAGTGTTAACTAACCCTAATCATCTGGTCCGGGGACTACAGGCATGATTGGATTTAAGTTTAAACACTATAGAACTGGTGGCGAATGAGTGTTAACTAACCCTAATCATCTGGTCCGAGGACTGCAGGCATGACTGGATTTAAGTTTAAACACTTGAGAGAAAACTTTACGCAGTGAATTGGCACGTCGGTTGAAGAAAAGATTTGATTAATAAAAGTACCTCTTGAGGTTATTTACATTCCATGGACGCGGTATTACATGACCATCTAGGTCTTCCAAGAAATATGCCCCAATGCCTGCTCCTGAAGTGATGCGATATGGCCCTTCCCAATTGGGTCCTAGTTTTCCCCAAGCTGGATTCTTTGCGGTGCCCACAACTTTCCTCAGCACTAGATCACCAGGCTCTAGAGGCCTTAGCTTTACGTTAGCATCATAGCCTTGCCTGAGTTTCTGTTGGTAATGTGCTAGCCGAACCATTGCATTCTTAATGGACCTGTCCCCTGACCGATGTGCGGGGCATATATCTTATATCGAAAGCCCCTAAGATTGTACCCCACTTGGCAATCCGACCAGTGTAATCAGCACTTCGGAGTATAGCTTTGAGTGGGAGTTGTGTGAGAACGATGACCGTGTGGGCTTGGAAGTAGTGAGGTAGCTTCCGTGTGCCAAGCACTACTGCTAGGATAGCCTTCTCCAGAGGCAAGTAACGAATCTCAGCCTCATGCAGCGACTTGCTTACGTAATAAACGGGCCTTTGCACACCAGAGTCTGATCGTATCAACACCAGGCTCACCGCATAGGGAGCTACAGCGATGTAGGCGAACAGTACCTCATCAGGCCCAGGACTGGACATGATTGGTGGCCGAGCTAGATAATCCTTGAGTTACTGGAATGCCAAAGCACATTCCTCAGCCCATTCGAATCCCTTCCACTTGTTGAGTAGAGAGAAAAAGGGGCGACACCTGTCTGCTGATCTAGAGATGAACCGATTGAGGGCAGCGGTCATTCCGGTTAGTTTCTGAACCTCCTTGGGATTCCGAGGAGCTCGTAGATCGTTGATGGCCTTTATCTGGTCGGGGTTGACTTCAATTCCTCTGTGGGTGACCATGTATCCTAAAAACTTTCCGGATCCCACCCCAAATGAGCACTTAGAAGCATTTAGTCGTAGCTTGTGCTTTCGTAGAATCTCAAAGGTACTTTCAAGGTCCTTCACATGCTCAGCTATAACCTTGCTCTTCACCACCATGTCATCTATGTAAACCTCGATATTTTTGCCCAGCTGTGGCTCGAACATCCTCGTCATCATCCTCTGGTAGGTAGCTCCCGCGTTCTTCAAGCCAAACGGCATCACTTTATAGTGGTAGTTACCAATAGGGGTGACAAAAGCAGTTTTCTTCTGGTCCTCCGGGGCTAATGGTATCTGGTGGTAGCCTTGGAAGGCGTCTAGGAAGCTCATCCGAGGGTGGCCGACAGTGGCATCTACCAGCTGATCAATTTTCGGCATAGGGAACGGATCTTTGGGGCATGCCCTATTCAAATCCGTGAAGTCTACGCATACTCGCCACTTCCCACTCTTCTTCTTTACCACCACGGTATTTGCCAGCCATTCGGGATAAAAAACTTCTTTGATAGCCCCAGCTTCTTTGAGTTTCGCTACCTCCTCTCTCACTGCATCAGCATGTTCCTTAGACGGGCGCCGAATAGGCTGTTTCTTGGGGGTGACCAGTGGATTCACCTTCAAGTGGTGGCATATAAACTCCGGGTCTACCCCTGGGGCTTCGTAAGCACTCCAGGCAAACACATCGAGATTTCGCTTGAGGAACTCTATTAGCTCTTCCCTCTCTTGAAGAGGTAGCTGAGATCCGACTTGAAAGAACCTATCAGGATCATCTCTAATGACCACTTTCGTTAGATCCTCACATCGAGTGCCCTCATCTGGTTCTTCGACGGCCAATCCCCGAGACTGTAGTTGCTATAAATCCCTTCCGGCTACGTCCGAGGACTCGGCTGGGGTCTTATGCTGAATGGCAGCCACCAGGCACTGTCGAGCAACAGACTGGTCTCCTCGGATCTCATGTATCTGCCCTTCTGATGGATATTTGACCTTTTGGTGCAAGGTAGAGGGAACAGCCCCAAGTGCGTGAATCCAAGGTCTGCCTACGAGTGCCGTGTAGGGCGAATATGCGTCTACAACTATAAAGTCCAACTCCACCACCTCGGAGCCGGACTGCACAGGTAAGCGTATCCGGCCTTTCGGGATGACAGGCCTTCCTTCAAAGCTCAAGAGGGGGGAATCGTATGGCGTCAGGTCTTGGGGTTTTAGGCCTAGCCCCTTGTAGAGGTCTGGGTACATTATCTCCACAGCACTGCCCTGGTCCACCATCACCCTCTTTACATCGTACCCTCCTATTCTGAGGGTGATGACTAGTGCATCATCATGGGGTTGGATGGTGCCAATCATGTCTTCGTCCGAGAATCCCATAACCAGCGGGGCACCAAACTTAGCTCTCTTCGGTCCTCGGCTTGACTCCCCTGCGGATGGTCGGCCCACCGACATAACTTTCAATGGCCAGGATCCTGTTCTCCCCGGCGCGGCGAAGACGACGTTTATAGTCCCTAGCGGCGGCTTTGAGGGGTCATCTCTGCGTGGCCCTGAGCCCGTCTGCCCTCGGCCGCTGGAGGGGTGCAGGAGGTGTTTCAGTTTACCATCGCGAACCAGTTGGTCCAGGTGATCCCACAGGCTCCTACAATCCTCCGTGGTATGCCCATGGTCTTGATGGTACTGGCAGTAGAGATTATGGTTGCATTTCTCGGGGTTTCCTATCATCTTGTTCGGCCACCTGAAAAATGATTCGTTCTTGATTTTTTCCAGAACCTGGTGTACGGGCTCTTTGAACACGGTGTTGACCGATTGAGGATTCGTCGATCCTGATTGCCCGGCAAAATCCCTCCGCGGTTTATTGTAATTGTAACGATCCGACCTCGAATCCCTCCTCTCTTGGGGGATAACCTTGTCCTTTCCCTTACCCTGCTGCTGATCTTCTTCCACCCTCTTATACTTCTCTATGCGGTCCATTAGTTGACGCACGTTTGTGACCGGTGTGCCAGATAAAGATGTCCTCAAACCGTGGTCATTGGGGAGGCCGAGCTTGAACGTGCTGAGGGCCATCGCATCATTGTTGCCCTCCATATCATTGAACATCCCAGTATCTGTCTGAATATGCCTTCAAGGACTCGCCTTCCTGCATGGACAAGGATAGCAGTGAAGAGAAGGGTCTGGCCACTCTTCGGCATGTAACAAAACGGGAGCCGAATGCCTGGGTGAGCTCTTTGAAGGAGTTGATGGAGCCTGCCTTCAAGCCGTCAAACCACCTCATGGCAACAGGCCCCAGACTGGAAGGGAAAACCTTGCACATCAGAGCTTCGTCTCTGGAGTAGACAGCCATCCTCTGGTTAAAATGACTCACATGCTCCACGGGGTCAGTTTTACCATTATAGATGGTGAACGTTGGCTGGTTAAAGCGCCGAGGGAGTCTGGCCTCCTCTATCCTGCGCGTGAAGGGTGACTTAGATATCTGATTCAGAGCCCTGTTCATGGCATCGTTCTCCATGTCATCGCGTGATGGGCTTCTACGTTGCCTCTTACGATGGGACTCCTCCTCATAGGTGTAGGACTCGCTGGCTGGTGTCTTAGATTTGTGTTGATAAGAGACATCCTGCTCGTCATCGAGATCATCCTCAGAGTATGAGGAAGCCCGTTTCTTCTTTGCATGGCGCAGCTCCCTCTTTAGTTTTTCTACTTCCAGTTGTAAGTCACGGTTCTTCTCTACATGAGACATGTGACTTCCGCCCTGTGATTGGCTCTGGCTAAGGCGCACAGTGTGTACACTACCCTCACGATTTTGTCTCCTCTCTAAGTTGACAAAATGGTCTACGTGTTGGGATGCCCTGGATTCTGCTTGTTGTTCACCTTGTCCTGCCATCATCAACTGTTGTTTTCACTTTTGCACAAGCCCTTCCCACAGACGGCGCCAATTGTAGGGTCAATTTTCGCAGCCCAAGCCCAAGAAGGTATGGATTTTGAGCCCACTGAACCCAAAACAATAAATTTGTAGAGAGTGGGTGAAAGAGCTAGGCTAACAATGAAATAACAGTATTAAACAGCAATGTTAGTGGGTGAATTTGTATGAATATGTGCTCGGACAGAAGTAAATGCCACGTCCGAAGAGGTGTTTTTCATTGATAAACTTGGGTTACTATTCTTGGAGCTACAGTAATGGAGTACACTCTTTCCTACTTCTGATTTTTCGATCCCCTTCTATCAGAGACACCCTTCTCTTATATAGTACTGCCTTCCTACATCTTCACCGTCCACTTGTTCATCATCTAGACGCCCACTTGAGTGCATGTCCCATCATACTCCCCCTTTAGCCCTGTGTGAGTGGCGGTAGCTGAGAATGCACTGTTCAGGGGTCTTCTCCACATAAATGCGGCCAAGAAGGTAGGTGCAGTGCATTCAATGCGGTGGTTGAAGTCTGTCTCCTTGATATTTCTCTGTTCCTGTTATCTTCATGCGTGTCCGAGGCTCATTTCCCTCCTAACATTTGTCAGAAAGATCACTTGAACCTCCCATACACCTGTCGGGTCAAACTTCTTCGGATCCGAGGATATTGGACTCCTCGGACATATGAACATCTCCTCGGATAGTACACGTGTTCATCTCCAGGCATTCTCCTTTGACATGGGCCTCTGACTGAATGTCTTCATCTCCTCGGACGAACAGTGTTCCTCATATAGGGCCTTGGGCCCAATACGTTGGGTTGGGCTTTTCTCCCCCCACATGTATTTAGATTATACTCTCTCTCTCTCTCTCTCTCTCTTTTATTTAATTTTTTTAATTTCTTTTGAATATACACATGAGTTTACTCTTTCTTTTTTTGTGTATTAAGTTTTTTATGATTTATTTATATTAGACCTTTCGTTTTTTGCACCTCATTAACTCACTAAGAAAAAAAATTAAAAAATCTTAAATAGGACATGTGACGCAAAATTAGACAACAATTGAAATTCAATTTAGTTTAACAATGCATGGTGGAAAAAAGACAGTTTTTTTTTCTTTAATTAAAAAAAAAAGTATCTTTATTCCATATTTCCATGTAGTTTTTGTTTTGTTTTTCTCTCTCACATTTTTCTCTCTTTGCACGTGTTCAACTCTATCAGAATTAAACTCAAGTTGATATAATCTCAAAAAAAAAGTTAGAAAGTGTAAAGAGAAGTGGTGCCTAAGTTTATGGGATATGAAGAAACATTGTGGAAAAAAATGATTTTTATTTATTTTAAATTTACCTAAAATTTAGAAGTTTTATTTAGAGTCTACTGCTTAGAGTTCACAACTTAAATGGCTTGAAAGCTCCTTAAATAATAATATAGATGATGTGTAAAGCTGTATGGTTTCAAAAACTTATTTCGCACAATATTATGATGTCAACTAAAAATTAAATATTTGAAGAAATCTATTAAGTAGGTTAAATGGGTCTAGCCCACGATCATTAATGGGGAAGTTTGTACCTTGTTAGTACCAAAAGAATGAGTGCATGGGGCTTGCACATGATGGGGCAAAGGGTGTGAATGGAGAAATATAGCAATACATATGTGGCCTAATTCATTTGGGACAAGTGAATACACAAAATACGCTATTAGTCCCTAAATATAAATTCGATCGTGATCGATTTAGTCACTAGGGTTTAAAAGGTTATATCAAAGCTTATTTGAAAAAAAAAATACTTTATTAATTTCTTTTAGAGATTCAAACCAATGAAACAAATGTTGGAAAAAAAAAAATAAAGAAGCAAGAGTTTTAATAAAATATAGAACAAAAACATTATTATGTTTCAAAATTGAGGAAAAAACAAATATTTTAAATTTATTTTCTTTATATATTTTTATGATATTTATCTCGTCATATGCAATGTACATAATTAACTTAAAGTGAATTAAGCAAAAACAGTGTGTGTTTTGTGTACATTGGTACTTGTATACCTTGGATGGTCATTGAAACAAAGTTTTATTAGCTTTGTATCGTTTTGTAACTTAAATGAGCATCTTTATGCACAACTAAGCAAGTGAGCTTTGTGGCTCATGTTTGTGATGAGTACGATTAAGTAATCTCTTATACTTAACACTCATATCACTCTTTTTGACGGAAATGACTAAAAAATCTTAAGAGAAAGGCATAAAAACTCATCTTACCACTAAAGCCCACCAATCATGAATAACATCTGTATGCTTTCACATAGCAAAATTGTGATGTTTAAGCTTAACATAATTGGGTATTTCTTCTCTCTCTGTTATATGCCCGTGCATGATATGCTCAAAGAAAAAATATGCAAAGAAAATCAAAAGCAAAAAGAATCAAAATACTTTTAAATATGGGTATTTCTAGGAGATGTGGGAGTTATATGATGTACATCGAAGGTGATAGTCCGTATCAAGCAGTTATGATCTATGTGAGTTAAATTGATTTTCTCATATCTCAAATCGTCATAATATGAGACACTTATGCACTCTTGTAATGTTATCACACACAACACGCATATTCTTTGCTACTTTTGATACATGTGCAGGTACAATGTGATTTGGTCATCACAAGAAATACATGTATTAATGTATACTCACTGAACTGTCTTAATTTATTTTTGAAATATAAAATTTGTTAGACTTGTTGTGTGTGTGTGTGTGTGTGTGTGTGTGTGTGTGTGTGTGTTTGAACTATGAATGCTTTGCATTTTCTTGTTGAGAGATGTTTTTGAGAGCTTAATATGTTGATTGGATCTCTAGTTGAGTAGCTTGCTTGTTGCATTCATCTCTATGTGTTTTTCCTCTATTTGAAAACTCATTTTCTTCAAGCTCGACAGCTTCTCGACAGATCCTCGACAAATTCTTTTCTATCGAGCCCCTTTTTCTTCTTGTCTCAACAGATCTTATCGCATACTCGATCCATCGAGATTTCTGGATTTTGTTTCGATAGCTTCTCGATAGCTTCTCAATCCATCGAGAAACTTTCCGTCTAGCCGATAGATCCTCGACAGATTCTCGATCCATCATGGTTGGCTTCTTCTCGATAGATTCTCGACACCTCCTTGATCGATCGAGATACCCTTGCATGCATTTCATTTTTCTTTGTTTTGCATTTTTTTTACTTTGTGTACATAGCATCTTGTTTTTATTTTTCTTGTAGGTCTGTGGTTCCTTGTTATCCTCGTTCCCTCTATATTTGTTTTCTATCTATCTCTGGTCAAGTCTTTTGGCTATTTATACCCTTTGACAATCGTGTCAAAAGGGGGGAGAATTTTGAGAATTGAATGTCATTCCTGAGGGGGAGTAATAGACTTAGGGGGAGAATTTCATGTTAAAGGGAAGAAAGTTTTTGATGTAACTAACTTAGGGGGAGAGTTAGTCTGATACACATTGATATTGATATATATTTTTAGTTGTGTATCTTTTGGTTTTGTAACCATTTACATACATCATGTGTTGTTTCTATATTTGATGATGATGTATGTGTTTCACTCTTTATCTCACATGTGTTGTTTCTTTTCTCTCTTTATACACATGTTTCTTGTTTATTTAACTTGTCATTATTTTCCACATGGTACCTTGATGTGTTTTGTTTAGTGCCTTTCAGGAAAGACAAGTTAAAGCCAAGTCAAGATTCTGAACCTTCTTCTTGCAGCAACTTCCAAGGTTCAAATCTTTTAGACTAAGCTTATTTATTCTGTAATTTTGAGTAGAATGTATTCTAGGACATTCAATGTACTCTTGTGGTTTTGTCACGGATTGCCAAAGGGGGAGATTGTTAAGGACATATTTTTATGTATTTAGCATATCCTTTGACAATACGTACTTTACTTGTATGTGGGTAAATTTAAGAAAGTTCAAGATGATCATTACAAGTGGTTAATTGAAAACATGAAAATTACTCAAGAACTACTCAAGAAAAGTGAAATCTATAGGTCTCGATACCTCCTCGACAAAAGCTCAATCTGTCAAGTTTCATTAAAGCTCGACACATGTCTCGATCTATCGAGCTTACAGGATTCAGACTATAGCTAGCAACATTTTTATTCTAAAAGGCTATTTGTTTATGAGTTTGTATAGCCCTTATAGGACTAGGAAAACCCAAGGTTTGTGGGTTTGTATAATCCTTATTAGACTAGGAAAGCCTAAGGTTTGTGTAAACCTATTTCAAATAGGAGAGTCCATTAAGCTCCTATTTAAAGGAGGTGGAAAAAGAAAAACCAAACCCTAAAGAGCTTCATAAGGTGATCTTTTTGAATCCCTAGCCTCCTCCTACAGAAGAAAGAGTATTTGTTGTGTTTCTTGTATGCCTTTGGGTTTTGTAACCAAGCAAAGACTCTCACACCATCATTGAAGATCTTATTGGTGTTTCCATGTAAAACTGCTGCAAATCAACTACGACAATCAAAGGGTTGCTGTAGAGTTAGTCACGTACTGGAATCCATGCATTAAACGGAGAGATTGTCGCTACATCACAAGTCCAATTGGGTATTGGAGTAAGGGCTCAACTGTAAGTTGGTATTAGATACTGGGATTCCTTTTACGTGTAATTGCTTGATTTGATAATAGTGGATTCTCGGAAGTGGTGACCTTAAATTCACCCAGTGGGATTTTGCCTTGATGGTTTTTCTCATTCGTAAACAAATCACCTGTGTCAAATTTATTTTCTGCTGCATTTAACTTAGTTGGTAATTTGTTTGTGCTACACACTTATTGCATGTAATTAAATCTAATTAATTTCACTTGACTAAATTAATTGATTAAGTTACCAAAGGGGTCAATACACTCTTGGCCTATTCAAACTATCCTATCACCTGCACTAAATTCTAATAACTATTGGTTAGGTTGTTTCAGCACAACAAAGATAATTCACGTTTGTGGGATTGCCTTTGTTTGGTTTCCATTTAGGCTCAACACTAATTGAAGTCCATTATTCATAAGTATAGATATCAATATACATAGAGTAATGACAACACGAAAATAACAAGAATACATGCAATCCACAGCTAAATTGAAGCACTGCAATCGCCAATGAAGGTTGATATAAAGAAGAGTAATTATTCCCAAGAAGAACATAATGCAAGTTACCAAAAAGCTAGTAAAAAAGACTTTGTACTTGTGGATTGCTTTTGTTTAGAGCACATCATGATGCATGGCATACACTTAATTATTTATGAAGAATATGTCTTGGTATATGAATTGAGTAGTTTCAGCCTTACACTATAATGAATTGAAAGTATAGGTTGATGTAAGTATAAGTTGCTGTAAAAGTTTGTTATATTGCTAAATTTGCATTATTTGAATCTAAAATATTCAAGTGCAATAAAATATATATATATATATATATTACAATACACCAAACTCCTATGACAACCTATACTTTGAATTCACTACAGTCGTTGTATTCATGTATGTCCACATTAGTCATGTATCTCTCAGCCTTACTTTACAGTGAATTGAAAGTATAGGTTGCTATAAGTATAAGTTGCCATACCTGTTTGTTATATTACTAAATTTGCATTATTTGAATCTAAAAGATTCAAGTGTAATAAAAATATATATACTGCAACACACCAAACTCCTATGACAACTTATACTTTCAATTCACTATAGTCTTTATATTCATGTATATTCACGTTGCTAATTATGTATATCTCAACCTTACACTATAGTGAATTAAAAGTATAGGTTGCTATAAGTATAGGTTACTGTAGGAGTTTGTTATATTGCTAAATTTTCATTATTTGAATCGAAAAGAGTCAAGTGCAATAAAAATATATATTGCAACATATCAAACTCCTATGGCAACCTATACTTTTAATTCATTATACTCTTTATATTCATGTATGTTCACGTTGCTAATCATGTATATCTCTGCATTACATTATAGTGAATTGAAAGTATAGGTTGCCATAAGAGTTTATTATATTGCTGAATTTGCATTATCTGATCTAAAATATTCAAGTGCAATAAATCCTAATTTTTTTATCCTGTTTCAAAAATCAAATTTGCATCATTTATTGTCTTATTTGCCTTTAAAAAATGTATAAGTTTCAAAAACTACCCTTAATAGATATTAGTTACAATTATTTTGAACAAATTGAAATAGAAATAAAATCAATAGCTTACCATGCGATGATCAAAAATTGTCCACCCTTCATATAAAATGGGGTACATTGAACACGTGTATAATCCGTTGACCCCTCTCTCATCACGCAGAGCACGTGCTACTTTCATTCATCCTTCATTACCCCGCCTCCTCCGACCATTTTCTTCACCATATCCCCTTATCACTATTGGATGCCAAACATAAGAGCCATCTGTTTTTTCAAGTGCACCATCCTCTCCTTCATAGATTCCACATCCTTTCTAGTTTTGAAATATTTGACCAACCTTCATATGTGCTATTATTGGCTAATGAGCCATTGTTACCAACAAATATCATTCATTAAAGCTAGGGATCCTCACAAAACCATCAATAGTTATGATTTTATTTTTAGGTCTTTTTGAGCATAAGCCATGCATCATTAGGTATCCCAAGCAGAAGTCACTAAGTCCACCATTTGAGAAATCATGTGGATGGTAGTATAAAATTTCCTCCAATTCTATGGTAATATCATTTTCGTAAATGATATTATAAAGACGCTCAACTATAGAGATGACGGAAATAGCAAAGCATACTGTTTTTGGACCTTGATCTTTGACTATAAAAAATGTGTTTCAATCATAACATGAAGCCAAAACCCATCTGCCCCCATCAACCACTACATCAAAATAAGTCTATTATATCAAGTGTTAATACAACAAAAATTGGTATAGTAGTATTAGACATAATATTACATCTACAAATTAAAATTCGTTGCAATAATAATTTAAAAGTGGTAAATTATTACATTAATAATAATTAGTTAAAATAACTTATAATTTTTAATTGCAATAGAGGCTTTAATACTAAATTGCATTAAGAAATATTTTTTGTAATAACTTAAATTGAAGAAATCATTGTAATAACTCGGTACCAATTATTTACAATAGAAATTTCAAAGTGTCAGCTTATTGAAACAAATATATTATTGCAATAACTAAATATCAATTATTTTACAATCTATTGCAATAACAAACAAGAAATTGCTACAAATATGTTATTACAATAATCTAATACCAAAATTATATTTGTCAATTATTTGCAATCTATTGCAATAATATTCGTGAAATTCTAGTCTATTGCTACAAGATATTTGAAGTAGTAAATTGTTTATTACAACAACAAATATAGTATTACATCAAAATTGTCATTAAAATATTTAAAATTTATTGCAGCGAGATTTTTGTAACACAAACTTATTACCTCAAATTTTATTGCAATACTTTGCATAAACTATTGCAATGACTTTGATGTTATTACAATAATTTTTTTCGTTGTAATAAATATTTTTTGTTGTAGTGAACTTCTGGATTCAAAAGACTGCGTTCAAAGGATACACCTTGACCATACAAATTGTATGTTAAACCACACAGTCAAACCTATTTCCAAAACATTGGTTATGGAATTAAGGATTCTGCATATTCCATACAATCATCTTTCTCTGAAAATGCCAAATATTAAAATGATGATCCGATGTTCATGTCATGTCACTGATTACTTTTCTCTACAACTGCATCTTTGTTTATCTAGTGGAAACTTTTCCTTTGAATTAGCAATATTAGGCTTTGGAAAGTCCCTATTGAATCATCTCTTCTTCTCAAACAAAAGGAAGGAAAAAATAGAAAGCCTGATGTGAACAGGGAAATTGAATTGGTTTCAAATCTATGACAAGGACCTACTAGCATATCTACGACAAATTATGTTGCTGTGTAATCACAAGGAAATGAGGAGACTATGCTTTAGGAACTCCCATGAGATCTCACATATGAAATTAATTGTTCCGAAACTGATGCAGTTGGGCTGTTAAGATCACGATCGATGGCTTTTGGTTTTCCACGCAATTTTTAAATTGCGTCTGGATAGATGTCATTAAACTAGTCATCTTTCAGAAGCACACTGACAACAAGATCAATCTCAGTCTCAGGAAAGCCAAATAGTCTAATGCGCACACGCGAACACAATTGCAAAAAAAAATTTCTTAAGACATAAAATATTTATGATTCTTTCTCAACAAAACTTCATCTTGTAAAAGAAGTTGAAGAATGAACAACTCTCGCACGTTTCAGCTAAAGATCCTTTGATCAGTTAAAATCATCTTTGATTCACACCTTTTTTGAGTGATCTCAAGTTTGGGGTTTTACTCATTGTACCTCTGTTATAGAGTTTCACAATTCTCATCATCATCATGAAAATTAAGTGTTTTTATTTGTAATAAAGCAATTCTATTTACTTATTAATTTAAAATAATAATAAATGATTTGGTTGTTTGACTCTTAATTAAATTTGGAAATATGACGACATGGTATTCTTGTATTAGAAATACTTATGGAAAAAATACTATACTAACAAAATTCATAGTAAAACATAATTATCCATGGTGAGTCATATTAACAATGCAAGCTTTATTTCCGTGATATTATGCTATGCCAAAATCAGCCCCTCTGTTATGCAAAGGCATTTAACTTTAGCCTTAAAATGTTTTGATGAGAATGCAAAATGTCATATTTTTTCTCCCTTAATGTTTAGTATTTTATACTTATTTGGTGCCTAAATGTACTCATTATTCTTATATTTTGATTTAGGATGCAAATGGAGGCATTAAGTGCAAAACGTAGTTAATTGGGTGATTCTGGACAGCTTTGACATTGCTTCGTAATCTGGGCATAACTCTCTCATCCAAGCTCTGATTGAGATGCTTCAAGATGCTGTGGAACACCAAGACAAATCTCTACAACTTTCATGTTTTGAGTTTTGAGAGAAACGGGTCACATCAAGGTCGAAATTGGGCTTGAAGTTGCTGCACCTGCATTGTTGACCTTCTAGAACATTCCTTAGCTTGCAATTCTAATACGCAGATCTGATGCGGTTTATTTTCAGAAGTTTCTAGATCTGGTGCACGAAATTTCCAGCTGAAAAACACCACTTTCCTAGTTATATTAGGACTTGTTTTATTTTTAATGTTTTTCCTTAATTAGTCAGATTTGGATACTATTATTTAGAATATTTTTAGGAGATTTTGTAGGCTTGGGAAAGGGGAATTAACGTGTAAAAAGGGGAGGAGAAATTAGATTGGACACACACGCCTCTCTCTCCCCTCTTCTCTAATTTTCTCCTTCGAGTTTTCTGTCATGGCCCTGCTTGGCTAAAACTTTTATACTTGGTCGAAGGAAACTGAAGCCTCGGAATTAATAAAATTGTGATAATTTGTTTTTATTGTTCAATTCATGCTTTGAATATCGGATGTTCTTTTGTGCCTATTTTCATGATTGTCTCGTTTAATTACTAGGAGGCCTACTAGTTTATTATTCGTTGCAATCTACTGCTAGGTTAGATATCAAATCGGTAATTGTTTGATTTCTCTAATTTGTGAAGCAACCAAGATTTAATGATTTGTTGCGTCAGAAATTATTAGATCTTAGGAAGAACGCTCGACTAAATTAAATGCAACCGCTTGTGTTTGTGTTGTTTAGCTTCATCGATCTCTCTAGTTCTAAAGGCTGCTATTAGATTAAACCTTTAGCGCTTGTCTTGGGTTGTTTAGTAGTTAGAGTTAATTAGATCACTTGTTTTCTAATTAACTGCGACTAAGGAGAGATAGGAAAATAGTTCCAACGGTGAATATTTAAAGTGTGAATTGGTATTTACTTGAATCGATGATCAGTTGTAAAATTCCGATGGTGGATGTTGACTTGGACCAAGGTTTGTTCTTTTGATTGATTTTGATACTTTGATTTGAATTGTTCCTTATTTGTTTTTCTTAAAATTGTTTTCATTATACTCAACCCCCCCCCCCCCTTGTTCACATAGCATAAAACTAGGCTAGATACTCTCCGTGGGAACAATCCTCACTCGCACTACTACATATATTTTTAGGAGTATATGTTTTATTTTTGGTTGCCTGCGACAGCACACCATGTTTACTAAATGCTTACGAACTAAATGGTTTTGTAGCTTTATTTGTCGCATTTATGCATCTGTTTTTGGTTCAAAACACATGAACTAAAGGAAGACTTTGTGTGTGTCTGCTCACTTAATCACGTCACATATGATGATCCACACACTAGACATGAATATTGTTGGTGATTTTCATAGAAATGTATGAATAAGTTATAAAATCTCAAATATATATATATATATATATATATATATATATAGAGAGAGAGAGAGAGAGAGAGAGAGATGGTATTTGAACTTGATTTTCTCAAAGAAGAGCAGGCAATGTTGTTGAGCTACAAGACTTTTGGCTATAAGAGCTTGAGTATGTTTATTGATAGATATGGATATTTTGTAGAAGGTGCCAGTATCTATACACTCTTAGGGCTGTGACAAAGACCTTAGATAATCCATCATTCCTTAACCTAATGTGTGGAGAGAGAGATCTAACTGAAGCATAGCATGTCCATTGAAAACACCCCACCCACCAAAAAATAAAAAGATACATGGGTTCAATTGCTAAAATTTTAAAATGTAGAGGTCTTTCGTTACCAAAAATTGATAGTCTGTGCATTGCGTTTACGGAGGTACATGGGTTCTTGATACACTTTGTGATGCTGCAATGTTCTGGATGTTATGGGTTAGAGTTGGTTTTTGTGTGTAGGCAGGGTTCAATTTGGTTGTCATTGCCTTTTCTTTCCTTTCTATTGATGATGTCAAAAAATTGGCCAGTGATGCTTGCTTTAAGAAAACTTGCTGCAAGTGAGATGGAAAGACATTTTCTTTTGCACATACTCATTGGCTTTGATTTAGCTTTTGGAATTCAGAGAAAACACTAGAAATGAAATTGCTCCTCTTTCGTATGATATTTCTACAATGGTACATAGTTTTTAACTTTTTAGATTTATTAAAGTGAATAGGTCTGTTGCTAAAAGAAGCTCATGACTCTGCTCCTAAAGCTTTGTTAAATGTTGTACAGTCAAAATGTTTTGATAAATGACTTGGTGATGACATACAAAGAAAATTCATAACCAACATTTTATCAAGTTTTCTATCATGTGTCTGATATTCACTTTTTTTTTTTTTTGAGAAGGGATATTCACTTAAACATAGAAAGGATAGTTTCAATATATATATATATATATATATATATATATATATATATATATATTAAAAGGGTTAGACTTTAAAAACCTTATTTACTCTTTAATTTGTGTTAACATTTAATTATGCCCCCCTATTGACCCTAGTGGCCGTACATAAGTCAATTTATGCTTGGTTGAACGATGCTCCTTTTCCTTTTCTTGTTCCATTTATACATACCTCATATTTTATTATTTTTAACTAGTTATGAAAGACAAAAAAAAAAAAAAATGTGTCGATGGGCTTCGGCCGAACCACACAGCCCAACAGAGAGAATGTCATATTTCAATAGGCCTACTAGTTTTTTTTTTTTTTTGTTTTTAGAGAATCAATAGACCTACTAGTTTATTGTTCAGTATATAAGTATTCGTCGTCTTTCGAGTTTCGATATGTAAATATAGTTTTTTGTGTTTTTTAATGTTTGATAGCATCAAAAAATGTGTCAAAAAATTATTTTTTGTTAACAAAAAAAAAAAAATACATAACTTATTTTTAAATATTTTTTTTCATTAAACTTTTTATAAATAAAATAAAAATAAATAAATAAAACTATTTCTCAATCTTACCGAAAGTTAAATAAGGGAAGTTAAAATTTTGTTTTTCAACTCATTTAAGGTGCTACCAAATATGGAGAAATGAGATAATTTTATAAAATAATTTTTAAAAAATAACTCAATTTCTAAAATAAAATAAAATAAAACATTTAAGTTTCTACTTTTAATTTATTGCTTTCATTGCTAGTGCATGTATGAGCCACATCATTATCTTGCACTTTTTATTTTAGATAGTTAAAAAAAATATATATATATATAGAGATGGGTTCAAGTTACACCTGGTGTAACTTCACAAGAGTTACACCTTTTGTGAACCATTGATTACTATTAAATCTAAGGGTCAAAAAACACTCATAGTAGTATCATTATTACTCCCTAGAAATTAGTGATTTAGGCATTAACTTTTCTTATTAAATTAATAAAATAAAATAAAACCCACAACATTAACTCTTTTTTATTTTTTCGTCCATATCATCATCTCCTTCCTCTTGTCTTTTTTTTTTTTTGCACTATACTTTCGGACCTCCATCATCTCTACAGTATCACCTTATCCAAAGGGTCATTGGATAAACCTCCGATTTGATTGTTTAGTGTGTGATAGGCTATTACCCTTTGGAGTAATTCGTGGGTTTATCCAAGCCAAAGTCTCCACTTGCTTTAGATCTGCCTGAGGAAAATTTGGAGGTTGAAAACTACGCCATTTGTGGTCATTCTGGCACATTTATAATGGAGTGTGCCACCGTTTCTTTTTCTTTTATATTCTTCTTTTCGCAATCTGATAATCCAGACCCGTTTTTGTCCTTCACGTAAAGAAGATTTTAAAAAGGAAAAAGAAAAAAATAGAACTTAACTAGTCTCAGCCATTACTGTTTCCAACTCTTTTTATCCTTACCAAACAACACGTAAACCTGCTTCATGTGGATATGCACCAAAAAATATATAATGCCAATATGCCACTTAAATAGGTGCATTCTTAATATATCAACAATAATGTGAAGTGGCATAGGCAGTCTGGTATTGAAGAAATGGTGCACTAGAAAGGACGAATTGTTTGGTAAGGATAAAAAGAGTTGGAAACAGTAATGGCTGAGACTAGTTAAGTTTCTATTTTTTTCTTTTTCCTTTTTAAAATCTTCATCACGTGAAGGACAAAAAGGGGTCTGGATTATCAGATTGGGAAAAGAACAATATAAAAGAAAAAGAAATGGTGGCACATTCCATTATAAACGTGCCAGAATGACCACAAATGGCATAGTTTTCAACCTCCAAATTTTCCTCAGGTATATCTAAAGCAAGTGGAGACTTTGGCTTAGATAAACCCACGAATTACTCCAAAGGGTCATAGCCTATCACACACTAAACAATCAAATCGGAGGTTTATCCAATGACCCTTTGGATAAGGTGAAACTGTAGAGATGATGGAGGCCTGAAAGTATAGTGCAAAAAAAAAAAAAAAAAAAAAAAGACAAGAGGAAGAAGATGATGATATGGACGAAAAAATAAAAAAGAGTTAATGTTGTGGGTTTTTTTTTTTATTAATTTAATAAGAAAAGTTAATGTCTAAATCACTAATTTCTAGGGAGTAATAATGATACTACTATGAGTGTTTTTTGACCCTTAGATTTAATAGTAATCAATGGTTCACAAAAGGTGTAACTCTTGTGAAGTTACACCAGGTGTAACTTGAACCCATCTCATATATATATATATATTAATAAATTTAATACGTGCTATTATCAAATATACCAATGAAACAGATTTATTACCACATTACTAAACTTTGCTAATCAAACTTAATAATAAAATTTCAACCCAAGAAGAAACATATGGGGTAATGTAATCATTCGTCAAATATCAAAAATCCATATCAAATTGCAAAAAAATTGAAAAAGAAACACAGAATCAATCTAAGTACTATGTGTTTCTCCTCACCACATGTATCTCCTTGTTTATATCATCTCATCTCCAAAACCAAATGTGACAATTTACAAGAAAATTTGTGTGACATCTAATAATTTTCCTTTGGGAGGAAAGTCAAGTTCAACATCATTTGAGACTTTTATTAACACATAGAAAATCAAAGAAAGAGAGAGAAAAAAACACATTTATGAAAACAAACATTTTCCATTATTCTTGTTACAACCTAAAAGAAGGTTTGAAAGAAAAGCTGCTCCTCATCTGGCACCTCAGTCTCATCCTTTGGACCTTTATCAACTTGAACAATTCTCCTTTTTTCTTGTTCCATTATTTGACTGTATATGTTATATATACCTCATATTTGAACTAATTAAGAAAAGATAGGAAAACAAAAAAGTTGGGGTGGGGCTATTCAAATTCTCATCAGAGCCTTGAAAATGGTTTATTAACCAGAGAAGCAAACAGAGAGGAAGCTGGGGACATATATGGGGCCTTGCCATTATGTGGTGGTTGATCATGAGCTCCATCCTCTTCACTTGCAGACTCTGTCTGATCTCCATTAGCTTCCTTCTCTGCATCATCTACCATCTGTTCTTTGTCATATAAACATGACAATATTTACATTAAAATTAAATAAACATCAATAAACTAAAATTAATTTTTACTTGGAACTGCTATAAAAATTAGAAATTTTATGGATAGGTTATGCAATGAACAAAAATGTACTCGATTCAAATTAAAAACCTTTTGAAGCAATCACTTGACTAAGTTTCATACTTCATATTGAATAGAATCATAGAAAAGATGATCACCGGGTAAAATAATATTACCAAACACAATAATTTTATTGAAATATTAAAATAAATATATTCTTCCTGTAAGGAATAGGATTAAAAGGAAAAGTACACTAGGATGGAAAGGGGAAGGATGAAAAATGGGGGAAGATTGGTGTTTTTCTTTTTCTTTTTTTTTTGTTGAGAAAAGAAAATAGAGAATGATTTTCCACCCAAGCCCACAAAACATAATCTCCCCAAAATTGGGGGCATGCATGGGTCAAGTTGGATCAGAATCAGATTGCAGAATTTCCAACCTGATCCGACCTCATGCATGGGTCAAGTTGGATCAGAATCAGATTGCAAAATTTCCAACCTGATCCGACCTCATTGGGTTGAGAAATACTCAAACTCATCCCAACCCGTCACAAGCATAGAAGCCAACCGGAGTGGGTTGGAGATTTTAGATTAAACATTGCATCACTAGTAAAAAAAAGATTTGCATTCACTATTTAAAACACTTTTCTATTAATAAATTATTACAGTTTGCATAATGTGCTAAAATTATATTCCAAATTTTCAAATACATTAAAATCAATTCTTAGAAATAAGTGTAATATAATAATTTTATAAATATATGTTGTGTTAGATTGAATCAGATGAGTATATAAAACTATCAATCCAAACTCGACCCAACACATGACAAAAAGAAAGTATCAACCCATAAAAACCAATCCAAGGCAGCAAATTGAATTAAATTGGATCAAATTGGTGAGTTAGATACAAACTCTGCCCAAAATGGAGAGAAAGAAAAGGAAGAGGGTGGATGCAAACTTTTAAAACAACTTTTACGCCCTTTATCCAAGTCATTGTCAGCCACTTATGAAATGTTGCTTTATAAAGAGTCAAGGAAAAAAAATGATTGTAATGCATTTTTTTAATATATAGATTTAATGAGACAAATTTTTCACGTGCACCTCTCACATCTTGAAAGTGTTAGTCACCTCACCTCTAGGATTTGAGTCTTTTCTGTTCATTCATTTATATTATCTCATCTTACTTGCAAAATCCTATTGATGAATTTAGAAATTCACTGTTATTTGCTGAACATCTATGCAAAACCAGATAAATAATTAAATATGTACAGTCTACTTGAAAATAGGATAAGCTTATATTTATTAAACTAAAAAAAAATCCTTAAATACACTGTTATAGTTAGTTCACGAGGGAGTTTAGTCCCTAAGTTTAAATTAATAGCTTTTAGTCCCTTAAATAACATGGTCAAACTAAAAACTAGCATATAATCAATTCACACGGACTAAAATACATCAATTTAAGTTTGGTAGGGACTAAAATCGATCACTTCAAGTCTTTGAATTAATTTTAATTTCGGGACTAAATAAAATCAGCTCAGTGAGCTAAAGTTTAGGAACTAACACCACATTTGGGCCCAATCAAAAAATCACAATTACACATCATAATTGTATGAGAAAGAGAGAGAGGAAGACCTTTCTGGTGATGGCTGGAGAGAGGGAAGGCATGATATCAACAAGATGTGTCTTAATACGATGCAAGGCATCCTTGGTGAGACCTTGAGCTGCCACAGTCACATCTCTAACCACACCCTCCAAGAAGTGTCTCGCGTTGTCCAAAGCATCAGCTGGCACAGAAGCTGCAGCTAGTTTCTCCAATACCCTCTCCTTTATGGCTCCAAAGTTCTTCCTTATACCAGTAGCCACACCCATATCACTAGTATTCCCTGCTGTTATCTCTTGCTGCTCTTCCTTTTTGTTGCTCTTGATCTTGTCCACAAACTTTGAAGTTGAATTACCATCTTTGTTTTTATTGGTAGTTGTGTTGGTGCTATTTTTAGTAGTCTTATTATTAGTGGTTGTGTTTTCTCCCATGGGATTTATCTATCTATCTATCTATCTAACCATCTATGTGACTATCTTGTTTTTTTGCTTGAATCAATTTTGTCGAGGTCTTTGTTTTGACAGAGATGGGGTTGTCTTAATTCTAGTGTTTGATGTGATTTTTGTGTCTTTAGAAGGCAATGGAAGGACCGAGGCAGTTTCAACACCACTTAGCACTATATATACATATATTGTTTTGTAGTGAATAGTCATGCAAGAGATGAGGTTGTCATTGTATGCTTTCATTGGTGAGTGACACATATATATTGAATGTCTCTTTGTTTGTGAGTTATGTGGCATTGAGGGGTTGCATGAGAAGTTAAAATAGATTAAGCTTTGATATACACACTCTTAGTGAAAAAAACATGATTTCAATTTAAATTGAGAAATAACAAAATCTTGTTTTCATTTTACACATTTTCAATTGAAATCATATTTTCAAAACACGATTTCAACTCACATGGTAATGTGTATATAATAAGTATACAATAGCCAGTGTGTCATAATCATTACTTATTAAATAACGCTATGGCAAAATGTTATCTTCATATACATGTTTTTCTCTTCTTTGCTTTCCTAGCTATATGGCATAAGAAATTAAGTCTTATGCAAGATGTTGGGCATGACTAGCCTACCAATCAAAGTGGACCAAAATGAACCAAAGTGATCTAAATGGATCAAATTGGACCAAATAGAACAAAGTGGACCTGATGGAGAACATAGGACCGAATGGACCGAATAGGAACAAGGTGGACCGAGTAAGACCGAAGTGGACTAAAGTGGACCAAATAGAACTGAAGTGGGCATAATGGACCGACTATAATCAAAGTGGGAAAAATGGACCAAATAGGACGAAAATTGACCGAATGGCCCGAATAAGACTGAATAGAACCAAAGTGGACAAAATGGACCAACTAGGACCAATGTGGACCGAATAGAGCCATTGTGGACTGAATGGACCGAATTAGACCGAAGTAGACAGAATAGGACCAATGTGGACAGAATAGGGCCAATGTGGACTGAATAGACCGAATTAGACCAAAACATATTGAATGAGACCGAATGGGCTGAATTGGATCGAAAAGAACTTTAGTGGACAGAATGGACTAAATAGGATCGAACAGACTGAATAGGACTAAATTGGACCAAAGACGATAAAATGGACTGAATAGAACCAATGTGGATTGAATAAGACTTTTGAATATTTATCATTTTAATTTATTGCATTTTTAGGACTTATATTTCCAATTTCTAATGTCTATTTTAGTATTTTTCTTTGTATTTTTTAACTCAAACTAAAGAGTTTAGCCCAACTATAATAAAATTTCATATTTTTCAACCAAAAAATGAAAACAAAAATTGAATTTTTGAGCTAAACTTGAAAAGAAAAAAAATCAATTTAAGGCCCAAATAGTCTAAAATAGACTGAAGGGGGGACTGAACTTGACCTAGTGGACCAAATTGGACCAAATAGAAATTGTTTAATTTTTAGGGAGAACAAATTATTTTCAAAAAAATTTAGAGAAAAAAATTACAATTTATATTACAATTCTAAATAATTATTTATTCTCATGTATCGCGTGAGTCTGCAACTAGTAATATCTAAAAGCTAAATTACTGCTGCGCTCTTGTTAAGCCACACCAACATAGCATTTTGGTCTTTTTGGTCCATTTCAGTCTACTACCATTCATTTAGGTCCAAATCAATCCATTAACCGAGATAAAAATCTTTATTTATTTATTTTTTTTTTTATTCCAAATTATCACATGAACGTTTAGTATCCGTTTGGATGTTGCTGAAATGAAATGAATTGTGCGTCTGCGTTTTGATATGTGGGTCCAGTGCACTGTTCACGGGATCCGCAAGTACTTTTCTCAGGAAAAACAACTTTAAAATTGGGTCCTACGGTTCTATTCACACATTTAAAAATTATTTTGATATTGTGTTTTCAGTTTTCAGTTTTCAATAATAAACAGTATCCAAACAGACTCTTAATGATGGTCTCTAAAAAGCATAGAGTTAATTTATAATTACTCTGACCACAAAGAGAGAAATTTACTTTATTTATTTATTGTTATTATTATTCCATGTACTATAGCTTTGTCATTAGTTATTGCTCGTATTCATTTCAAGTCATTGATAGTCCACTAATTCTTGAGCTCTTCTCTTCTTTTTGTTGGGACGAGCTGTAAATGTTTGACCCACAATTCGGCTTTGCTAGGCTGCCTTCCATAAATGGGTTGGGCCTCACCCCATTTCCTCTCTCCCTTATTTGCTCTTTGTACAGAGTAACATAGAATTGAAGTGGGCTTGGCCCACCTTCCTCTTATGCTTAATAATATATTATTCTTATTCCTAATTTTTTTTTTTTTTTTTTTTTTTTGGAAGGAAAAAAAAATGCATTTCATGCTACATAGAAAAATTTTAAAAAGATACAAATTAATATTTCCGATTTGATGATTCTGCATACATATTTAACTGTAATTTAGGATTTCATCATTTCAACCATACCTAGTTGAAGTCTGGAGAAAGAATACAAACATTGCAAAATTGATAGAACTCAAAAAAGTACCTCTATACATTCTTATCAGTGGGAAAAAAGAATCTGTCTACAATCAAGATTCTACTGTTCCGCTAAATAAATCACATATAGTCTTTAAGGTCCATCATCACCATCCCCAATCAAATTGCAAATATCTGAGCACTCGACCAAACTACACAGAATACAGATTACATGTAAACATGTTAAAACTAGAGTATTCAGAAGTATCATGTTGAATAGAAACAAAGAATAGCTGAAGAACTAAAAATATAAAATTAGTCCTAAACATTTTCAGATTTGGTGACTAATTTTAGACATTGTGATTTGTGAATTCGAAATTTATTATTGGAAGCAAACTTTTTCTTTTAAAGGGAAGGAAATAGAAGAGGGATAAAATGACAAAAGAACAGTATAAGCCTTGGCTTCATTACGGTTCTAAATGTTACCCTATGTTAAGTTTTGTGAAGTCCTGTCTTTATATGCACTAATTATCTTGTTGAAGTAAATACATTCATCAATTCCTTAGGAAAGAAAAGAATCATCTCAATTTGAAATGCATCCATTTTATAAATTTAGATTAAATATTACAAATCTAAAGGATCCATTGTCATGTGATCACGTCATTTAAAATTTTAAGTATCGTTATAGTTTGTATAGTGTTAGATTCACAGCATCTCTCCCTCCCCCCAAAAACAAGTTTTTGATAACTGATATGGTTCTTTTTCTTTTTCTCTTGAAGTTTGACATGGTTCATAAAGACCATAAACTTCTTTATTTACGTTGGCTTTCTTTTAAACACAATCAGCATTTGGTAAAAAGGGATGTCAAGATTTGAACAATTACCAGTATTGCCGGCTTCGAAACCCTTGCTTGAAAACAACCAGAGGTCTGCAAGAAATTACAAAGGGATCACAGTCAATATATCCACTTTAATTTACATGTTGAAGACAGCACGTACATTCACTACTCTCTAGTACTATTCAACCAAATTAGGTTGAATAACTAATTCAGAATAAGAGAAAAGTATGAAAATTTTCTAGTCAAACAAGCAATAAAAAAACAAATGGATGAAGCCTAATCACATTTTATTCCTAAGAAAAAAATCTTGGGTGCATTAACAAATGCTATCAAAGCCTTGGCTTATATGAAGATGAATAACAGTTAAAAATAGCCTTAATTGATTATATTTACACATTAACATGGACAAAATATATAATTAAAAGTCTGACAGAAATCCTTGTTTATGATTTTCTCTGCTCGTCCTGCCCATTTTTCCCCCTTATATTTATAGGCTAAATTCAGACATGAGATCACATTTGCTATAATTTTGTAACATATAATGCCTCTTGAATCTAGATCAAAGTCAAAGGCTATCAACATCGTCTTCATAAGTATCTATCCAAAAGGGAATCCTTATCTATGTGCTCCATAATACATAATTTTAGTGTATTAATTACAAGAAAATTTTCATTCTATTTATCAGTTAATTACATGAACTGCACCAACAAAATGGCAATGGAAACGTATTGAAAGTTTAAAATATAACAAAGTTTCGTTTTATGATCATAAATTTTGCAAATGCTATTATAACAAAAGAAAGAAAGAAAAAAAAAAAAAAAGGAAACGCTATAGAGAATACATAAATAAATGGCACAAGAGTTTTTTTTTTTTTTTCCTGAATCTAAAATTCAAAAATACAAACTTAGGAAAATCATACTGTGGATAAACCTTGTACCTTCTGACATTAAAAGGGCCTTCACCAGGGGAGCCTTCACCACCCCGGATGCAAGTGGTGACACATTTGATAGTGCAAGACTCAGCTTTCCTTGACTTAGGCCTTTGAATCCTAGCTTTCTTGCAATCCTTTGGCAAAGCACACTCACCTGAAAGTGTTTGTGGTATATTAGACAAAGTCTCTGAGTCTTGGGGTGCCTCAATTGCTCTTACTCCTCCTGCTGCAGAACTTATCACTACAGCAGCTACAAGAAAGCCAGTTAGTCCCACTCTACAGCTACTACAAGCACCAATAAGACTTGTTGTAGTGTTCTTTATGATGCTAATACTACTGCTAGTAGTGTTCTTGTTGATGATGCTTAGAGTGTTATTGTTGATATTGCATTTGACACTTCCAAGATATGTTGAGGTTCTATGAAAAATTGCTGGACATGGGCTATGAATTAGCATTCTTTCTGCTGGTATAGAACCAAAGAGAGAGGAAAGGAACAAGCCCCCTCTATCAGATTTTCCTTATCTTTTCAGTTTTAACAACATAGTGCTTGTGGTCCTAGGCCAACGGGGTCCATGTTCTTAGATTGTGTCTCTGTGCTGATCTACGTGTCATCTTTGGTTGCCAGCATGTTGAGGGTCTATGTTTACAACCATGGTCCGATCTACATCTCTGATGGAGACCCATTTGATGATGGAATGGAGTGATTACACTGTAATAATGGAGCACCCTAATATACCAGATTTATTTTTCCTTCGGATGGGATTATATGCAAAAAAAATAAAAGGAATTTTTGTAAGAAAAAATTGCAAATTAGATGTTGTTTGTAATTGTTTTCTACATAGCTCAATAGGAAAAGTCTTGCACCATTAATGGCAAAAACCTCTTGGTGTTGAATGTTAGGATGGCCAATGTTTCATCGAGTGATGGCCTTCTTTGAAGTGTGTATTATCAAAATTTGGATTGAGAAATAACTTGCCGCTTCACATCACATTGCAATGAATTCTAGAGATAGATTGGGAGAATTTAAAAAATTAAATAATAAAAAATAGAACAACCTTTTTCTTTTTTTCAAATTGTAAATAAAATTATAAAATTACATTTTAAAAGGTTGTGTTACGGTGTATATGTTTGTATATTTTCCATTTAGTAAAGTATTAACTTTTAGAATTGTATTTTTTCGATTAGTCAATATATTAATTTTTATAAATTTAATAGGTTATTTAAATTTTCATTAATTATGACATTGTCATGGTTCTGACCTTAAAACTTGAACCTCTTCATTTTTTTTTTTTTTTTTTTTATTATTTTCACAATTCGGTTTTAACAGCCTTGCTCATATCCATATCCTATTGAAAAATGTCCGGACTTAGCTTTTGAATGTTGTAAGATTGTGCTTATCATCATTTGTATTATTGTCCATCTACATTTGGATTTACAATAAGAATACATACACATTGTATGACAGGGTAGTTACATAGGTGGCCAGAAAAGATACAAAGATAAAATTCATTAATAACTTTGCAAAAGAAAACTATATTTAAGAAACATATATCAAACAAGGTTACTAAAAGAATGATCAAGTGTTCTTCTCTAAAACAGACAACGCAGGTGTCAAATAGTTATTTGCTTTGTCAGGCAAATGTGCTACCTGTACAGATGACAGAAACACACTATTAGTTTAAATTTAAGCCAAGCCTAAGGGGAAAAAAATGAAAGTATTTATGGACATACACTTTGTTACACACTTTGCCATAACTTGATAACATGTGCAACTATGAATGGTAGAGAAACAATAGTGGGTCCATGTGCGACTGATGGTTCACCAACCATAGTTGTACATGCCATCAAGTTGTGACAAAATGTGTGACAGTAGAAGAACTGAAAAAAGAATTTATATTGGCTTTTGTTACAAATTACTGATTGATTTTCACTCACTAGCTCATAGAGTTCCCTCCCTTGCTCAGCAACATATTCATAACATACCTGGACATGTCAAAGAATCACATTAGATTTATCCCACCTAAACTAACCCAAAAAAAAAAAAAAAGAGTGATACCCACATCAAAGCTCTTGTTTCTTGCTGTTGAGTCATGTAGTGCCTTCACACAGATATCAGCTACATCAGCACAGCTGATGCCCTACATTAAGAATGAAAGTAGTTTCAGTTAAATGCTATTTTATGACTTCAGAGGATAAATCATTCTCACTATACAAAAAATATTCATTTTACTTACCATAGAGAGAAAAGATTAAGGCATTCTTAACTAAGAATAAGTCATTCTCACCTGAGAAATCCTGTTTCCTTGATCAAATATGAGGGCGCGTTGACCACCAGGTTCCTCCTGCAAGAACCAAATTACTAATATTGCTGATCAGTTTTGCAGTGGAACCAACCAAACAATCTATAATAGAACTAGATATCATTATCAGAGTGGCAACATTTACATAACTTGAGGAGTGAAATTCACAAGTATCATAGAAAGTATAGCACAAATATATTGACTAGGTTTAGGTATCCTTAGAGATCTTTTTAAATACTTCCCAATACAATCTTTCTAGTGCATGTTTGTTAGAATATTATTGCCCAAAACATTATACCAAGGCTGAATGGAATACAGCTTATCAATACCAAGGTCATTCCTGGGTTTGTAATATAGCTTGTGTATACAGATACTCCACCTATACTACATTATCTTTCTTGTCATTTGTAAAGTCCACTCCTACTACAAGGGCCGTCTCATATGCTACACACACTGAATGGTCAAATCTTTTGTTTCTTAACCTCTTAATCTTTCATACATTAAAGAGCATTTTCCATAGAACTTAACAGCAAGTGGAACTATTTTGTTTGAGGTTTCCTAATGCGAAAAGGAACTCGGAAGTTCTACATCTCCCCATGCAACACGAAACAGCCACCATTAGAGCATATATTTCAGCATTAACATAATAAAGGTAGTCGTCAATGTATCTATTTCCAAGCATCCAAATGCCTAAGAAGCTGTGAAACTGATATTAGCAGCGTCAATGATCTAAGGTTAAATATTCTGAGGAATCAATCTTCCATTGCATTGTATAAAGTTTTGTAAACATGCAACAGATACACACACATTCTCCAAACCAAAGGAAATACAAATAAAAGAAGTTAAAGAAAATTGACAAACTTGCCTAAATTTTGGGTAACAGTTATTGGCTTTACCTTTAGGGGACCAGGACGAATGATTGTGTATCCGAGGCCTGATCTTCTCAATGAATCTTCCCCAGCCTGGGAACATTTTAAGAAAGAGAACATTACTTATGTGAGCAAATGTAGAAGTGAACATTATCTATTACAATAGTAAAAGGAACAACAGAAAATAACTGACTAACCCTCTTAGCTTTAAGAACCTGCTCCCTTCTGGTGGGTTCTATCCCTAATCCTGTACATGAAACTAAGATAAAGTCCGTTTCTTGCCCAGTCTGCAATACATCAATTATCATCTCAATAACAGCCCGTTGAAAATACATATATACATCCTAGTCTCCATATGAAGTCAATACAGAAAGTTCTGTAAAATATTTATTGTCCAGTGAGTGACACATTTTTCCAACTTGATGCAAACATAATATAAATACAGTATAGCTTGAAAAAACATCAAAACATAATTTCTAATTAAGATTGTTAGAATTATGGTTAAATGATTAAATTCACTATTTCTTAATAGCTTAATTTTTTGGGACAATCAGTAGCTTAAAATTTTGGGAAAATCGGTAATTTAACAAAGATAATGATAAGATATGTGCCACACAAACACTTATTAAGGTACCAAAGCCAGCATTGCATAATTGACATATATGGCAATGCATCTTCAGATTACTGGACAATTGTTCAGAGAATAATAATCATGGTACTGTTTCCTCTGTAGTTTAATTTTAAGAGCTGACTCACTTCACGATATTTCTTGAGCTAGATGACCAAAAAAGGGCTTAATCAACATAAAAGTCATAAAAACAGATTGACTAGGTTCTCAACAAGGTTTGTTCAAATCAAGGAGAATCTGTAATTGTGAAAACAAGAGCTATTATTTGAATTTGATGTCATGAATTTTCAATGCAAATTAACTTTTCCATCTATGTTTCCAGCCATTGTGAGAAGTGAGGGATTTGATATTGATTTATTCAGCATTATAAGTATTTTTTTGTGTGTGTTATGGTCAATTCTAAACTGAATTAAGCTTATATATTTTCCTTCATACATCATACATAAGAGAGACACACGAAGAGAGAAAATAAAAGAAAGTTCCACGAAAAGCAATATTAAGAAAGAATTAAGAAGCTATTTTAGCTATATTAATGACTAGAAACGGTGAAAATTAAAACACATTATTTTGCAAACATTTCAACGGATGGTATAGCATACAATGTCCTTAACTAGTTTGTAAGGAAAACTGATTGTTTCTGATTTGCAAGAAATAACAAATAAAGGCACCTACAGGCAAGGCCTTTATATATTCAAATATAAGCTCAAAACTTCTCAGGTCTTGCTTCGGTCCTGTAGGTCCTTCATTAGGTCTCTGCAACAAGAATAATAAATTGAATCAGTGTGTGGACAAAAAGTACTATTCCATCAAGGGGCAAAAGATAGGCTATATGATTGGAAGTCATGGTCCCCAAAATACTCAAGCTACACCAAAAGATATGAAGAGATAAAAGGACTTATACGGCTTAAGTTGTGACTGCTCTCTTTCACAATTGGAAAATATGGAGACTGCACTGTATGAGTGGTTCAATTAAGGGGTATTTTGAAGATAATATAAAAGGAAAAATCAATGCATTTTTGCAGTGATTAACAGATGATAGAATCAATGTAACAATATGAAAGAATATGGTAATGCAAGTAAAACACAATGCAAATCAAGACTATATCAATAACTTTTGAGACCTTACTTCTAGGAAACATGTATGTGATCCTGGTTGCATGAAAAAAAAAAAAGACTTAAATTCCGTCAAAAAGAAAACAATTTCAAATGATGATGACAGAGGAAGTTAAAAGAAGAAATTCTAAGCAGTAGTATAGCATACACAGTTTGTCAAAATATCTAAGTAATCAATATTTAAAGTATTTTCAAGGAAAAAAAAGAAGAAAAAAAACATGACACTGTCGCTTTTTGAAGTGGTTTATGGTGATTCTATGATAGAGAATACCATTCGAAATCACTCTATGCTAGTAAAGAAGTAGGTCTAGAAAACTATCTAATGTTCTGGGCCCTTCAGAATTCACGGATTTTCTATAACATTAATAGCTAGTGATCTATTCAAACCATTTCTCAGTTAGTACAACTTAGCCTTATGGTTTTCCAAAAAAATATGACAAGGTAGATAACCTTAAAATGTAAGATACTAGAGGGGGAAAAAAAACAAACATGTATGAATAAGCGTAAAGGTGAAAAAAAGCAACAACCGAATACTGCAAAGTTGGTTCAGAGGGTTCCTTCATATGTACTGAAGACAATATTATGTTTTTAAAAAGGAATGACACATTTCAAATTGAATGTGGTGAAAGGGCATTGGCAAGGCCAAAACTACTTGGAATGTTGCCAAGAAAAAAAATATTATGACCTATTACGTCATAGCGACAGTGTACCAAGAATGAGAAGGATAGTGTAAACAATGTATTTGCCATACCCTGACCATTATAATAAAACTTTGTTACACCAAACTTTATATTTTTAAGCTATAGAAACCTACTCTACACTGTTCTAAGCTGGATAAACCAAATTCAAGTTAGAGTAATAAAAGAGACTCAATTAGTATGCAAAAGTAATTTTATCACAACAGTGTTGATAGTGCATGTAGAAATCCCATGCTATTGTTAAAAGCCATAAACATTAACCAAATTCAAATCCCTGCAATCAGTCAGGTAATCAACAAACCTGTCTTCTAGGCTCAAACCGTATGGTCATTGTATGTACAAGGAATGGATCTAATGGTGGATCATCTGGTTTCACCGGGCGGAAGGATGAAAATGGTACTCTCACCTGTCAATTACATACAGTCCTGACTTGTCAAAAGGCTTATAAAAGAAAAAATGGGAACACAATTTGGTGGCACCAAAAGAAACAAAGTTTACTAAATAAAACAAAGGACCTACCCTACAAAATCCTGCCTTTGTACTAAATCTTGAAAAGTACAATTTGCTTTGAGTTGTATCTGCTGTAGGACCAGCTTCAAGAATTAAAATATAAGACCTTCCATTTCCACCAACAGAGAGAATAAGGCCCTCATACCTAAACATGAAAGTTTTGAGTGTGGAAGAATGAAAGCCTTTACAGTTGAGGTATAATTAGTCATAAAGTATCCATAAAATAGCCATCATTCAGAGCAAGTTTCCATCAAGATTTCAAGTATGGCATACCTGTCAAGAGTGCGACCCAAAGGAAGTGAAAGCTTTGTTGACAGTTCAACATACCCTCCCCTGGTGAAAACATATCCTACAGTAGAATATGATAAACAAAGTTAAAGAAAGAATAAATACTGATTCTTTTGACATCATCTCCCCATTGTAGCACTTGCAAATCTAGTAATTCTCAGTTCTAATTGCCCCAAACTGAACATACATCATGGTCGCCTAATGTCCACCATTATTACCTGAGAAGACAGCATTTCCAGTCTCAGTGTACTCAAATTTAGCATCCATTCCACCATCATACTTAGAAGCAATCACATCCTGGAAGTAAGTTCCCTGGCGAACTTCCCACCCTTTCAATGAATCTGCAGATTTAAACTTTGCAAGCAGAAGCTTGCTTTTGCTGCTTTTTCCTGCTCGTAGTTGTGCTAGTTTATTGTTGTAGTCCTGTATTTCGAATTAGGCATCAATTTTATGCCAAACTTTAACAGAATAAATGTGTGTGCTTACCGCATTTACAGAATTTCCAGAGAAAGGTTATGACATTTCAGTATGAGGCCATACCTGAAATGCTTTGGTGAGGTTGCAAACCCCTTTGTAATCAACTCTGACGAGATCCCCAGTGATGGCAGAACGGGCCGTTGCACAATATATTATCTTGCTGCATCCTTCCACAGCAGCATTGAGTGTGTATGGATCACCCACATCCCCAGTCACAATCTCTACTGACCTTGGAAGCATATTCACCACTTCCTCGTCCGCCTTCCTCACTAGAGCCTGATAATCATGAATAAGAAACCTTAAAACCTCTTGTATGGAGGCCTTCTATAAAATTTTGTATTACTAGGTTAAACTCAATGAACCAAATTCACAATTCATGTGTACAAAGAGATTCCATTAAATTCATAAAAATTTACATCTGGAAATAAGTGAAGGATTTCATATATACTAAGAGACCGCAATGAATGAGACAGAGTTATGGTTTTTTGGTATTAGTATATCAGTTGAACAAGTTCATTCTGTACATTATTAAGTCACACCATCTGAATGATATTTGAAGGGAAATAATCAGTTAGATTTTTTCAATCCACCAACAATAAAAGCCCATTCTCAGATGTTATACTATCAGGGTTCCCTTTGCTTGCTTTCTCTTAATGAATAACTTTGAACTTCCTCATAATATTCTATTAGTTAGAAAAAAATCTAGCTACATGAACCAGGTACACAAAAGGTTCCTCACATCATGATTTTGGATTAATGAGCCATATACAGCCAGATTTAGACATTACAGGACTTCAAATCAGACAACAAAACAATTCATGATATTTCCAATTGGATTTCAATGAATGGCTGTCTATATATATATGAGATCATGATTTTGATTTGAGAAATTTTTTTACTTGATCCTATAAATCATCATCACTCCTACATGTATTATAGTCTATTGCTTTTTATTTAACTAGGACTAGCCAATTCACTAACATATTGTAAAACTAGAAAATAAAAACCTTCACACCATATATACATACCACAACATACAAAAAAGGGGATCAAAAGTGTTAATTTACCAATTCTTGCGAAAGCCTCGGCTATTACAAAAGGGTGAATTTAATCATTTACAGTGGAAATGGTTACTTAAAATATGGAAATGTTAAATTACCAGTTCTCCCAAGGAAAGCTATTAGGAAATGGTAACTTAAATCATTTAGTCATCATTCTAACAAAAAGCAAAAGAGTAAGCACTTATATCAAAATAAAAGAATGCTGTAAGGAAAGAAAGAAAAAGACAGACCTTGACAGTGTAGCCTCTGAGCATGAGCTTGCGCACAACAATACGACCAATCCTGCTAGTTGCTCCAACAACAAGCACAGTAGTATTCTGAGCCCCAGGAATAGCAAACTCACACATAGGACCTTCTCTAATGAGAAGGGCATCAAGGGCATCCCTGTCATCAGCTCTAGTTGTTCCTGATATCTGCCCCAACCCTGAAAACTTCCTCCACACCTCATCAAACAACTGCCTTGACTTCCTCCCCAACCCCACAGGGTTCACATCATCCAAACTTATTGAAACTGAAGGCTGCTGTTGCTGTTGTTGTTGTTGTTCTAGTTTTATGGGCTCAGTTTCATTTTCATTAGCAGGAACAGCATTTTCATCCTGTACAAGTTTCTTGTTACTCTTTGTTTTGTTTTTCTTGTTCTTGTTTTTGTTGTCTTTGCCAGTTTGGGAAGCAGTGGCCTTGGGAACTAGTAGGAAGTTATTTTGGTTATGACGGTTGTTTTGGGCACGATTTGTATTAGTGCACCTACTAGTAATGTAGTAGTAGGAGCTGGAGTTTGTGAAAGTTAAGGTACCAAGAAAACTGGTTGTGGGTCTTTTGTGATTGGTTTGGTAATGGTATGTATTGCTGTTACTGAAACTGGGACTCGTAGTGGCATTCATGGTGTTGCTAATGATGCTTCTTCAAGCATTAACAAACTCTCAAACTGATGTGTTTTGAATATAAACCCATAAAACAAAAAAACAAAAAGAGAATAATTAAGAAGTGGATAATTCTATGAAAGGATTCGTATTTGGTGTATGAAAGAGAAATCTAAGTCAGAGAGAGGAAGCCAACAGTGGAAGATGGATTTTAGATCACAGAATGGGATTTGTGGTTTGTAAGAGAGGGAAGGAAGAGAGAGAGGGCATGAGAATGTGCCACGTAGAGTACCCACTTTCCTCTTGTTTACTTTCATTTTATTTGTGGTTAATACTTTCAGATAATGTGTGCTCAGTTGAAAAACCATGAGAAATGCCCACCAAAGAGGAAAATTTATAAATCAGATAATGAATTTTATATATATATATATATATATATATATAAAATGAAATCTGATCCACAGTCAAAGAAAAAAGGTAAAAATATATTTTTCCTCACTGTTGAAGAAATATCAAGGTTAGAAACTTAGAATCTGCCTCCAATTCCATCACCCTTGTCCCCAAGTCTGTTTCTGACTGGCGGAATCGATAGCATTTGGTTTTTAAGTAAGCTATTAAATGATCAACAATATTTCCTGCGAATGTTATCATGCATAGCCTCCAAAAAAAAAAAAATCCAAATACGATTTTCATTTCTCAAATTTAAAACATTTCAATTTAATTTAGTCTTTAACATTTTCACATATCTCAAATTTAAATTGTTGCAATTTGTTTGTCTTTTAAATCTTTTAAAAGAGAATTGTTTTGACATCTAACAAATGGAGTGTTGATGTGGCACATTAAGAAGGAAAAAAAAAACTTAAAATAATTTAATGGGAGACAAATGAAAGGATGAAATTAATATATTTCAAAAAAAATATTTCAAAAAAAAAAAACCTATAAAACCGATCTTGTTCTAAATTTTAGGGATTAAAAATAAATTTCAAACCAAAACTGAAAATTTTAGGAATTGTCAAAGCAAGGTAAAAAAAGTAAAACACAATTGACGCCGTCATATCTAAATATAATTTTGTTAGTGTTGAGTGCAAATGCAAGAGTGAATAACGAGTTAAAGTAAAGAGCAAAGGCAGGTGATTTTATTTGGCATCTCTCTCCATTGGAGACAATGAAATGCGAAAAGACTTTCATGTAGATTTCCAAGGTTGATTCTAGTCCATGTGGTACTGGAATTTCCAAGGATAGGTGGCCCTAAGACATCGCAGCTTCTGTGGCTCATACATACTTCAAAGTTCATATTAGTTGGGCTTATAATTACAGGCATGGTTATCAAAATTCCAATCTGGATCCTACGATTCTACGATCCACCTGCCCAAAACGATCTAAATCTTTCAAGGATCTTAGCGATCGTTCAGGATCGTACAATTCTGACAATTCCAAACGATTTTGGTTTCTTGTAATCTTCTTTAACTTAATAGAAGGTTCAGTTGGACCCAAATGAAAAATAGTATTCCAATAGATCAAGTTTTGCTATTCTAATGTAGCGAGATAGAGTGTTAGTTGAAAACAAACAAAAAATAACATCCTAATAGAGTGTTACATTTTGAGATTTTTGACATCTTAAATGATGCTTACAAATAGATGTAATGATGCATGATAATTACATCAAATGGATGCAAATTTTTTATTTTTTTTATGAATGTATAATTTATGTAATTATTTAACATACCAATTTATTTTTTTTGTTTTTTTTCTCAAATAATGTAAGATCTTTCGATTCATGATCTGATCCTACGATCCACAATTCTACCTACCTCTTACTATCTTAAGTAAGATCTCGATTTTGGCAACCATGGTTACAGGGGCTATAGGATTTTAGCACAATAATCATGGAATGAAATGTTTTCTGTGCAGAACCTGTAAAAGTACAACCAACACAACAAAAGGAGTAACAATCAAAATCTATTTGTTCAATTACGTAATAGACCATATAAACATAACTGTATCAATCAAAATGAATGCTTCAGTTTTGGAGACACTACTTATTTTTCCTTCTTTAAATAAGACATTCTACAAAAAAGGGTCAATATAAAACAAAAAATATAAAAAAGGAGGGATTTGGAACTAACATCCCTCTGACATTCCTTTGTAAAGAAAATATTTTTCTAGAAAGATTAGAACAATTATAGTACAATCGCCACCCAAGGATGACATTCTTACAGAATACAAGAGGATCATAAAATCAAAGAATCACCAAATCGGGCCAGAGTGAGAGACGCAGGCATCAGTACTCTAATACTCCGAGCAGCACTGTTAAGTGGTTGAAGAGGGTAGCTCTGGTCTATAAACTTCACTTGCTGAGGGAGAAATGAGTCGTGGAGATATAAATGAAAAGAATATTTCCCTAAAAAGTGAATACGAACCAATCTGTTGTAGTGTTCTATGCTTATCCCCTTCCAACCGTCTAAACCCACCACTTTTACCATCACTGCCTGGTTTCCAGCAGTGTCATGGTGGAGCAGCACAAAAACTATGGTCTACCTCCCTCTAACTAGAGGGTTTTCTTCAAAACTCCATATTAGTATGTACAAATTGATCATCCAGCATTGCTGGCAACCTCTGCAGCTCTCTGTCTCATCATCTCCATCACGGCAGCTCTTCGGCGAGAGTCTGACTGCTGCTGTAGCCTCCTCAAATGTTCTTTTAGATCTCTGAACAAATTATTAAAAAGAACTCTTTAATACTCAAACACAAAATGAAAAAAAGGAGAGTTAAAGGAGCAAAGTTGGCAAGTGATTGATAATAGTAAAAAGGTTGATTTATAAACCTGCAACGTGGTACATTGCACTCAGATTCTTTGCAAGCTCGAGCATGAAGTTGAAGGAGATACCACATTTTCTTACAAAGAACACAACCTCCAGATGCACGGGTTTTGCAATGTATCCCGTGGCGAAAAAGACCTTTCACCTTGCGACAATTTGGGTATTGGCAATGTGAGGAACGACATTGTGATGCATGCACCAGAAGATCAAGCATCTTCCTAAGCTGCAATGTGAAATAACCAATGATGTCAGACCGAATCTATAAAGATGCCAAGATCTCCAAATTGCATGTTCATATGGTCAATAAATGATAGATATAATTAACAGAACTTATTGCAAAACCTTAGACAAAAACATCCCGATTACTTTGATTGGACATGCAAAACCGCAAGGAAAGATTGGGAAATTTTTTGGATAATTTGATAATTGGGGGTGGAGGGATTTGAACCCTAGATGTCTCCATTGGGATACTAAGAGGTGCCAACCAATTGAGCTACAAGGCTCTGGGTGAAAGATGGGGAAAATTTTGGAAAAACAAGAGACAATTACAGTATTAACGTTAGGACAATTATAGGAAACTAATTCCCTCCCATCACCATACTTTACTAGGCCAAATCGATAATTCAGGACTAAGAACTATACATGTAACAAACTGTCAAGTAAATACCCCACATAGACATAGTGACTCATGATAATGCTAAACAATGAGGGAAGAAAGGGGGAATGTGATGTTTTCAGGTAAAGGAAACACAAAACAAGTATATTAAAGCATTGCAGCTTGTAGAGGTACTCATGTGTGCAGAAAAAATTTGCAATGAAACATTGAAAGATTGACCAAAGCAAGTGACTAAAAATATTATTTCACTGTATCTTTAATTACAAAAAAGATAATGATATGCAGAACCTGTTGAACTCGTATTTGCCTTGCTTCTTTATTCTGAGCATCACGGTCAGCTATGGATGGATGGTTTGTCAACCTATGAGGATGATCAATGCCCTTTGTATAGCATCCATTGCATACATCATACTCAGGGCAGACTTCACATCTCCAACCCTGACCAGTTTCAATATCAAGATGACATACATTACATGTCGTCACAAATGCAGGAGCAGTTGGGTTATGCAGATGGTAAAGGACCATCATCGAAGAATGTTTAGCCCGCCGCAGGGTATCATACTGATAATGATTTCCTTGACAAAGACTCAGAAATGCTTGTCTAGTGTCAAAGAATTCACTCTCAAGGATCTCATCTTTATCCTTTGTATCAACAGGTACATCAGTAATTTCAACCTGCAGGGTTTAGCAATGCTCCATTTTTCAGTTAAAAAATTGCCAATACAATTTACTCAGCTGTTTTCAAAACTGCTCATTTTCAAAATAAAAGTATTTTGTGGTAAAGGAACTTACTGGATAGAGGACATGTTTTTCCCTCTGATTGTTTGGATGTCTTTCTCTTTCTTCACGTTTCTGTTCTGATTCATAACATCTGTGAGATATATGCAAACATCAGAACTAAAAAAAAACCATCTCAGGAAAATGTATAGTTATTTTCAAGGAACAGAAAGAGCAAACCCATCAATGTAGCTTACATTACTCCACCAAGCTGGAACCAAAAGTAAAAAGGGAACAGGATATGCAGATAAGAACATATTATTAAATCCTAACAAGAAACTTGCAGTGTAGAATAACAAGTATAAAGTTTTAAGAATAAAGGATCCAACAACGATTAAAAACTTCTGTTAATTCCTAGTCAGAAGCAAACATTTCATTACTTACCAAAAAGAAAAGATAATTTATCAGCTAAAAATAAACCAGACCATTCAATTCTTATCTTCTGCAAACAAAATTATAATATTAAGGAAAATCTGCATTTTTCAATTTCAGACTTCAGCAAGAAACATCAGTTCACTTCCTAAAAGCCAGCAGTAACAAATATTACTTAAAACAAAACCCACCCCCAAAAGAAAGGTCTTGAAAATATAATATTAAAAAATTAACCAGTCAAGAAGTCCATTTTTAATATTAATGAGCATGAGATTATGAAACCTTTTTTTTCTTTTTTTGATAGGTTATGAAACATTTGAGAAAAAGAAAACAGATTTACAAGCAGTTTTGCCACAAAGAGTGCCTAGAAGGTTTTGGGAAGCAAGGGCATATATGTAGCATTTTTGTTAAAAGTATATTCCACGCCTACGATCAAACATCTGTACACTGGTATATCAGATTTAGGATAATAAAAAAAGTTTGAAAAAGATTTATAAATTTTATGTAGTTTGTATTATCGGTATCAATATCTTGGGAACTGAATGATTCTGTAAATGTTAGCATTCGTAAACTTGATTAATTGTAGCTTAACACATGAGCAAACCCTTATGAATATACTTACATATATCGCACATTAAATAAACTATCTTTTTTTTTTAATAGGTCACCTTAAATAAACTATCTATAATGATGAAGGTAAAAGATTGCAGAATTCTTACTTATCACACAGCTGGAAATTTTTGCACTGGTTGCAAACCCATCGATTTCCAGATACCATTAGGATACAACAGTGAGTGCATGCATGCTGCAAATGAACCATGATAAAATCTTCCTTCATTGGGCAGATGGTTTCACCAAGCTGTTTTGGGGGGGGGAGAGGAAAGCCTTGTAAGAACAAAAGATAAAACCTCCAAACAAACAAGAAATGACCGTTTTGATGCTGTAGAAGTCTATAAGATTTTGATATAATTTATCCTTTTTTTTTTTTTAATAAGAATCACTTGAAAATCAGCAGATCTCTGAAAATCTGATTAGCAAGAAAAACGGTAAGCAGAAAGATATGAAATAGAAAATTACTTTATGCATGAGCAGCAGATCCTTTGACGCGTTACCAGAAAGATCAGACTGACCAGTAGCTTTTAAAGCCCTCTTTGTTATGGTCTTCTTAGTTGTTCCTTTCTTATTTTGTTTTCTGCCATCTTCTTCTTGACGCATCTGATAAATCAGATCTTCCGCAGCACCAGGCCAGTAGTCACCATCAAAATATGGCAACCTAGCAGCAGTTACCTTAGCCTTACATTCACCAGTAGTTACAAAGAAATGGTCGTAC
The DNA here is from genome assembly GCA_019022515.1 of Quercus aquifolioides. Classification (NCBI taxonomy): domain Eukaryota; kingdom Viridiplantae; phylum Streptophyta; class Magnoliopsida; order Fagales; family Fagaceae; genus Quercus; species Quercus aquifolioides. The sequence continues at coordinate 88,473,496 of CM032328.1, read as the reverse complement.
AAATTAGTGAGATCAACCACAATATTTTCCTTGGCTGCTTTTCTTAACATTGCTAAATACCTGATACAGAAAGCATTCCAAGCAAGAGTTAAATAAGAATGAAAAAATGGTAAAATGATTTAAAAAGTTAAGATCTGAGAGTTACAAGGCTCACCATTCCCGGAGCTTATCAGATTTAGGTGTTTTTTGAATTTCTGGATGACAATATAAAATATAATCTTCACCCTTTAATGGAGGGCAAGCCCATATATAGCAGCTTGTAAAACCTCGTAACTTGCAATATTCAAGGTATCCAATCTGAAAAGAGCATAATATATGAAGGTCAATAGCTCAGATTGAAGATTCCAAACTAACGGTCACTTAGAAGGTAATGAGACAAGTGAGAGTCCGGAACCTACCAGAATTTCATGATAAACGAATGTACGAAGAGCCTCTCCAGTAACCGCTTTAATCTCAGGTCTGAAATACTTGACAGAGTCCAGGTATGAGAGATAGACGCGACGCTGATTTGGAAATTGAGATTCGGATCCAAATTCTTGAACATACATGCCAAACAGGCATACTTCTACACCTTCAATCTTCTGAAACAACAAAACTACCTGGAACAAAAAAGACTTAGTTAGTGAATAACTACTATTATAGCAATTTTGTGTTGCCTCTGTCAATGTTAAAGACATACCAAACTCAATGGAGACTCTTCATACCTTGGATTTATATGGGAATTCAGTCGGATAATTCTCTTCTTGAAATATTTCAAGAAACCGCTGCTTCACTTCCAACTTTTTGTCAACGGATGAAACAACTCTAATTACAAGTGATTCTGCCCCAGGAACCTAGCAATATCAATTTAATTGAAATTAGCTAATAACAAATATCAGCTAGCAATATCAAGAGATTCCAACTTTTTTCACAGTACCCCCCATAAATTGGAAGTCGATAACCCCAGTTGCTATGGGAAGACCATTTAGTTGACCTGCGCCAGAGTGTTAAAACTCTTTTGGGGATTTTCCCTTTCTATGAGCAATCTGTTTAAAGTTGCCTCTTGGAGAAATAATAAATATATAAATACCCCAAGACATTATAATCCCACCTAAATGACTGAACAAGCTACCTCCTATGTAGCATCTAGTATAGACAGGAAAGTAATCAGCTCTGAAACATACAGAAATAAAGTAACTACCCAAAAAAAATCTGTAAATATCAGGAGAAAATTCCAAGAAAGTGCCAGGAGCTCAAGCTAATGGACCCTTGGCAAGTAATTTAGCATTATATTGACTCCTAAAGAAGACCCTTGTACAACATGCTTCAAGGAAAGGATGGTAACTAAATCAGCTAGATCAGAACTTCACTAACTCAGAAACAAAACCTTCATTCTCCCAAAAAAACATAAAAATAAAAACAGAAATACAAATAACATTGATAATAAAGATAAAATAAATAAAAAAATAAAAACAAACCAACTTCCTCACCTCAGAACTTCAGGTTATATTCAATGCATTAGGAGTGTTTCATAATATTTAACCTCTATAGTGTTTACAAACAGCAACATTGATCCATTTTTAGTAGAACTTTCAAAACTATACACTAGTTAGGATGTGTCTATGCTGAGTGTCATATATTTGTTCACAACCGGTCTCAAGCCCAGAAAAAGGAGGGTTGCAGTAGGTTGACGGCCACTGTAAAATTTAGTCACAATTATGAATGGGTTAATGGACTATTTGCACCCAAGTGCAAAACCTGATATTGCAATTTCTACATTTAAGAAATTTGGGATTAAGGCTTGGTTGTTGTACGCACTAGTTAGAATCTGCCATCAAAAACTGAACGCTGACTTAATCAAAGGTTGTATATAATGGCTAGCAGCTTTCACTTAACATTCTTCAGCAAAGAAACCCCATATCATGCCATGATGAAATGCAACATTTTATATCATCTTCACCAGAAAACAATTAAATGAGAGCATGTTACACGCAATCACCTCATCAAAACCTTTTCCATGAAGCCTTGCCCTCTCTTGTCTTTCCTGCTTCAGTCTCCTAAATAACCGCTGCTCTATATGGTCACTAAGAATTGTTCTTGGCAAATCTTTGGCCCCAAGAACAGCACTTTGTGGCAAGGGCTTACGCTCTCCTCTTTCAACCTCTTGTATATAGCAATTTGGGCAAGTGTATTCAGCTTGTCCACCATCATTTCTTCGACCATTAAATAAAGCACAAATTTGATGTTGCCAAGCTTCACACTTATCACATTGAACCCACTGCACATAATCATTGACGGTTTAATACAAAAGAACAGTCGGTAAAATCATGCAATAAACCAATAAAAGCAAATTGAAATGAGAGAACATACCCATTCCTCAGTCTCTTCATCATTTTTCTTCTTTTCTAGCCTTGCCTTTGGAATGGCAGTCCCATCAACGACTATGGTGTCTCCACGAGCCTCGTTATAACATGGAATACAGAAATAATGTCGTGTATCACCAGCACCCATGGTATAATACATTGCATTTCGCTTGATGCGAGCACCGCATGGAGTGCAATATATAGGTGGTGGTTCAAAAGTGAGCTTCTCAACTGCACACAACTGACAAGAATTCTCACTCATTGCATGCTCCATTGCTTGATTCTTTTCTGCCTTTGCTTTACTCTGTAAATAGGAAAAAAAATGAATTATCATCTAATTGGGATTATTGTCATCTAGTTTATTGGACTAAACTTTTTCATACAATGTTATTATAAAGAAAAAGGTCCAACAGCAAAAAACCCCCAGAAATCATAATTGGAATATTATAGTCCATATTACTTGCCTAGAACAATATACTAATATATGTAAGACAAGACTGTAGGACAAGGTGGCATACCAAGGGTAAAATATACAGGATATATTTTCTAGTGCACAACAATTAAAACTATTTTATGCAGATAAACACCAATAATCCATGTAATGATCATAGAAGACTAATTGTTTTAATGAATATTCACTTTAACAAAAGAAGTCGTAAGGGAGGAAAACAAACATGAAGAACATATATTATAACCAAAAGTTATTATGATAGGTAGTGGGGAAGAAAAAAAGGATCTCACAACCTCAAAGATGGACTCCCTTGTTTTCTCTCTAAAAGCAGGCCTCATTTCTTTTATAAACCAATTCAATGATGATATTTTAGTGAATCTCAAGACTAAAAAATAAGTTCAGAAAATTGTAAACTAGACCTTAAAAAAAAATGTAAACTAATGACCTTTCTATAAACCATTTACATAAATAAAATTGACAGTGTGAACTTAGTTGCAAAGAAAATCCAAAAAACTTACTTGGCCAACCCACTGCCTGAGACCTGTGATATGCTCCCTAACCTGCTCTGGAGTGAAAAGTTCAGTCAATGATACACCCTTTATTTTTGGTTTCCCAGATTTGGTGGTACTAGCTGCATTTTCTGCAGGCTGTGTCGCAATTTCTTGCTTAGCTGGATCAATCTCTTTCTCAAGTTTAATATTTTCTTGCTTAGACAAACCAGAAGGCTCATTATATGCAATAGATTCACCATCAGGCCTTTGGTTGCAGTTATCATTTGCATCGTCCTTTTTCATCTCACCAAGACTTTCTTGTACAGAACTTTCAGCAATTTCCTTCTTTACCTCTGGAAACTCAGATTTAACGGGCATACAAATCTCATTATGTTGGTTATCTTGGAGGTGGACATCCAGCGACCCATGGGGTTCGCTAAATGCAGAAACTGATACTGCAGAACTTTCACTCTCAGGAATAAGAGATTGGGAGGGCTGCTCTATCTTCAAGCGCTTTGAAGAGGGTAGTATATCTTCCGAAGTTTCAACAATAGAGGAAGTCTTTGACATCAATCTAACCGAAGTGTCTCCGGTATCATAGGATTTACTAGACGCAGTAATTGAAGTTGGCAAACAAGCAGACTCTGTTCGAGAACGTGCAATATATCGTGCATTCAATTGTTGTTTCACTATATAGTTTCTTACAGGAACACAAACAGGGCAACCGTGATTCCTGCATTTCTTGAAATGTTCAACCAAGTCCTTGGTATGACGGCAACGAGGATATGTGCATGAAGCCAGATTGCATTTACGAATATGCAACAACAACTCTTGAGCAATTACACATTGAGGTACTAGACATTTCCCTTTGGGGGACGTACATCGATTAGCATGTCGCAAGAACAAGAGCCATTTCTGTTGATTTCTATACATTGCGTCAAGGCTAGGATTTCCAGATCTACAGGTAGCACCAGTTAAATTAGGGGACTCAGTGGTGCTTCTACAAGCAGCTGTTCGACCAATAATAGATCCTTCTGATGATAAGTTATTGCACTGAGCTTCATCTTGTCTAGAAATTCTCTGACGGAAATCCTCTTGCACATGATGCTCAAGCGGCATACTCCTCGGTACATGATTCCTGTCTTGTGATTGAGGATGCCATTGACCCTGCAGTACAGATTCTGATTGTGCTCCAACAGAAAGGCAGCTATAATCGCTTTGGGAATCCGTAACCAGTTGGTTTGGATGTAGCAATTGCTGCATTTGTTGAGAATTTTGAGACATTGGCGAGCAGATATCATGCTGTGAAGACGGAAGAGCAATCTGTTGAGCACTCCTGGATCGGTCTTCAGCAGAGTTCTGCGGGAATTGGTTCTGCATCTCAGACAATTGGAATTGTTCAGAAACTTGTGAGTTCATAACTTCATTGTGGTGCTCCACTCCAGGTTCACGTTTCACTTGGTTGCCTATATCGGATGTCAGTTGAGACTGACCAAAAGTATCATTATTTAGCATATTCTGGTGCTGTTGAAGCTGCTTCTGTTGGCGTTGCTGTTGAACAAATTGCTGCTGTTGAAACTGATGGGACTGCTGTTGAAACTGATGGGACTGCTGTTGATGAGAGTGTAGTAGATTGTCTCTTGAAGTCATTGAAGCTTGAAAATTCATCTTTTCCGATTGATCAACTGATGGAGTCTTTATATAGGCAGCCTGTTGCGTTGCTTGCAAATTTGACTGATTGCTTATCAGAGAAGAGTTGGTTTTGGATATAGATGGCAAGCTAACTGAACTCAAGTTCTGAGTATTCATCATTGATCCAACAGATGTTGCAGCACCATAGAAGTTTCCAGACCCAAAAGAATCAGAATTGCTCATTCCATATCCATCACCTAATCATTAAATTGTTCATTGTGAGATTGCTGATTTATGTCAAAATTAACATATATCTTCCCACATAAAGTATTATGTAATACACAGAAAAGAAGCCATAAACACACACACACAAGAAAGGAGGGAAGGAGGGGCATTACCCTGCATTATCGGTTGCTGATGTTGATCGAAGTGAGGCTGAAAAGGTTTGGGTGAATTACTATAAGATGTGGCAGAAAGATAGCCCTCAGAGGTACCACGTTCATTCACAAGTTGTAAATTATTCCCCATCAACCCTAACCCACCACCATTTAAAGCCCCATTTGCAAACCCATAAGCTTTCTGCTGCAAGCCGGACCTAATTCCACTTCCCATTTGACTACCAAGGCTGTGCAATATGCGGCTATTTTGACCACCATGATGCTGCTTTTGCTGCGGTGGTTGTGATACCATCGTTGACTCAACATTGGAAAACCCACCACCATTATTAGAAGATTCCATGTTCATATAAGACTGACTGTTATTAATATTACTGTTATTGTTATTACTATTAAATCCAGGAGTGGGAATCATTTGGCTTGTAATTGTTTGAGCACCCATTGATGACAAGTTTCCACCAGAACTAAGGGAAAAATTGGCAGGAGACTGCTGATATCCATTAGACAAAGAACCTGCAAGAGTAGAGACTGTAATGCTGTTGCAAAGAAGCAAAGAGAAATAACATTTGTAAAATAATTTCAATTACCATCAGATCTATTAAAGGAACCACCATGTATGCCACCACTTGGCAACAAGCTTCCAGGGTTGACAGTCGTAGGTGCACTAGCAGCGATCATTGAAGCATCTACAGAAGATGCAACGATCATGGTTGAATTCCCACTGTGTGACATGCCAGGTGTTGGTATCATTGTACCAACAGGGGAGGAAGAATTAACAAGCTGTGGATATTGAGTCCGAGGATTCATATGTGAGCGTTTAATCAATTGATGCAAACGGCTCTCAAGTGTTTCAAGGTTCATGTAATCCTCCTATGACACAATTTACAAACATTAGATAACAGGAACAATATAGTTAGATAGATATATAAAACTCCTGGGAACAATGAAAGAATGCAAAACATTTTCAGTAAAAAACAAATATTATAATAGCAGAAGGAAAGAAAAGTGCTATGCTTTTAGTGTGACTTTGAGAAACAGTGAAGACACCCACTTGCTTAAATAAGGGTAAGGGCAACAAAAACCTTTGAATGAGCTGATCTCAATAAACCCTCCTCTAAACGCTTCACAATATCCTTAAACTTCTTTCTTGTATTTTCATCAAGTGGCTGCTGCTGGTGCCGCTGCGATAAGATAGTATAGCTGGAAAAAGAGCAGAAGATCATAAAGTTTTATCAACACTGAGCAATAAAAAATTGCACAAATGTCTAAAGCAAGTTCTTGGATAATAATCTAACACTATTATAAAAGAACATCAAGTTCATATTCATACAAGAATGATACCTCAATAATGGTCCAATAGCTGTCCCACATTTTCTGGACAATCTCCCCCCTCCCTTTTCCTTGTCCCAAGGGGAGGGGATGGGGAATTTAAGATAAATGTTTAAACAGAACTTTAAAAAAAGGATTAAATCAGAACCAATTTAATCATACTACCATTAATCATCCATTCCACCACAAATCACTCAGATTTTTTTTTTTTAATAAAAAAAGTAAATAGAGCTCAAGAAGAGGATTAAATCAGAGCTGATTCGACAATACTACCATGAATCATCCATTCAACAATGTATCACTCCTACTAAAAAAAAAAACATATTTACGCTGTCTATTCTAGGCATATGTTGATAGAAACATCTAAAAATTTCTGTCCACATAAAAGAAAGAGTCAAAAACTAAAACAGCATATTCTCGCTAATGAATTTCATCTGTAGCCTAAGGAAAGTTAATTATGAGAGACATAAATCATACTACATAAGTTATGTGGCACACTTAATTTGCAAAAATCAACTTAGGAGTATTGTACAAATACAATTGGTTTTGCAATAATTGGGATCCATCGTTATGTGATTGTATGCCTCCCATATGTGGAGTAAAATCATATTATGCTTCATGTGCCAATTAACTCCTGTTTACACTTTAAACCGTCAAAATGGTGAAACAAAATTCGGGATATTGATGGACATCCACCAATACTATCATTTCTTAAATTTTGATAAGTAGTCCCTGTTACAAACACATTGAGAGAAATCTTGAAATGTCTAGCATATTGGGAAATAGTTTTTTTTCCATATATATAGATTAATGAAACCTTTATTAAAAATAAAAATTTTATTTAAAAAAAAAAGTAAAAGAAACAGCACAGACCACTCCCAATTCACACAGGCACATAAGAGGGAAGGCCAAGAATACCAACAGAAAGTTCACAAATCTAAAAATTTGACAAGCAAAGAAAATGAGAGGCCACTCATCACAGACATCCAATCATACAAAGTACGCAAGAAAAAAAGTTTCAGCTCCAGAATTGAAAGATCCTCCCCCTCAAGTATTCGATGGTTCCACTCTCCATATAGTCCACATGAGACACAAAGTTTAAAAAAAAAAAAAAAAATTTAAAAAAAGAATTAAAAAAATACCCTTAGAGAGTGCTTAATCGCATCCAAATACCTACACAAACACTACCAGATCCTTCATTAATTAACCCATATCCAAGCTACTGACAATCTACCATTAATTATTAACATTTGCTTTTCAGTAAAGACTATTTTTTGTTAGGGGTATCAGTAAAGGTGAACAATGATATGATGAAGATCTCACATTTACATTTCACAGATGATATGCTCATTATGTGTGATGCAATGCCACAACAATTGTTGTATCTTCATTGCACTCTGTTGCTATTTGAAGCAGTCTCTAGGTTGAAGATAAATCCGAATAAATCTGAAATGGTCCCTATAGGAGAGGTTGAGAATATGGGAGCACTAGCTGACATCCTAGAGTGTAAAATTTCAACCTTAGTTTTGATACATTTGGGCTTGCCTTTAGGAGCTCAATTCAAAGCTAAAGCTATTTGAGATGGCATTCTTGAACGAAGAAAGAAGAGATTAGCGGGTTGGATAAAGATTTTATTTCTCAAAAAGGAGAAGTTTACTTTAATTAAAAGCACACTTTCAAGTCTTCCCACCTACTTTTTAACTTTCTTCCCTCTCTCCCGGCTAGAGTGGCCTATCCTATGGAGAAAATTCAGACAGATTTCCTTTGGGGTGGTTTGGTGGATGAGTTAAAATTCCATCATATTAATGGACTCATGCTGTTATCAAACTCAAGAGGAAGGTTCAGGGATTAGACCAGATTTTCTGGAATGGACAGCTTTACAAGCCCATGAGTCTTATTTTATGTTTAGAGTTCTTTTCTATAGGGTTTAAAATTCTTGATTTCTTTTTATTATTATTAGGAGTCCTAGTCTTACTAGGAAAAGGTCATTTAGAGTCATAATCCTAGGAGTAGTTTTTTGATAAGTACAGAAATTTCACTGAATCAGAAACATCCGGTACACAAAAAGTATACTAGATGAATCAGTCTAGGAAGCACGGACACTTCATTTAGAGTGCCGTACCCGTGTTATATCTGTATCGTGCCCACCGTGTCATACCAGTGTCCTTGTCCGTGCTTCCTAGTGAATCACTACATTAAGATCTTAATCTAAGAGTACAATCATGATCCATAAAATCTAAGAAATAAGAGAAAGGGTATAGCCTATAAAAGAGATAGCGAGAATGCTTTTAATAAATCCCAGCAGCTTATATTAAGCTTTGAGGGTGTGATTGCCTTCTTCTACAGACTGTGATTGCTTAAAATAACCTAAGTTTGATTACCTAGTACGTTATCTTTCTTTATTTCATGAACAATTAATTGTTTTAATATCAAACCCCCCCCCCCCACCAACACATTCAAAACCCCATCTTTTCAATACCTAAACCCTTAAACATCGAACCTTACTCAAGAAACCCTTCAAGATCAAGACCTATCAAAAAAAAAAAAAAACCCCTTCAAGATCAATCTAGTTTAATGGTCCGTTTGGATTGAGGGGGAGGGAGGGGGAGTAGAGAAGAGTAGATTTCGCATAAAATTAGCTTATTTTTAGCCAACTCTACTCTACTCCCCTCCACTCCCCCTCCTTCCCCCCTCCATCCAAACAGGCTATAAGTGTTGAATTCCCAAAAAGATCCCACCACAAAAATTTGGTATTAAAAGCCGATTCAAGCTTCGGTCGTGCAACACTAAACATTACTCAATTGGGTCAATATCTCTTAAAGCTTAAATTCCACCAGTAACATTACCCCACATTTAATTCAAAAAATGTAAAAACAACAAAACAAACACTAACAAATCCCATCTTAACTTAAACTTCCAATAGTAACAAAATAAGCACATTCAATTCAAGCATAACAACAATCAATCAAACGATCAAGCTTACATTTTGTCTTGCATAAGAACCCGAGCTCTAGGCATCTCATTATCAGCTGCAAAAAAACCACGCACTCCGCCACCTCCTCCTCCACCTCCAGCGCCCAAATTCTGCATCTGTTGAACAAGCGTGCTCCCGTTCTGCGACGTGGCGGAGGCCGCTGCCTGGTTCTGCGCAGCAGCGGGACCCGACATATGCGCCTGCACATTCATCGCCTCTTCTTTTTCCTTCTTATCACCAAGCTCCACCGCATAACTCACTCATAACCATCCAACACTATACCCAAAAAATCAAAAATCCCCAAAAATCAGCACACAAAATCAAAAATTTCCCAAATCGAATTTCAACAACAACGAAAAATCGGCGATTGTAATAAGGTAGTGACAGCAAGGGCAATTGTTTAATTAACTCAAAAATCCGAATTTGGGGGAAAATTGTCGTGATTTTTAAACCCTAGGTTTGAAGGTGAGTGAATCGAAATTGAAGAAACCAAAAAAAAACCCTAAGGAATCGAACCTTGGGAAGTACAACCGAGAGCAGCGGCGATCGGAGGTACAACACACAAAAATCACTCACGATCGGCGATTTTTTTGGTTGTTTTGCAGTGAACAAAGATTTGGGGGAAAAGATTGAAAGGTAACGAAAAAAAGCAAAATTGAAAGCCTTTTAAGGGTTTGTACGAATTGGGGAACGAGCTCGCACGTGCGGGGAATTTCACACGAGCGAAATTTTTTTTTTTTTTTTTTGGGTTGCGAAGACGAAGAAGAGGAACAAAGAACGAAGGGCAACGAAGATGGAGGAAGAGAAAGAGAGATGGAATCGTAAGGGAACGAAAAAAAAGTCAGTGTGTAAGAGAGAGTTTGGGGAATTAATTTTGTTTATTAATTTTTTTATTTCATGTGGGTAATTGTAATTGGGGATTTGATAAGGGTTTCAATTTAGGGATTTTCGTTTTTTTTTTTTTTTTTTTTTTGGGCAGAGTCAGAGATAGAGAGAATAAAATTATTGAATAAATATAAATAGTTATAAAATAAATAAATAAAAAAAAATTATTTATATATAAAAATAAAAATAAATTTATTTTTGCAAAAAAATTTGTTTTTGTTTGTGTGTGTGGGTTTTTTTTTTCTCAAAGAGTAAAAGTAAACGGAGGTAGAGAGCAGTTGGACTTTTGGGTAAATGGGATTTTTACTATATTACCCATGAATTTTTACCATGGACTTTTGGGTAAATGGGATTTATAGGATAATTATTTTAAATAAAAACTAAAAAAATAATCAGTGTGTTTTAGGATAAGTAAGTGCAAAATCACAAAATTTTATCTTGGTTTTCAAATTGAATTTTGATGTTGCAATTACATCAATCCTAAATTTATATAGGATTTAAAAATTTTGTAAATAGAGATCGTTTTATTGTACCTATGCTTAGATTTTTTTTTTTTTGCAAGTACCATATTTGCATGATCTTAACCATTCATTTATATACTCTCAATGGAAAACAAAAACATTAATCTTTTTTTTTTTTTTTTTGCTTGGTATTAATCTATTTTTTTAACTATATATATATATATATTGATATAAGATGTAATTTATACTTTAGTCTAATCTAAGTGTATATATGTGTAAAATTTCCTCCTAAAAACTTGAACCCCAGTCCTTACCCTCCACATCCTACAAATGCTTGTGGAGTGAATATTAAAGATTAGAATTTTGTATATATGGTTCTTTTTTCTTTCTTTTTTTGGGTATAAAATATAAGGTTGAAATCTCTTATAAGTATTACTACCAAGCACATATGGGTCACAGTGCAAAGGACGTACAATACCTTGCCTCTTTTTTCCCAGCTTTCAGCTTTTCTTGTGTACATAAACATTGTAGCTATGTTGCTTATTCACTTTGCAAGATGAGCAATTATAGGTCCTCAATTGTTAGTTTGGATAGAAAATGTTCCAACAGATGTTAAATCTATACTTTTAACTGATTTAAAAGCTTCCCTCAAAAAAATTTACTGAATATCATTCTCAAAAAAAAATTACTGAATATTAATAAATATATTTAAAATCAAACAAATTGTAAAAAAAATATATATCTAATTTAATTATAAATTATTTAGTAAATATAATTTAATTAAATAAGAAATTGTTTAATATTAGGATCCTTGATCAAAAAAGACAATGAATTCTAGATAGTTCAAAATTTATTAGGTGACTAAGGAAATGCTCAACGACTATAAAGGAATTTTCACATCTAAAAGGTTCTCTTAATACATAAAGGGTGTTGGATTGTGTGGATGGCCAGGTGAAACCTGATATGAATGATGTTTTGTAGAAACGTTTTACAGTTGATGAGGTGATTACAATGCCTCTTCAAATGCATCCATCAAAAACACCTAGTCTATATTATATGTCAATTTTTCTTTTATCATACTTGTTACGAATCTTTGTGACTGTAGTTGTGTTGTCCTTTTTGAATTATGGTCATTTTTTGCACTCATCTCATTATACTTATAAGTTTTTTTTTTTTTTTTTTCCTTGTAATCTAGTGTCCTTCAATCACTAATTACCAATCCTATTATTTACGAAATATTATTTTTAAGTTGATCACAAAATTTTTAGCAAATAGAATAAAACAAGTGTTTCCAAGGATATTTTATGATAGTTAAAGTGCCTTCTCAAATATTATAAAAATTACCCCTAATTTTTTGAAAAAATTTCAAAATATATAGTTGGCCCCTTCAAACTTCTCAAATATTAGACTTTTATCCCTAAACTTTACAAAAGAAATATGGTTAGTCCCCCAAACTCTTCATATTTCTTGTATGACTCAATTAAATTAGTTCAATTTTTATTTGTTATAATTTTGGCCCCCTTATTCATAAAATCCTAGTTTTGCCCCTTCTTATGCATAAAGTGGTTCGAAGGGAGTGATGAATGTGAAGTTGGGTATGAGCAAAGTTATGGTAAGATTAAGTGGCCCTTCATTAGGGAAATAATGGAAAAGTTGGGTTTGATAATAAATGGATAAAGATAATTATATGTTGTCTTGATAAATTACACATTCTCCTAGAAGCTTAAGTTATTAAAAATTTGTAAATTTAATCATTTAACCATAATTTTAACATGTCTATCTTATATTTCCTATTTAGTTCATCTTAATGGTTCACCTAAAGGATATAATATCCTTATCCCTACTAGGGCCTATGGGTTAGAAGTAGGAGGATCTTTTATCCTGCTGTCTATTTCTTCCTTGTATTGAGGGGCTTACATCTTTAATCAAACAAGCTAAGGTTAAAGACTCTTTCAAATGTGTTACAGCTAATAGAATTGTTCACCATATCATTTATTTGCTTTTTCGTTGATGACAACCTTATCTTTAGTAGAGCTGCAAAATAAGCATATACCAATATACATGCTATTGATTTGTTTGAGGTCACTTTACGACAAAGGGTGAGTAGAGCTAAGACCTCCATTTTTTATTTCCCAAGTTTGAATACCCCTTAAACAACAAAAGAATCCATCATTATTCAATTAAGGACTCAAGATTTTAGGATATCTCAAGAAATAACTTGGTTTCCCTAATTTCATTAGCCGAGAAAACAAGCATTTTATGAGTTGAAAGATATGATGTGGAAGAAAGTAAGGGGTTGAAAGAAAGAAAGTCGTCTCAAACTAGGAGGCGGAACTTATTCAAGGCTATGACTTTTATTTTTGTAATTCAATTATGACTTTAAAACCCTAATAGATTACACAATTTAACAAAAAAAAAATTAAAGATAGATAGATGGCGCGCGCGCGCACACACACACATATATATCTTCTGTGTATGCTTTTAAATTCCTCTCTCTCTCTCTCTCTCTCTCTCTCTCTCTCTCTCTCTCTCTCTCTCTCTCTCTCTCTCTCTCTCCACTTCATATGTTTTTCACAGTCAATTTTCTGTTGACTAATTTGTTCAAATTTTTTTTTTCCATTTAGCCTTAAATTTTTAACAATTTAATTAGTGGTGATGTTTGCAAAACAATGTGGAAAAATTGCATCTCAAGTTTGTAAGACTCGAGTTTCATGATAGAACTCGAGTCTTAAATACTCGAGTTTCTAAGCTGGCAAACAAAGATTATCCACATGGAATCCACCATTCCAAATCGTTCCCCTTCTTCCTTTAAACTTCTTCTTTCTCATCTGCTTTTGCGAATTCTTCCCCTGTTTTTCAGATTGTTCTGCTTCTTTGGATCTACGATCTCCAAATCTCTGTTTTTCTTCTTCAGATTTACATTTTCCAGATTGTGTTATCTGTTCTTCTTCTTCCTTCGGTTCTAGTTCTTCATCTTTGTTGAGGTTCAAAATAATTAAATGTCCATAAATAAAGCCCAAAGAGATGAAAAAAGACATTGGGCCCATTTCACACAAAAGAGGAAATAAATGATAAAGGGTGGGTTCTCATAATAAAGGAAAGAAAAGATAAAAAAGAGGAAGAAGCCCAGAAGGACCTGATCTGGAGGCCCACGAAAAAGGGCCCAAGAAAACAGGCAAAGTCAGCAAGCCAAAGGAAAAAAGCCCAAGGGGCAGAATTGGGCCAGGACGCCCAGAAGCTCCCCAGGGGAAGAGGATCCCTGGACGCACGAAGAAAAGATAAAACAAATTTGAAGAGAGAAAGGGGACAAAAGGCACGCGAGCCTTATGACCCAGACATGCAGTAGAAGTACAAGGCAAATGCAGAAACTTGGTTCCAATCACTTGGAGAAAAAAGACAAGGAGAGGACCACTGGAAAAGCTGGAGCAAAAAGCCAAAGAGCCTCAGGACAGCCAACGGAGGAAATCTGGAAATAGGAAACTAGCTGGGAGACTTTCATCTGGTCGCAACAAAGAAGAGAGGAACTGTGAAGAAAAAGGAAAAGACACGATCCTGAAACAGTCAGGCGCGGGACAGACTTCAAGGGGCAAAAAGGGGAAATCATCAGTACCCCGGGAGCCCGAAACTATGCTATAAAAGGAGGAAGGGATCCATGCTACAGGGAGAGGTTTCTTTGGACGATTAGAGTATTTGAAAGCATTTACAAGTATTCTTCCTGAGGTCTCAGAAAATTGTAAACAAAGGGACTCTGTAAACTGAAGGGAAAACAGGGGAATTTGCTCCCGGTATCCCAGAGACAGCCGCTAAGGTACACGCTCGGATTCAACAAGTTCAAACTTTGCAAGTCTTTGAAGCTTGAATAGCTATCCAAGTCTGTGATTTTTGAACCCAGTTGGACCTTGCATCACGTCCTAGCGAGCCACTGTAACCACAATTAAGGGAAACTAATGAAATACACCCCATTAATCAAGGGATCTCCAGCGTGTTCATTATATTTCATTTACTGTGCATTTTTCCTTATTGTTAATTTGTCATCCAATACGAATATGCCTTTTTGTTAGCTATTTTATATTGTAGGAAGTTTGTTCTGTGCACCAATCAGTTCTTAAAACAGCCCCTTTAGCTGCGGAGAACTGATCCCAGTCCACCGAAAAATATCTCACACGGCCCAGGATCCTTGGGCCATAGTGTTAAAGAAAAAGCACTCTCACATTTTGGCGACTCCACTGGGGACTGGGTAAAGAAAAGGGAAGAAGCAATCCCTTCGCAGAACATGCCTCCAAGACAAAGGAACAGTAAGGGTGCTAATATGCCACCCACAGCCTCTGAGCCCGTGGGAGAAAATGAAGTGGCCTCCAGACAAAGAGGCGAGGTGCCCCTAGCAGAGCACGAAGCAGTATCAGAACAGAGGAATGCAAGACAGGAGCTAGACCCTGTAGCTCAGATGACTGCAATATTGAAAGATTTGCAACAAGAAGTTCGCCTTCTTAAAGAAGGCAAGACACAGGAAGTCAGAGACAATGCCCCTCATGTGGGCAACCAAGACGGAACCCAGCCAGAGGGAGGATCAGCAGTGGGAGGAGGAACTAACCCCCAATACCTAACACTGGCAGATGTCAGTGCCCTCCTGGAGCAAGAAAGGGAAAAACTTTCTGGGACCCCCAAGCAATTTTCCCGGGATCCCCCATTCCCACCAGAACTCCTTGGTAAGCCGTATCCCAAGGGATATGAGCCACCAAAGTTCCATCCTTTTGATGGAAGGAATGGAAGTGCAGTAGAGCACGTGAGTAGGTTTGTCCACACTATGGGTCCCTACGCAGGAGACCGAGAGCTGTGCCTAAGAGAGTTTGCTAAGTCCCTAGTGGACAGAGCATACACTTGGTACACCACACTAAGACCTGGGTCCATCAAGACCTGGGACGAAATGATGGAAAGATTTTGTGCAAAATATTACCCTGGTGAGGACAAGGTCACTTTCCAAAGCCTTCAGATGGTGAGGCAGAGGCCTGGAGAGGATCCTGTCCAGTTCATCAAAAGATTTGAAGATGTGTCCCTAGACTGTTATGGGGACCATGAAGAAAAAGAGCTTGTTGAGACTTGCATCTCCAACATGCTTTTCGATTACAGACTCAATCTCGAAAATTTATGTATTACACAGTTCGCTGACCTGCTACAGAGAACAAGAAGGACAGCACAAACTATGAGGGCAAAGAGGGTGCCAGCATCCCAAGCCATGACAGCATCGGTAGGAGAAAAAAGGAAGAGGCCAGATGGAAAGACATTCGAGGAACCACCGGTGATCCCATGTACTGAAGAAGAATTAAACCACGTCCTGGACAAATGGATTGGGGATGGAGTGGTTAGGCCGTTCACTGTGTCCAGGCCACCAACCGAAGAAGAAAGAAAAAATCCTTTGTTTTGCAGGATACATAACTATGTTAAGCATTCCACCAAGGACTGCTGGACCCTCCGCAGGCTTTTTCACAGGAAGCTGAGAGAAGGAACCTTGGAGCTCACCCAGAAAGAACCAGAAGTACAAAGGAACCCCCTGCCCAACCACAAAGGAAAGGGGGTGGTAGCTGTGGTAATCCATGGGAACCCGGCAGAACCAGAAGAGCCAGAAGGATCCTTCCACCCAAACACAGTCAGGACCCTCCAGAAGAATCCCAAATTCAGATCACTATTCAATCAGCTGGGATTTGGACCAGAAGCAAGGAGGGTGGCCACGGAATCTCTCATGACCATAGCAGCAGATTCAGGAATGGAATGCTTCACAGCAGAATCACATGCCAGTCGAGCTTTCCTGGAGACAACCAATGCCATAACATTCACTGATGAAGACATGGAGGTTGAGCACCCAGACCATCGCAGACCTCTCTACCTAATGGCCACCATAAATGGTGTCCAAATCAGGAGAGCACTAGTAGACACAGGGGCATCACTCAACCTCATAGCCCTGAGTACCTTGGAAGCCGTGGGCTTAGCTGGAAGGAGGATCCTGGGGGCTCCCATGGAGATAACCGGATTTGGAGGATCAGCAGAATCAACCGAAGGATATATACAGCTAGCCCTAAGGGTGGGGCCAATAGTAGCCTTGACCAGATTTCATGTGATCAACTCAGAGGTGTCCTACCATGTACTGCTAGGACGGCCATGGCTCCACAAGCACCGCCTTATACCATCCACGTACCATCAGTGTGTTAAAGGGAGATTGAATGGGAGACCTGTAAGGATCCCTGCCAACCACAACCCTTTCAGCCAAGGGGAAGTAAACTTTGTAGAAACAATGTTCTATGATGAGCTAGAACCTGATGACGAGAGTCCCATACCAGGGACCCCAGGAGCACCCGTTTTAGAAAAGGAAGAAGGAGGAGGTACCCATGACTTGAGAGACCTCCTGAAGAGGAAAAGGCAAAAGAAGGAGCCCAGCACCTCAGGGTCCCGAGAGTGTGTAGTAGTACGGGAACCTGGGGGAAGATTAATATATCGCTTGTGAAGGTGCGCGGGGCCTGAGTGCATCGTGCAGGAAGGTCCCGGACCACCAGAATGTATGATCGCCCAAGAGGAAGTCCCGGAGGAACCAGTTAAAGAGACACAAATCCAGCCTGAGGAAGAATTGCAGGAAGTAAACTTGGGGGCTGAACTGGGATCCCAGAAGCCTGTTTTCATCAGTAGCCAATTAACAACACAAGAAAAGGGGCCACTGGTGACTTTGCTTAAAGAATACACAGATGTGTTTGCATGGACCTATGATGAGATGCCTGGTCTGGATCCTGGGCTAGTGGTCCATGCCCTCAATGTGGACCCAGGAGTTAGGCCAGTAATCCAACCAGCCAGGGTCTTTCACACTGACGTAGAAGCCCAGATAACTCAAGAGGTCAAGAAGCTGCTAGCAGCTGGTTTTATTAAACCCATTCAGCACCCCAGATGGCTTTCTAACATAGTACCTGTGAAGAAGAAGAATGGCCAGATTCGTTGCTGTGTAGACTTCCGCAACCTGAATAAAGCATGTCCTAAAGACGAGTTCCCTCTCCCTAATATTGACCTCCTTGTGGATTCAGCTGCGGGAAGTTCTATGTTCTCATTCATGGACGGGTATAGTGGGTACAACCAGATTCGTATGGCCGCCAAGGATGCCGAGAAGACAGCATTCAGGACACCAATCGGAAATTTTTATTACACTGTGATGCCTTTTGGCCTCAAAAATGCAGGAGCCACATACCAGCGAACCATGACAGCCATTTTCCATGACATGATGCACGAGGAAATGGAAGACTATGTGGATGATATTGTGGTCAAGTCAAAAACTAGGACAGGACACCTTCAGGTACTTGAACGAGTTTTCAAAAGATGCAGAGAATACAAGCTACGCATGAACCCCATGAAATGTGCCTTCGGAGTGTCTGCAGGAAAGTTCCTTGGGTTCCTGGTACATCACAAAGGAATAAGTGTAGATCCAGCCAAAGCCGCAGCCATTGCCACAATGAAAAGACCAACAACAGTGAAGGAGCTCAAGAGCTTCCTGGGAAGGGTCTCATACATCAGGAGGTTCGTGCCAGGATTGGCTTCGGCCACAGGAGGATTGTCTAAGCTGTTAAAAAAGGGAACTGAGTTCACTTGGGGAGCAGAACAACAGGAAGCCTTTCAAAGGGTCCAACAGATCATGAACCATCTGCCCACTCTCCAGGCACCAGTACGTGGACGACCCCTGCTATTGTACTTGGCATCAAATGCCCAAGCAATAGGAGCCCTGCTGGCCCAAGAGGATGATGATGGGAACGAGCAACCTGTTTACTATGTAAGCAGAGCACTCAAGGATGCCGAGACTCGGTATCCCAGAATAGAAAAGGCTTGCCTAGTAGTCATCTACGCATCACAGAGGCTGAAGAGATACTTCTCAGCTCACCAAATCCTTCTGGTGACTAAGTCACACCCCATAAAAGCACTCCTGCATCAGCCCCTCCTAACAGGAAGAATCGCACAGTGGCTGGTCCTGCTTTCTCAATATGACATAGGCCTGAGGACCCCCAAGGCTGTCAAGAGTCAAGCCATAGCTGACCTCCTGGCACAGTTCCCAGGGAAGGAGGAGAGCTCGCTAAGCGAAGAAATCCCAGGTGAGGTAGCAGTAGCAGAAATCCCAGGAAAGAAATGGACAATGAGATTCGATGGATCAGCCACAACAACTTCAAATGGGGTGGGAGTTGTACTGAGCTGTGAAAATGGGGACACCATACCTCTATCTTTCAAGCTTGGTTTTTCCTGCTCTAATAATGCAGCTGAGTATGAGGCATACTTAACCGGACTAACTATAGCACTCAGTATTGGGGTGAAGCACATGAGAGTACTGGGAGATTCCAATCTTGTAGTCTCACAGGTGAAAGGTGACTTTGCACTAAGAGAAAAGAGTTTGGCAGCTTACAGGACATGGGCGCAGAGGCTGGAGCAGGAATTCCTGACCTTTAGCATAGAATACACTCAGAGGAGTGAAAACAGGTTTGCAGACGCGCTTGCTACCCTGGGATCCCAAGTACCATTCAAAGGAAAAGACACCCTGGTCAGAATAGGAAGGCAGGAGCATTCCATCTTAAAAATCCTCCAGCAGATATCCCCCGAAGAGTCCAAGCAGTGGGATTGGAGGAGTGAGGTAAAAGAAAAAATGAAAGAAACAGGATCCGGAGGAAGTGTCAAGGAGCTGAGGGACTACGCTCTGATAGAAGGAGAACTATACAGAAGACTGCCCGGAGGAATCCTATCTAGATGTATCAACGAGAAAGAAGGGAAGCTAAGGTTGGAAGAGCTACATGCCCAAGTTTGTGGGACCTTAGAAAAGATCAGTCTATATAGGAGGATGCAGCGCATGGGGTACTACTGGCCAAATATGAACAAAGAAGCGTCAACCATACAGGAAAAATGTCAAGAATGCCAATCCTCGGTGGACAAGGAAGAAAGCTATGCTGTATTTGTTACAGAAGATTGGAGGACTCCCTTCATGGAATACTTGGCGCAAGGGATCCTACCAACTGACAGGACACTGGCCCACCAGCTCAAGAAGCTCACGATCAGATATTTCTTACAAAACGGGATCCTATTCAAAAGGGGGTACAGCGGAGATCCCCTAAGATGTCTGGGACCAAAGGAAGCCAGGGAAGTAGTCAGGGAGGTCCATTCCGGTGATTGTGGAAGCCACCCAGGAAAAAGGAGGCTCTATAAACAGCTATTACTGTTGGGGTACTACTGGCCAACAATGAAAAAGGACTCCGAGGAGATGGTCAAGACCTGCCACGCATGTCAAGTCCTCGGAGATGCCATCCACACTCACCCAAACACGTTACAGGACATGACAACCCCATGGCCTTTCCACACTTGGGGACTCGATCTCATAGGGCCTATAAATCCTCCATCCGGTGGTTACATATGGATCTTAGCAGCCACTGAATACTTTACAAAGTGGGTGGAGGCCATCGCCTTGAAAAAGGCCACTGGAGCAGCTGTAGCAAATTTCATTCGAGGCCATATCATTACAAGGTTTGGGATCCCCAGGAGGTTGATCAGTGATAACGGAACCCCATTCATAAATAAAGATATGAAGGGGTTAACTGAGGCTTACTACATCAAGCATGGAAGGTCTACACCCTACTACCCGCAAGGGAATGGCCAGGCAGAGGCCACTAATAGGGTGATATTGAAGATCCTTAAGAAAATGAAGCAGGAGTATGGGGGAAAATGGAGTGACCATCTGGCAGATGTACTCTGGGCATGCAGGAGCTCTGTGAAAACAGCCACGGGATTCTCACCATTTTCCCTGGTCTATGGGACAGAAGCCATCAGCCCAGTAGAATTAATCGTTCCCACACCAAGGGTAGTACTCGAAGAAAGTCAAGAGGACACCGAAGACACAAACAATGAAAGGAGGTTAGCAGACCTAGAAGGAGTAGAGGAAGCAAGGGAGCTAGCCAGGAGAAGAAGCCAGAGGTACCAACAAAGGATGACAAGAGCATATGCACAAGCAGTACGCCCGAGGGCTTTCACTAAAGGGCAGTTGGTACTAAGGACAGCAGAACATGTAAGAAGAAACCTACCGGGACCCTCCAAATTTGCCCCGAAGTGGGAGGGCCCCTACATCATCAGAGAGGCCCATGACAGTGGGTACTACTACCTTACAAAGGAAGATGGGACAATCCTGACAGAGCCCATAAATGGGAAGTGGCTGAAACAATACTATGCATGAGGAGAAAGAATTCTCAGTACACTGGAACCCCCTTTTTGCCAAGACTCTCCAACCTGCTAAGTGTTTCTCTTTTATATATATATATTTGCTTAAGTAATTTTGCTCAAAAACTCGGGATAGAAGAACATTGCAAGATCCTTTATTATCTTTGTTAAAATTGCTGTATCCCTTGAATGACGTTTATGTTTTGAAATCAATGAAATTTCTTCTTTTTCTCAGTTATTAAATCCTAAGTATCACAAAGTCCTAACACGGACGAAATTAGGGGAGGATGCCCGAAGAAATCTTCTTGCATAACCCAGGACCACCCCACAGATAAAACAGTTAAGTTTAAATACATGGTCTAGGATCCCAGGCGTATACCGAGGATACCTAGCCCAGTACTTGATTAAAAAAAAAAAACCTGTCAAGATTCATGAGCTGGGACAAATAAAATGTACCCAGTTCAGTACTTGCGTAACCGAGAAGAAAAGGGAGGATACCGGGGAAAAACTTTTGATGCATAACCCAGGATCACCCCACAGAAAGCAAGAAAGCAGCTAAGTCTCAAATACATGGTCTAGGATCCCAGGCGTATACTGAGGATACCTAGCCCAGTACTTGACAAAAAAAAAAGGGGAGAAACCCGTCAAGATTCATGAGCTGGGACAAAAATACATATATATATTATATTACCCAATGTACCCAGTTCAGTACTTGCGCAAAAAAAAGAGAATGGGTACCTGACTGGAACCTGCAACAAAGCTTGAATCACAGATCAGGACTCAGCAAAAAAAAAAAAAGACAGAAGAGAGAGACAAGGAAAGAAGATCCACATGCCATTAAAAGGGATCAGGAGCAACACTCAGAAGCTGTCATAAAAACACCAATACATGAAAGCAGTCTCAAAGCAGATCCAAAAAAAAGAACCAGAAGCATTGTTCAATCAAAAAAAAAAAAAAACACTTATACAACCCCAAATTGTCCATACAAAAAAAAAACTAAGAAAGGAGGCCGGCGAACAAGGAGCCATCCGAAGGAAGAGCAAGGACAGCCGAAGAAGAAAGAACCTTCTGCCTTTTAACCTTCAGATCCTGCAAAGTCTTGTGAGCATGAGCCAAAGCTTCCTCAGCAGCAGCAATCTCAGCATCAATACCTTTAGAAGCTCGCCTCTGAAAGAGCACTTGGGCTAATGATCGCAGATACTCCAGCAAAAAGGACAGATTGAACTTGGCTTCCAAGAGATCCTGGACAACTCCCCTCCATTCCAAGAGCTTTTCCTCAGATAGAGAGTCTAGCGAAGAATCTCTCAATGAAATCAGCACAGCGCACAGCAGCTCCATCAGGATGTTCCCCAGAAATACTCCTCCTCTAAAACCAAGGGTAAAGTCCCCATGACTCTTAAGCAGTCCTTCTAACAGTGGTAGGCCTTCCGCAGGCACAGAGAACCGCAGGAAGCTGCCATAGGAGGACCCGAAATGGCAGAAGTGACTGGCAGGGAGGCTGTTGAACTCTAGAAGATCAAAGCGAGCCAAAAAGGTGGAGAGCCTTGAAGAAGGACCTGAAACAATCACCTCCGGAGCCTCCCCCACTGTTGTATCATCACCAGGAGTCCCGAAGGAACCCTCAACCCCCTGAACAGCATGAAGGCCAACAACCTGAGCAGATCCTACACCCCCCTCAGGAACCACAAATTCAGAATCTTTGATATCAACTCCTGCAAAAAAAAAAGGAGAGGCAGACTTAGCTTTTTGTTCTAAAGCAAAAAAGAAAAGGGGGAAGGAAGGAAAGAAAGAAAAAAAAAAGGAAAAAAAAAAAACAAAAAAAAGGGGCAGAAGAGAAACCAGTATCAGCCTCTTGAGGCGGGGTTCCCTCCTCTTGCTCCCCTGACCGCTTGAAAGACTCTGGGAAAGAACACATGGTGAGTTGAAGAAAAGGAGAGGAAGCCTCAGCAAAACGGCTAAAAGAAGGCAGGGATACAGGGGGCTTCGCCATAGATAAAAAAAAGGGGCAGAAAGAATGCGATAGAAATGATCAAACCTTCAGAATCATCTGATTCCAAAGAAGTAGCAGCACCAGAGGCAGATCTCGCAGTGGCTTGGCCTAAGAAAAGGAGGAAAAGAAAAGGAAGAAAACCCAGAAGGCTATATAAAAGAAGAAGTACAAAGGAGATAAAGACTAAAAGGCTGTGTAAAAGAAAGGAAGGGCTCACCTGTTTGCCCGGGTGATGATGCGCCTCCCAAAGTCCTTGGACTTAACCCAGTTTGAGGTAACACAGCCCTGGCAGGACTGAGGGTCTGTTCAAGCTGAGGACCTGGGGACGCAGGAAGCTTGGGAGCCTCAGGATCCTGGGCAGCCTGGACATCCTGCATTGGTTGCCCGACCTCCTCAGCTATGCCACCGCTGGGAGCCTCCTCCTCCCTACTCTGGAATGCAGCTGCAGCCATCTCCTCCTCCAAAGCCTCATCAACCACAGGGGGAGGAACCTCAACCTAAAAAAAAAAGAGAAAAGTGGAACAAAAAGGGGGAGGGGAGAAAGACGAGGCATGAGCGAAAAGGGCAGCACCGGTGTATAGCACTTGTAAAATGAATATGAAGAAAACCATACCACATCTTCACCAGAAGACTGGCTTCTACCCTTCATAGGGTCTAGCTTACGCTTGGACTGCAGAAAAAAAAAAACAATCACTCATTA
This sequence comes from Quercus aquifolioides, assembly GCA_019022515.1. Lineage (NCBI taxonomy): Eukaryota > Viridiplantae > Streptophyta > Magnoliopsida > Fagales > Fagaceae > Quercus > Quercus aquifolioides. The sequence continues at coordinate 88,449,634 of CM032328.1, read as the reverse complement.
GTCAAAAAAAAAAAAGAGGGAAAAGAAAGCAACAAAACTACAACCTAAAAGAGTAAAGAAGGAAAGAGGCCTTGCCCTTCTCTCTCTCTCAACAGGGTCTCCAGGTCTCTGTTGTTTACTACGGGTACGTCCAGAGGGTCCCGAGGAACCATGAACTGAAGGACTCACAGGAGCCTGGGGAAAAGAAGACTCTACCTTAGTCTTCACCCGGCCCCTTATGGCCAAGGGCTGCTCCACTTCCTTCTCCTCAGCAAGTATCAACTGTTTCTGAGATTTCCCAGTTTTCTTCTTCTTCTTTGACTTGGGCTCAACGTCCTCTACACTCTCTTCAGCCGCCGCCTCCTCCAACTTTTCCTGCCAAAAAAAAAACTCACGCATGGGCTGCAGGCAACCCATGAGCTCGGGGGGCTAAATGTTGAGGTTCAAAATAATTAAATGTCCATAAATAAAGCCCAAAGAGATGAAAAAAGACATTGGGCCCATTTCACACAAAAGAGGAAAGAAATGATAAAGGGTGGGTTCTCATAATAAAGGAAAGAAAAGATAAAAAAGAGGAAGAAGCCCAGAAGGACCTGATCTGGAGGCCCACGAAAAAGGGCCCAAGAAAACAGGCAAAGTCAGCAAGCCAAAGGAAAAAAGCCCAAGGGGCAGAATTGGGCCAGGACGCCCAGAAGCTCCCCAGGGGAAGAGGATCCCTGGACGCACGAAGAAAAGATAAAACAAATTTGAAGAGAGAAAGGGGACAAAAGGCACGCGAGCCTTATGACCCAGACATGCAGTAGAAGTACAAGGCAAATGCAGAAACTTGGTTCCAATCACTTGGAGAAAAAAGACAAGGAGAGGACCACTGGAAAAGCTGGAGCAAAAAGCCAAAGAGCCTCAGGACAGCCAACGGAGGAAATCTGGAAATAGGAAACTAGCTGGGAGACTTTCATCTGGTCGCAACAAAGAAGAGAGGAACTGTGAAGAAAAAGGAAAAGACACGATCCTGAAACAGTCAGGCGCGGGACAGACTTCAAGGGGCAAAAAGGGGAAATCATCAGTACCCCGGGAGCCCGAAACTATGCTATAAAAGGAGGAAGGGATCCATGCTACAGGGGGAGGTTTTTTGACGATTAGAGTATTTGAAAGCATTTACAAGTATTCTTCCTAAGGTCTCAGAAAATTGTAAACAAAGGGACTCTGTAAACTGAAGGGAAAACAGGGGAATTTGCTCCCGGTATCCCAGAGACAGCCGCTAAGGTACACGCTCGGATTCAACAAGTTCAAACTTTGCAAGTCTTTGAAGCTTGAATAGCTATCCAAGTCTGTGATTTTTGAACCCAGTTGGACCTTGCATCACGTCCTAGCGAGCCACTGTAACCACAATTAAAGGAAACTAATGAAATACACCCCATTAATCAAGGGATCTCCAGCGTGTTCATTATATTTCATTTACTGTGCATTTTTCCTTATTGTTAATTTGTCATCCAATACGAATATGCCTTTTTGTTAGCTATTTTATATTGTAGGAAGTTTGTTCTGTGCACCAATCAGTTCTTAAAACAGCCCCTTTAGCTGCGGAGAACTGATCCCAGTCCACCGAAAAATATCTCACACGGCCCAGGATCCTTGGGCCATAGTGTTAAAGAAAAAGCACTCTCACAATCTTCATCTTTAGATACTTCTATAGAACTCGAGTCTGAGAAACTCGAGTTCCACGTGGATAAATTGCTCCACCTCAACACTAGAACTTGAGTCTTTAAGGCTTGAGTTTGTCACCGAACTTGAGCTTTACAGACTTGAGATGCTAGTTTCCTAAACAGTTTCATAACTGTGTTTACTAACAAAGTAATCTCTAAAAGTTATGCTAGATGGAAAATATCCCCTACTTTTTTCTATTTCAATATGCAATGGTTTGAAGAAGAAAATTGGCATATAACACCAATTTTCAAACATATTTGTTAGTTAGCACGTTTCCAAACTTATTAGCAAACTAACATCTCAAATCTCTTAGACTCGAGTTCACTATAGCAACTCGGGTTTACTATAGCAACTCGAGTCTTGGAAACTCGATTTCCATGGTTGGCAAGTGGAAATCGATTATTAAAAACTCAATTTCCTCAAAACAAAACTAAAAGAACAAAATTCACAAACAACTTTAGCTCCTCACGCGTGAGCTTCAGGTCTCACTCTCGCCTTCAATTTCTCACAGGACTGTATAGCATCTTTCTAGCTCTCACCTTCAAATCCTTCATAGGTCTTCACCAACAAGACCAAACCCAAATCCAACAAACGCACCGATCGGAACTTACAAAACCAAACCCAACAAACACACTGATCAGAACCTAGAAAACCAAACCCAACAAACGCACCACCACCTCATCCCAATCCCGATCACCGCCTGGGTTCGCTGCCTAAGTTCAGTCCAAGCCACCGCCTAGAACCTGGGTTTGTTGCTTCGTGTTATTGTTTTGATCTCACTGGGTGTTGTGGTTTCTGTTTTGATCTTCGTGTTTCTGTTTTTGTTTTAGGGAAATCGAGTGTTAAAGAATCAGTTCAAATGGAACTCAAGTTTGTGAGACTCGAGTTGCTATAGTGAAATAAAGTCTAACAAACTCGAGATGTTAGTTTGCTAATTAATTTGAAAATGATGCTAACTAACGAATATGTTTGAAAATGGGTGTTATATGCCAATTTTTTCCATGATTTGAATATTATTTTAGACAAGAATAGATATTATGGTTTGTTTAGTGTCAATTTTTTTTAAAAAAAATATAGGGTTATTCTTTTCGTTTCTCTTTTGTTTTCCTCCCTTTTTTTAAAAATCTTTTTGCATCCTAATCTGGATGTGGTTGGATTAGGATATAAGTATATCCTAAGAAAAATATATCCTGATAAAAAAACAGAATAGCAATTGGTGGGCTGGGCCACGTCCAATGGACACGTTAGATTGGGCCTCAAAAGTTTCAACCTTGCACCCTACATATTCATTGTCTTTCTTAAATTGTACAAACTTAGGACGATTAACCCTCTTCCTATCAAAAAAAGAAAAAAAAAAGTATTAACCCTCTTTTTAGGACTTTGGGATGATTTCAATTCCTAGTCTCCTGCAAGGCTACAATCTCTAAAATGCGTTGGTGTTAGATCCCTTATTATTAATGCATAAGGTGTCCACACGTATGTGCTTGCCTTCGAGTGTGAGAACTTATATAATGGACCATGTATGTAATTTTGTGAGGTTTAAGGATAGGCTCAAAACTAGGTTGGCATCCTTCTATTGAACTCAAACAAAATGCTTTTTGCATTGCTTACTTATAACATTTCCACGCAAACAAGTGGAAGCTTTTATTACAAGATACATGTGAAATAAGCATTTATGCACTCTATTATACCATTTTATTAGAAGTTTTTGTTATATTTTTTAATTGATAAAATTTAAGTACAGCTTCTTCTTCTTTTTTTTCTTTTTTTTTTGAGTAAACTTAAGTACAGCTTTAGAACAGAGGTGTTTTATATTAGGTTTCATAATTAATTTAAACTATGTTACAATATTGGGAAATAAGCCGCATAGTTATATTTGGAGAAAATAACACATCTTGTATTGCGTTGGTCAATGCAATTGCATGAATAAATATAAATGAGGAATTTTTATGGTACAACAACTAAGCAATGGTATATTAATTTAAAATTTTATCCTTTATATCTAAGCAATGGTATGAAAATTTTTAAGAATCTTTGCTATTCATGCAATCAATGAATCACTACTAACTAAAAGTAAGTCACTAATTCATCAAACACAATAAATCATTCCGTGTATAATTTCAAGACATTTGGTAAGTATTGTGAAATTATATAAGGGCAAAACCTAGGTACAGTACTTAGGTGTAGTTCTTTAGATTCTCTTTTTAAAATTTAGTCTTATGACTTTTTTCTTTCTATTTTATATAGGTAATAGACATTTTCATTAATAAAAAAGTACATCATGTTCACGATGATGAACAGACTGTACTTGAAACAAATACAAACAAATCAAAGAAAAACAGAAACAAATGGTAGGAAATCGAATACGAAAATACATTGTGTAAAACCCCAAATATGAGACCACCCAAATAATGTCCCAACTAACAAAAACTTCAAAAGATCAACAGATTTCTCAATATCCTCAAAAGTGCGAGTATTTTGTTCCCTCCAAATTAGCCATATCAAACAGGTTGACACCATATTTTAGACCGAAGAAGAGTGTATCCCCAAATAATTCTCCCATTTACGAAGAAAAGAAACAACCGTCCTTGGCATCACCCACTATATACCAAACATTAAAAAAAAAAAAACTTCACTCCATACGGCATGTGCAAACTTACAATGAAGTAAAAGATGATCCACTATTTCTCAATCACAGCGGCACAAATAGCACCAATTAACCAAAGACAAGTTTCTTTTTATAAGGTTATCAATAGTAATAATACTATCTCAAGCTGTTGTCCATAAAAAGAAAGAAACTCTTGTAAGTACCTTAACACTCCAAATTAGGGGTGTGTAGCCAACCCGCCAAAACCGACCCGACCTGACCCAATCCTCCGAGTTTGGTCGGTTTTTAGTGGTTGGTGGGTTGGGTTGGGTTATGAATTTTTTTTTAATAGTGGGTCAGGTTGGGTGCGGGTCATACAATCACAAACTTGCCTAACCCGATCCAACCCACCTATATATTTAAATTTTAAATTATATATATTTAGAAATATATTATATAATTAATAATGTTTTCTCATATTTGGCTTTACCTATCTAAAACCCAATTACCTTGCAAACCCTAACAATCTTATTTCTCTCTCTACTGCCTCCCACTCTCACTCTCTAATTCCACTATTATTTGTTTATAACTAAGTTGGAATACTAGTTCATTTATATTTTGTTTATCAACTCAATTGGATATGTTTTATTTATAACTGAGTTAGAATACTAATTTATGAATATTTTATTTATCAACTCATGCAACAGGTGGGATATATATTTTTCCTGCTCAAGTTAATAATAATAGTAGTAATAAATAATAAATAAAAAAAAGGTCCAACCCATAGGTTCAACCGAATCCAATATGATCCATGTGGGTTGGGTTGAGTTGAGTTGTACCCTTGTGATAGGTTGGGTTAGATTTTTTTTAACCCACCATGGTAGGTTAAGTCAAAAAAACCCTTCATTCTGACCCAACCCGACCCGTGCACACCCCTACTCCAAGTATACTTCCAAGGGAAAGGAATGGTAGAAGGAGCAGATAAGGAATTATAGAAGGAGCGTACATCAAAAACACCGTTCGAAGTTTACTTCCAAAACAAACTATCAACCCCCTCACCCCTTGACATTTTGGAATAAACATACTCGTAAAAAGCATCCACTCTCTCCACCTCCCAATCATCAGGAGCATAGTAGAATTGAATATTCCAACTCTTATTACCACACCATGTGACTTTTTTCTCATGGAATAAAAGTGTTTTAGGTTAACGTCATTTAGAAATTTTTAATTAAGTAGTCACGTGATTGAATTTTAAAAAAAGAATCTAAAGAACAAGATCTAAGTATTATACTTAAATTTTGCCCATTATATTATTATCAATCATTTAATTATTTTTATCAAAACATTCCCAATAAAATTAATATTATATAAGTTCATGATATACATATATATTATATAACAAAGTTGGATGCACTTTGCCAAAAACTTTGTAGCTCATTGGCATAACCCATCCTCCTTTATTAAGAGAACCAAGTTCAAATCTCCCCTTCCAATTGTTATAATTTAATTATAACTATCATCACCAATTGTGAGGTTGTAGTCACTGGGTGTAGTTGAAACTTGAAAGTCGTCGGATTGATGGGTTTACACTTTAAAGTGCTGGAATTGGTTCTGCATCTCAGACAATTGGAATTGTTCAGAAACTTGTGAGTTGATAACTTCATTGTGGTGCTCCACTCCAGGTTCACGTTCCACTTGGTTGCCTATATCGGATGTCAGTTGAGACTGACCAAAAGTTTCATTATTTAGCATATTCTGGTGCTGTTGAAGCTGCTTCTGTCGGCGTTGCTGTTGAACAAATTGCGGCTGTTCAAACTGATGGGACTGCTGTTGAAATTGATGCTGTTGATGAGAGTGTAGTAGATTGTCTCTTGAAGAACTAAGGGAAAAATTGGCAGGAGACTGCTGATATCCATTAGACAAAGAACCTGCAAGAGTAGAGACTGTAATGCTGTCGCAAAGAAGTAAAGAGAAATAACATTTGTAAAATAATTTCAATTACCATCAGATCTATTAAAGGAACCACCATGTATGCCACCACTTGGCAACAGGCTTCCAGGGTTGACAGTCGTAGGTGCACTAGCAGCGATCATTGAAGCATCTACAGAAGATGCAACGATCATGGTTGAATTCCCACTGTGTGACATGCCAGGCGTTGGTATCATTGTACCAACAGGGGAGGAAGAATTAACAAGCTGTGGATATTGAGTCCGAGGATTCATATGTGAGCGTTTAATCAATTGATGCAAACGGCTCTCAAGTGTTTCAAGGTTCATGTAATCCTCCTATGACAGAATTTACAAACATTAGATAACAGGAACAATATAGTCAGATAGATATATAAAACTCCTGAGAACAATGCAAGAATGCAAAACATTTTCAGTAAAAAAACAAATATTATAATAGCAGAAGGAAAGAAAGGTGCTATGCTTATAGCGTGACTTTGAGAAACAGTGAAGAGACCCACTTGCTTAAATAAGGGTAAGGGCAACAAAAACCTTTGAATGAGCTGATCTCAATAAACCCTCCTCTAAACGCTTCACAATATCCTTAAACTTCTTTCTTGTATTTTCATCAAGTGGCTGCTGCTGGTGCCGCTGTGATAAGATAGTATAGCTGGAAAAAGAGCAGAAGATCATAAAGTTTTATCAACACTGAGCAATAAAAAATTGCACAAATGTCTAAACCAAGTTCTTGGATTACAATCTAACACTATTATAAAAAAACATCAAGTTCATATTCATACAAGAATGATACCTCAATAACGGTCCAATAGCTGTCCCACATTTTCTGGACAATCTTCCCCCCTCCTTGTCCCAAGGGGAGGGGATGGGGAATTTAAGATAAATGTTTAAACAGAACTTTTAAAAAAAGGATTAAATCAGAACCAATTTAATCATACTACCATTAATCATCCATTCCACCACAAATCACTCAAAGATTTTTTTTTAAAATAAAAAAAGGAAGTAAATAGAGCTCAAGAAGAGGATTAAATCAGACTTTTTATCTCTCTTCACTATTCCTAAAGCTCTGGCTGCTAGAATGGAAAGTATTCAGGGGAATTTTCTTTGGGGGTCTTCTGAGGGGAGTTTCAAATATCCTTTGGTGGCTTGGAAAAAGGTGTGTTTACCTGTTAAATTGGGTGGTTTGGGGATAAGAACTGTGGCGTTGTTTAATCAAGCTTTATTAGGGAAATGGTTGCGGCGTAATGGGCATGAAGTTACCCATCTTTGGCAGAGAGTTATCTCCACAAAATATGGTGAGGGTCAAGGGGGTTGGTGTACGAAAGTGTGCAAGAGGACTCATGGATGTGGCCTCTGGAGAAGCATTCATGAAGGGTGGGAGAGTTTTTCTAAGCATTTGTCTTTTGTAGTGGGTGAAGGCACCAGTATCCACTTCTGGCATGATAGGTGGATTGGGGATAATATCCTAAAAGATCTCTATCTTGAGCTCTATGTGTGTTCAGCTACCAAGGATGCTTGCATCTCTGAGGTTTTGTGGATTCCGGAAGGAAGTACTATTAGAGTGTGGGATTTAAGGTTTTATAGAGCTTTTGAAGATTGGAAGCTAGCTGCATCTTATTCTCTACCTCAGTTTATCCAACCTCGTATTCCTCGGGGTGATAGGAGGGATACACTTTGTTGGCGGCTCAAAGGTGATGGTAAGTTTGGCACCCAATCTTATTACCAAGCAATTCAGGGTACTCTGAATTTTTTGTTTCCTTGGAAGGGTGTTTAGAAACCAAAGATTCCTAAGCGAGTGGCTTTCTTCTTGTGGACAGCTGCTCACGATCGGATTCTCACGTTAGATAATCTCATGCTTAGGGATCGCCCTTTGGTAAATCGGTGTTGTATGTGTTGTTGTGATGGGGAGTCGGTAGACCATCTTCTTCTTCATTGTCCTGTTACACATACCTTATGGACTTTTATGCTTCAGGCTTTTGGTATTCATTGGGTTATGCCAGGATCAGTGGCGGGATTGTTATCTTGTTGGCATCAGTGGCTTAGGAAGCATAACTTGAATATTTGGAATTTGATTCCAGGGTGCTTAATGTGGATTGTTTGGTTGGAACAAAATCGTCGCTCCTTTGACAACATGGAGAAGACGTTGGATGAGTTAAAGGTTTTATGCCAGCGTAGTCTTTTTGAGTGGTCTCGTTGTTGGAATTTTACTGATTCTTCGTCTCTTTTAGAGTTTATGTTTTCCCTTAGATTAACTTTCTGATTCCCCTCTCTTTTGTTTTGCTGTTTGTTTCATCTGTTTCTTGTTGTTCATCATCATGAACAACTTGTACTATTCATTTTTTACTCATTAATATTAGCTCTCTGATTACCTATCAAAAAAAAAAAAAAAAAATACTACCATGAATCATCCATTCAACAATGTATCACTCCTAGTAAAAAAAACATATTTACGCTGTCTATTCTAGGCATATGTTGATAGAAACGTCTAAAAATTTCTGTCCACATAAAAGAAAGAGTCAAAAACTAAAACAGCATATTCTCGCTAATGAATCTCATCTGTAGCCTAAGGAAAGTTAATTATGAGAGACATAAATCATACTACATAAGTTATGTGGCACAATTAATTTGCAAAAATCAACTTAGGAGTATTGTACAAATACAATTGGTTTTGCAATAATTGGGATCCATCGTTATGTGGAGTAAAATCATATTATGCTTCATGTGCCAATTAACTCCTGTTTACACTTTAAACCGTCAAAATGGTGAAACAAAAGTCGGGATATTGATGGACATCCAAAAAATACTATCATTTCTTAAATTTTGATAAGTAGTCCCTGTTACAAACACATTGAGAGAAATCTTGAAATGTCTAGCATATTGGGAAATAGTTTTTTTTTTTTTCCATATATATAGATTAATGAAACCTTTATTAAAAATAAAAAATTTATTTAAAAAAAAAAGTAAAAGAAACAGTACAGACCACTCCCAATTCACACAGGCATATAATAGGGAAGGCCAAGAATACCAACAGAAAGTTCACAAATCTAAAAATTTGACAAGCAAAGAAAATGAGAGGCCACTCATCACAGACATCCAATCATACAAAGTACGCAAGAAAAAAAGTTTCAGCTCCAGAATTGAAAGATCCTCCCCCTCAATTCATGCATAACAACAATCAATCAAACGATCAAGCTTACATTTTGTCTTGCATAAGAGCCCGAGCTCTAGGCATCTCATTATCAGCTGCAAAAAAACCACGCACTCCGCCACCTCCTCCTCCTCCAGCGCCCAAGTTCTGCATCGGTTGAGCAAGCGTGCTCCCGTTCTGCGATGTGGCGGAGGCCGCCACCTGGTTCTGCGCGGCAGCAGCAGCGGGACCCGACATATGCGCCTGCACATTCATCGCTTCTTCTTTTTCCTTCTTCTCACCAAGCTCCACCGCAAACCTCACTCATAATTAACCATCCAACACTACACCCAAAAAATCAAAAATCCCCAAAATCAGCACACAAAATCGAGAATTTTTGGAATCGAATTTCAACAAAAAAATCGGTGATTGTAATTAGGTAGTGACATAAGGGGCAATTGTGTAATTAACTCAAAAATCCGAATTTGGGGGAAACCCTAAGGTGAGTGAATCGAAATTGAAGATCAAAAAAACCAAAAAAAAACCCTAAGGAATCGAACCTTGGGAAGTACAACCGAGAGCAGCGGCGATCGGAGGTACAACACACAAAAACCACTGACGATCGGCGATTTTTTTGGTTGTTTTGCAGTGAACAAAGATTTGGGGGAAAAGATTGAAAGGTAACGAAAAAAAGCAAAATTGAAAGCTTTTCAAGGGTTTGTACGAATTGGGGAACGAGTTCGCACGTGCGGGGAATTTCACACGAGCGAAGATTTTTTTTGGGTTGCGAAGAGACGAGGAAGAAGAACGAAGAAGAAAAAATAAAGAACGAAGGGCAACGAAGATGAAGGAAGAGAAAGAGAGATGGAATCGTAAGGGAACGAAAAATAAGTCAGTGCGTAAGGGAGGTGAAAATACAATGTTTTGGATGCATGTCTCCTTCCACTCGCATGAAGGTGAGTCCTACATTTACAGGTCTACGCTCATGCGAGTAGGGATGGAGGGAGACTTGGACCAAGGGGGCAATGCCCCCTACTTTTTTTTTTTTTTTTTTTAAATTACTATATACATAGTCACTAATTTTAGCAATTTTGTTCTATAAAATCACACTTTGCCCTCTTTAATATTATCATTAATTCTTTTAGGAGTACTACTCTAACCACAAAATTTTTTATAATATTTTTACAAATTGTTGTAGTAGTAAACTTTTATTAGTTTGCATCTGGGCCCATTATTTACATCGCATTTTTACTTACTAATAACCACTCTTCACATTAATAATTTGTAAAAAAAAGTTTGTAATTCTAGCATTTTCCTCTTTTTAAAGGCCAAATCTAAAATCTAAAGCAAAATAAACAAGCCCAAAAAAATTATTCAACAACAAAAATTACCAATAGTAAAGCTAAAAACAATTAAACTCGATCATCCAATTTTACCTAAAACAAACAACATGACCCTTTAAAATATTTTAAATAAAATAATTTTATCCATACCTGGATGCACATATAAAAAACACAAAAAAAAAAAAAAAACTCATTAGGTGTTTAGTAACTGAGTCGGAAGCTTGAGCCACCGCATGCAACTAACAGCAAAAACTGCCCCTCCTAACTTCAAGTTCTGGCTTCGTCCCTGCATTTGAGTGTGAGGATGCATGCATCCGAAACACCTTATACCGAGAGAGAGAGAGAGAGTTGGGAATTAATTTTATTTATTAATTTTTTTATTTCATGTGGGTAATTGTAATTGGGGATTTTATGAGGGTTTCAATTTAGGGATTTTTTTTTTTTTTTTTGGGCAGAGTGAGAGAGATAGAGAGAATAAAATTATTGTATAAATATAAATAGTTATGAAATTAAAAAAAAAGAAGATTATATATAAAAAAAAAATTATAATTTTTGTTTTTGTTTTATTGTGTGTGTTTTTTTTAAAGAGTAAAAGTAAACAGAGGTAGAGAGGAGTTGGACTTTGGTATGTGGGATTTTTACCATATTACCCATGAATTTAACCACCAATATTTCCTTAACTTCTAGCTGTATGTATGATTTATAGGATAAGGAGCGGTAAAGCGCCTTTGACCCAAGGAGTTGGTTTACCTGAGAAGAGGATAGGAAAGGTGCACAATGTCTCAAGAGTGCCCGAGTGGGAGAAATCGCCTTCTAGGAGAGGGCCAAGGCGGTGGGAAGAAGTTTCCTGTAAAAGTATACCTACCACTTCCGCATTGAATGCATAGCAACAACCTTATCAGCTGCATTAAAGAGGAAATGACACCTTAACAGTAGATTCACAACTAAGTAGCCCCTTCTACCACCTTCAGTAGAACTTTGATGGGACAGGTGTCCTAAGGAAAGCCTTGAAGTATACAAGTGGAGGGAAAGAAAAAGAGTATATAAGGGAGGGGAACTTCCCGGTTGAGGGGATTCCATCCATTTTTTGGGAAGCATAATTAAGAAGATAAGACCTGGAACAGTGGTGAAGGACCGAGATTAGAACTCGTATTAATTCTTGTATAAGAACTCATCATCAGTCTTGCCCGAAGATAGCAATAATCCTAATTAATCTTTGAATCATTCTGCTTTATACATACTTGGATCTTCGGCCTCAATCCTAAACTTAGTTTAACTTACGTCAAAATCGTTTTCCCACTCTCTATACAAATTCTATTGTTTTGGGCTTAATTTGAGGGAAAATGCCTCACTATTCTCAGTGGGCTTGGGCCATCAAAATTCTAGTACTTACACACACACACACACACACACACACACACACACACACATATATATATATATATGTATATATTTTGAGTATAAAATATATGGTAGAAATCTCTTATAAGTATTACTCCCAGACACATTTGGGTCACATTGCAAAGGACGTACAATACCTTGCCTCTTTTTTCCCTGCTTTTACCTTTTCTCATGTACATAGTCATTGTAACTATGTTGCTTATTCACTTGCAAGATGAGCAATTATAGGTCCTCAGTTGTTAGTTTGGATGGAAGATGTTCCCACAGACATTGAATCTATACTTCTAACTAATTTAAAAAGCTTCCCTTAATAATAAGATCTAACCTTCTTCTCAAAAAAAAATTATTAAATACTAATAAATATATTTAAAATCAAACAAATTGTAAAAAAAAAAAAACATATCTAATTTAATTATAAATTATTTAGTAAATATAATTTAATTAAATAATAAATTGTTTAACATTAGGATACTTTATAAAAAAAGACAATGAATTCTAGGTAGTTTAAAGTTTATTAGGTGACTAAGTAAATGCTCAACTACTATAAAGGAATTTTCACATCTAAAGGGTTCTCTTAATGCATAAAGAGTGTTGGATTGTGTGAATGGCCAGGTGGAACCTGATATGAATGATGTTTTGAAGAAATGTTTTACAGTTGATGAGGTGCTAACAATGCCTCTTCAAATGCATCCATCAAAAACACCTAGTCTATATTATATGTCAATTTTTCTTTTATCATACTTGTTACGAATCTTTGTGACTGTAGTTGTGTTGTCCTTTTTGAATTATGGTCATTTTATGCACTCATCTAATTATAATTATATTGTTCTTATTCCCTAAAGTCTATTGTCCTTCTTCAGTCAATAATTACCAATCCTATTATTTACGAAATATTATTTTTAAGTTGATCACAAAATTTTTAGCAAATAGAATAAAACAAGTGTTTCCAAGGATATTTTATGATAGTTAAAGTGCCTTCTCAAATATTATAAAATTACCCCTAATTTTTTGAAAAAATTTCAAAATATATAGTTGGCCCTTTCAAACTTCTCAAATATTATACTTTTACCCCTAAATTTACCTAAACTTTACAAAAGAAATATGGTTAGTCCCCCAAACTCTTCATATTTCTTGTATGACTCAATTAAATTAGTTCAATTTTTTATTTGTTATAATTTTGGGCCCCTCATTCATAAAATCCTAGTTCTGCCCCTACTTATGCATAAAGTGGTTCGAAGGGAGTGATGAATGTGAAGTTGGGTATGAGCAAAGTTATGGTAAGATTAAGTGGCCCTTCATAGGGAAATAATGGAAAAGTTGGGTTTGATAATAAATGAATAAAGTTAATTATAGGTTGTCTTGATAAATTACATATTCTCCTAGAAGCTTAAGTAAGAAATTGTAAATTTAATCATTTAACCATAATTTTAACATGTCTATCTTAAAATTTCCTATTTAGTTCATCTTAATGGTTCACCTAAAGGGTATTGATGATACACAGAAAATCAATATACTGAATGCTCCGGGCTTCAATGGGCTAAAGGTTGCTTGTAAGGCCTGAAAAGAAAGAAACACAAGATCAAAGGTGACCAGGGTGAACCGGCCAAGAACCCTCCGATGTTTAAGTTAGTTTTTCTCTCTAGAACTCAAGAATTCCAACTTTAGGAGTGGTGGAAACTTACTTTCATTTGATGTGAATGAGTCCTTATATAGTAAGCTTTGGAGTAGTTACTTGTTTAGCACCTTCCTCAACGTGGATGGAAGTTAGAAGGTCCAGACTTAATTTCTACAACTACTATAGAAGTTAGAAGAGTCAGACTTATCTTCCACAACTGCTATAGAAGTTAAGAACTTAGTGGGAAGTTATAGCGGTGAATAAGGACTTTGCTCATACTTCGGAATAGTAGAGCGTGGTCCGAATTATAAGTTCTTGAACATAAATTTATTCTGAAAATTCCTAAGTGTTGAGAGGTCGTCCAGGTGCTTCCATTCTAGATGACCTTCATAGCCACGAGTGACCTCCTGATGGTGGACAACCTTCTTATATTGGGTTAACCTTCTTTGGTCTTGGACGACACTATGGACGAACTGAAGATAGTCCAATTTTTGGTTCACCATTAGATATAATATCCCTATCCCTACTAGGGCCTAAGGGTTTGAAGTAGGAGGGTCTTTTATCCTGCTATTTATTTTTTACTTGTGTTGAGGGGCTTACATCTTTAATCAAACAAGCTAAGGTTAAAGGCTCTTTCAAATGAGTTACAACTAATAGGAGTGGTCATCATATTATTTATTTGCTTTTTCGTTGATGACAACCTTATTTTTAGTAGAGATGCAAAATAAGCATGTACCAATATACACGCCATTTATTTGTTGAGGCCACTTTAGAAAAAAGGGTGAGTAGAGCTAAGACCTCCCTTTTTTATTTTCCCGAGTATGAATACCCCTTAAACAACAAAAAAAAAATCCATCATTATTCAATTAAGGACTCAAGATTTTAGGATATCTTGAGAAATAACTTGGTTTGCCTAATTTCATTGGCCAAGGAAACAAGCATTTTATGAGTTGAAAGATATGATGTGGAAGCAAAATAAAGGCTTGAAAGAAAGATTGTCGTCTCAAACTAGGAGGTGGAAATTATTCAAGGCTATGACTTTTATTTTTTATAATTCAATTATGACTTTAAAACCCTAATAGATTACACAATTTAACCCAAAAAATAATAATTTTTTTAAAGATAGATGTCACATGCACATACACACACACACACATACATACATACATACATACATACACACACACACACACATACATATATATATATATATATCTCTTCTGGGTATGCTTTTAAATTCCTCTCTCTCTCTCTCTCCACTTCATATGTTTTTCATCGTCAATTTTCTGTTGACTAATTTGTTCTTTTTTTTTTAAAAGAAAATAGTAATACTTATTAGAGCACACAAACACGAAAATAGTATATAGAATTTTTTAGACAAGAAGAGATATTCTGGTCCATTTGGATTGAGGGGGAAGGAACTTCCTTCCCCCTCAAAATAAACGGATCATAAGTGTCAATTTTTATTTTTTATTTTTTTAATATTGGGTTATTCTTTTTGTTTCTCTTTTTTTCCCCCTTTTTATTTTAATCTTTTTGCATCCTAATCTGGATGTGGTTGGATTAGGATATAAGTATATCCTAAGAAAAATATATCCTAATAAAAAACAGAATAGCAATTGGTGGGCTGGGCCACGTCCAATGGACACGTTAGATTCGGCCTCAAAAGTTTCAACCTTGCACCCTACTAATTATCTTTCTTATTAAAATGTACAAACTAAGGACGATTAAGTATTAACCCACTTTTTAGGACTTTGGGATGATTTCAATTCCTAGTCTCCTGCAAGGCTACAATCTCTAAAATGTGTTGATCTTTTTCTATTTTTGAAAGTGTTGATGTTAGATCCCTTATTATTAATGCTTAAGGTGTGTCCACACGTATGTGCTTGCCTTCGAGTGTGAAAACTTATATAATGGACCATGTATGTAATTTTGTGAGGATTAAGGATAGGCTCAAAACTAGGTTGGCATCCTTCTATTGAACTCAAACAAAATGCTTTTTGCATTGATTACTTATAACAATTCCATGCAAACAAGTGGAAGCTTTTATTACAAGATACATGTGAAACATGGAGGAAGTATACCATGTTTCGGTAATACTAACTTAGCATCTGATAGAAGATTGTGATTAATTTATTGGAGTAGTCTGATGTGGTTTTTTGAAACAGGTGTCACTCATTTATTGGGTAAGAAATACCAAAACATATGCTGAGTTAGTATTACCGAAATATGGTATACTTTCTCGTGAAACATGGCATTTTACTTAATAAGCATTTATGCACTCTGTGTCACACACACTATGGTACACCATTTCTTAGGCCAAGTGCTTATAAGGCAAGGGTAGGAGGCGTCTCTCCCCGATGTGGGATTGAACAAATTCATGAGGGTGGCATCGACTCCTCGGCCCATTCCCAAAGCGAACAGTACCTGATTGGGGAAAGATTCGTTCCTCCCACACACTCTATTATACCATTTTATTAGAAGTTTTTGTAATATTTTTTAATTGATAAAACTTAAGTACAGCTTTAGAACAGAGGTGTTTTATATTAGGTTTCATAATTAATTTAAACTATGTTACAATATTGGGAAATAAGCCGCATAGTTATATTTGGAGAAAATAACACATCTTGTGTTGCATTGGTCAATGCAATTGCGTGAATAAATATAAATGAGGAATTTTTATGGTACAACAACTAAGCAATGGTATATTAATTTAAAATTTTATCCTTTATATCTAAGCAATGGTATGAAAATTTTTAAGAATCTTTGCTATTAATGCAATCAATGAATCATTCCGTGTATAATTTCAAGACATTTGGTAAGTATTGTGAAATTATATAAGGGCAAAACTTAGGTACAAAACTTAGGTACAGTACTTAGATGTTGTTTCTTAGATTCTCTTCTTAAAATTCAGTTATATGACTTTTTTTTTTTTTTTTTAATTTTATAGGCAATAGATATTTTCATTAATAAAAAAGTACATCATGTTCATGATGATGAACAGACTATACTTGAAACAAATACAAACAAATCAAAGAGAAACTGAAACATATTGTAGGAAATCGAATATGAAAATACATTGTGTAAAACCCCAAATATGAGACCACCCGAATAATGCCCTAACTAACAAAAACTTCAAAAGATCAACAGATTTCTCAATATCCTCAAAGTGTGAGTATTTTGTTCCCTCCAAATTAGCCACATCAAACAAGTTGGCACCATATTTTATACCGAAGAAGATTGTATCCCCAAATAATTCTCCCATGCACAAAGAAAAGAAACAACCGTCATTGGCATCACCCACTATATACCAGACATAAAAAAAATAAAAAAAAAATTCACTTCATAAGGCATGTGCAAACTTACAATGAAGTAAAAGATGATCCACTATTTCTCCATTAGCGGCACAAATAGCACCAATTAACCAAAGACAAGTTCCTTTTTACAAGGTTTTTAATAGTAAGAATACTATCTCAAGTTGTTGTCCATAAAAAGAAAGAAACCCTTCTAGGTACCTTAACACTCCAAATACACTTCCAAGGGAAATGAATGGTAGGAGGAGTAGATAGGGAATTATCGAAGGAGCGCACATCAAAAACACTGTTCGAAGTTAACTTCCAAAACAAACCATCAACCCACTCACCCCTTGGCATTTTGGAATAAATATACTCGTAAAAAGCATCCACTCTCTCCACCTCCCAATCATCAGGAGCCTGGTGGAATTGAATATTCCAACTCCTATTACCACACCATATGACTTTCTTCTGATGGGATAAAAGTGTTTTAAGTTAACGTCATTTGGGGATTTTTAGTTAAGTAGTCATGTGCCTAATTTTAAAAAAATGAACCTAATGAATAATATATAAGTACTATACTTAAATTTTGCCCATTATATAATTATCAATCATTTAATTATTTTTATCAAAACATTCCCAATAAAATTAATATTATATAAGTTCATGATATACATATATATTATATAACAAAGTTGGATGCACTTTGCCAAAAACTTTGTAGCTCATTGGCATAACCTATCCTCCTTTATTAAGAGAACAAAGTTCAAATCTCCCCTTCCAATGGTTATAAGTTAATTATAATTATCATCACCAATTGTGAGGTTGTAGTCACTGGGTGTAATTGAAACTTGAAAGTCGTTGGATTGATGGGTTTACACTTTACAGTGCAGGCTTGCTGCAAACAGTGAGGAATGGTAGAGTTGGAAATGGGCTTTGGGGTGGCAAGTAATATGGGTTGGGTTATAAGCAACCTATTTTAGCTTATAAGCAACGAATTGATTTTTAGAATCTACTTAGTTGAGTTACCAAACAACCAAATGCATAGAAACGAATTGATTCTTAGAATCTAATACTAATTAGTAATTAGAGTTACCGAATAACTAAAACAAGGAGTGCATTAATTTGTCTCGAGAAAAAAAAAATTAATACATTACCAAACGTTGCCATAAATATTATTACCATTACCATTTAAAAACATGAAATTCTTCTCCCTGAGAGGTTTTATGGGGGAATTGTCTTTCCTTGCTTCTTCCTGATATGATATCTGCACCACCACCAGAATGAACAGAACAAATAGTACAACAGTTGTGGGTTCTAGTCCTTAGAGATGGTAGGGATTATCTCCCTAGATCCAGAGAGAGAGAGAGAATGTACATGCTTCTTTAAGCAATATAATAATTAACATGGGCAAGGAAAAGGCAGAGAAACACATTTTAAACAAACATCAACAGATAAAAATGAAAATATACAATACACCCGGCTCCCTGCCCCAGCATCAAACAACCTCTATGCCTAACATAATGTTACTCAGCCTACAATTCCCTGAGATCCCAGATCCCACCGTATAATCAAACAAAAATGAATTGGGTCTGTTTTCAGTGGGCAGCTGTCCCGGTTAGAGAATGGGGGGCAATGCAAAGTGAATACATCAATTATACGTTGAAGACCGGGGTTTTGGTGGTATATAAAAAGAGTTACCACAGTCAATCGGAGTTTGCAACAATGGATTCCATCTATCAAATATGATTCGGCCTCCTCGGCCAATTCGTCCACGAAATTTACAAGGTGGTGCAGATACATTATTTCTTGTTGATGAATCAGATGGCGGTACAATGCCTGCAGCTGCCAGCTTCTCTGGAACTAGAGGTTTGGTGAACAATAAAATTGGCTCAAGAGGATCCTGCATCATCCAATCCCATGTTAAAATTCACAATTAGTGATAAATTTGATATTCTTCAAGCAAAAGCAGATACTACCACAAGTTATAAAGACTTGATCTTTCCTGACCCATTTTATATTGGGTAGTTAATATTTTACTCATGACACAAAATTTCAGCAATTACTTTCGGATTCTTTCCCCCTTCTGAGAAGAGAGGAGAGAGAGAGATTTTTTTTGGTGGGGGGGGGGGGGGGGGGGGGGATTCATAGAAAGGGAGAAAGACAGTATGATTGGGCAGAAGAGCTATGAGAGTACCATTTTATGAAGCCATCCTTGTGGTACATGTCGCCGCCTAAACTCTTGTTTCATGCTTCCTGAGGGAACTGTAACCAAATTGGAGTCTGTGAAAGGAGGATTCTGTATTGCAGGAGGCCGTGTACGGGGACGGCTGTTTGCAAGGTCATCTGAATCCACATATTCTTCTTCGCTAGAACCAAACTTGCAAGAGAAGGGTGGAAATCCAGGAAGCACCAAGCTATCTTCCAGGAGCTCTGTTTCATGCTGAAAACCAAGAAGAATTCGCTCAACAATTAACACCAGGTTTCTAATAAACAGAATTGGCATATACTCGACCCTCAAAGATACAAGTAACCCATCCCAAGAATCACTTAAAATTGTAAAATGAATAATGCAACATATCCTCTCTCTTTTTTTATAGGTAAATATGCAACATATTCAATACAAGAAGATATCGTGTTAACCAAAACATAGGGCAGACGCAAAAGGTTAAAAGGTTATCATGAGGACTCTTCACACATGCAGAACATATAATCCAAAACCACATTGAGGAGGAATCTCTCCAACTCTATACCATACCTAACAGGATACATATTTAGAGGCTACCACCTTAAAAAAAATCTTTACTAGAAATATCCCCTACAAAATAACCTTTTCCAGCATGAAACTGCATACAATCATAGCATCCTAATCCATTACTGAAAATCATACTCTACCCAAAGGTCTTACCTAAATTCTGGTCTCTACTAAATTATGGTACCATCCCCCTCATTAAGACTATTTTTCTTTTCATTTTTTATAATTTTGTTTTTTGAGAGATAATTACAATATGCTCCCCCCCCCCCCCCCCTCCCCACCCCTCCCTAATAGACCCCCAAGTACTTTGTGCATGGGGAGGTGCCAATTCAACTACGAGACCCTTGGCATAGGGAATGCAACCCAAGTACACAAGAAGCATAGAAAACAGCACCCCAGAGGGTAAACAGGAAAAAATCACAAATCAGATACTAAGCTCAACAGCATTGATGCATCTGAGAAAGACTGAAGAACCAAAAGAAGCATGACCTGAAGCCCATTCAAATAGAGCCTTGGGAAAACTCTATTTGATCTCTCCTAGCGACTCACTCTTTAACTTCAAATTCCTGTCATCACTCTCCATTCATATACACCACATAGGATGGAGTTAAGCTCCATTCGACTAGGCTCTTCCCACCACCAAGCTTGCTTGCCCCAAGCAATCAACAATTGAACCATAGAATCGTCACAAAACACAATGGGGTGCGATAAAGATCATGAGCAAAGGAACAAGAAATAAACAGTGGTTCAATTATTCTCCATATTTAGAACGAACTAAGGATAAGATTCCTATTATTGCACTTCCAAAAATTGGCAGTCAAAATGCAACCTAAAGCTGCGGTTTACACAAATAAATTAAAAGTAGTGAGGGTTCTAGTACAACATATGCTTTCCATGTGAAAGTACACTCAATCAAACCACAAAGTAAAAAGCTGAACATCTTAAATTTAAATTAAGAAACAAGCAGATAGCTATGCAGGGAAAAAAGAGAGGGGGGGCTGGGATTCTCTTATTATGACCAAGAATCTTTATAATGATGTTTCAAAAATACCATACAGCTACTAAGAAAGTAAATTCACTATACGAAGATAGAAGACACAAAGTTATGGTGCATTCCCAAATATAAATGCAATCAAAGAGAATAATATACACTTATAAATAAAAAAGAAATAAAATCAAAGAGGATAATACACATCAAATGCATACCTTATACTTCATTTGGATCCTTTGAAGGCTAACTTCAGTCTCCATTATTTCTCTCTTTTTCTCCTCTCTCTACACAAGATCAAATACTTAACATTAAGTCTTACAAGTCCATACAGAAGATCTCCATCCCCACATAAATGAAAAACTACCTAATATATATTTCGAAACTTCAATTAGGAAGAACAAACCTTAATTAGAGCCTCTAGAATGGTCTTGGCTTGGTCAAGGTTCCGCCTGACCTGAAAAAAAATTAAACCAAATGTACAAATTTAATTATATGTTTATCACCCAAAAAAATAACAAATAAAATTCAAAGACGAGAAATGTATACATTTGAAGTTCCCAGTCCTGCCAAGGTCTCAAAAAGGTAACATTTGAATGCCAGCTCACTTCATGAAAGAGCTATAAGTAAAGTAGTAAACCAAGCATGCCTTGTTAATTGCTATACAGAATAAATCCAGAAACCTTTCTTCAATGTATCCCCACCACACCAAAGGCCATACCAGAATTGCACCTTACTACTCTCTCTTATCTTAAAAAATATAAAACAAGAGAGGGATTCCCATACTCCTTTTATACTCTTCCACAAACTCACACTATTGGATTCTCTAACCTCTTTAGACATTCAGGCACTCAAGCTTCCCCATATTTGCAGATATAAGTGACCTCCAAAGCTGATCTTATTCCACTCCAAACCTCCAATACCATTTACCTAATAATGCACGATTAAAAGGTTTAAATTTTCAAATCCCCAATCTGCCTGCTTTAATAGGCAGACACACTATGTTCTAATATACCAAGTTATTTGTATTCATCCCCAATACTTCCCCATGGGAAGCCCTCTGTAACTTCTCCAACTTGTTCGCAACTGAGCTATGCATTTTAAACAAAGACACAAATAGGGGCAAGCTTAGTTCGGTTCAGAGTCATGGAAGGCGGAGAATTTCCCACCAAACCAAGCCCCTCAGGTTTTTAGTTATTTATTTATTTATAACTGGCAAGTTACACACACACCCAATGGGTCTTGAACCCACAACCTCACCTTTCACCTAGAACTTATAAGGGGAGGAGGTAACAATCGAACTAGAGGTCATTGGCAAACCAAGCCCCTTGGTTTTAAGCACCAAATGCAGGAAGCCTGAAGATAATTTTATCTTAACATTGTTTTATTTATTTTTACAAGTCAATTATTTTTATTGGTCATTTGAATTTTATTTTAAGTCTCATTAGTTACTAGGTTATTAGTATTTTAATTTCATAAAGTAAAGGTTAGTTTTGTAATTCAGTTATTTAGGCTTTCATAAGTCAACTAAAATTAGGATCTAGTCCTAGTTGTCTATACATGCATGCTATTGTATTGACTTGGCTTGTAAGCTCACAAGCCCACATATATCAGCACACACATGCTTGGACAAATATACAATTTTTTTTAATATGTAATATTTGGACAAATCTACAAATTAAAGAACACTAATGATTATATATTTGATTGGGCCAGGCGTAGGCTCATCAAACTAAACAAACTAAGCAACCTTAAGCTTGGAAATTTCCTCATAATGAGCCCAAGTTTTTATATTCATAATTACACACGCACCCAATTGGCCCTGAACCTACAATCTTATCTTCCATCTTTAGAAAGTGCCATTTGAGCTAGAGCTCACTAGCACCTAAGCAAAGCATGATTCAAACTTGAGTCAAACTCAAAGACCAAAGTAAGCAAAAAAATCAGTAATGGATTAAGTGAAAGTAGTGCTAACCTGACGAAGCTTTTCAAATGATTGTACATTGTTTTCCCTCCTTTGCATCTAAACAAAATATCACCATGAGGATGTTTAGACGTTGATGTTTACAAATTTTATCATCTAGAAAGAGAACTTTTCACTCAAAAACTAAGCTAAAATGCAAAAGTGAGCCAAGCTCAACACCTACCCTTCTTGTGTGAAGTCTGTGGGCTTTCTCCCTTGGCCTAAAGACATTGTAGGGATTGGTGTCATTAACAGGTGGAGGAGGCTGTAAAAAACAAGTAGTAGAGGCTGTGAATAGCTTAAAATTAATGGGCAGTTGAAACAAATGATTTCATGCAAATGGTATTAGGAAAAATCTATGTTTATGAAGCAAGACTTGCCACATAGATTACTCAAGTAGTTTTGCAGCAAGTCTTGATTTTGTTGAAGGACCAGTCCAATAAATGTTTTTTTTTTTTTAAATGTAACTACATGTTTCTTTTTTAAGCTGGTAAACATTCAGCTTATTGATAGGCCTTCAAGTATAACTTCTATAAATGAAAAGCATTTATGCCTTCATTATCTAATACTCTTTCCTTTTATTAATTATTGTAGAAAAGATTCAAATCCATTCCATGCATATTGAAAATCAGAAAAACATTTTTACCATTAAAATATATTTTCAATGAGAAAAATAGAGCCACAATTATGAACTTATATCCTAAATTTTAAATCAAAGATTATGAGTTTACTTATTCCCTACACTTGTATAATTGCATTAAAAGTTATTAAAAAAATGTATTAAATGTCATAATATGACTACATGAAAATCTTGGCACACAATCTAACCATAAAGTGACAATACGAACCTGCAAACGCCGTAAAATAGGCTTTTGCCATCTTTCACGCTGGCCAAAGAAAAGAAAAGGAGCATAAATATTCATGACAGAACAAAAACCACTTATCTTGAACAGCAAATGAAATTTTATAGTTATGTAATATGAATTGACAATAAATTAATCCCCCCAACCTATGTGAAGAGTTCCTACTATTTTTCAGTGTCTTCTCTTACTCGGTTGACTAAACTACATTCTAGTTGCATAAAAACCACAACAGTGCATATTGCCATAGTTATACCACCATCTCCAATTGCTGAAGCTCATTGAACCCACATGTCACTGCTCACCATGATCACATGAAAGATGTAATATGGCAAGTCATTCAGAAAGCTAAATGCTCAGCCATGTGAGGCATACATTTCACAAGTGTAGCATAAAAGGCTAAAAAGGTAAAACTTCCAGCCTAAACCTTTCTGAACATGACCATTATCTCATTTTAGTAAGCTCGTGGCCAGAATCAGTGCCTTGCCATGAGGTGAGCTTCAAAATTGCCATTTATAACCCTGGGTGTGTACGTCCAGTGTAAGCATTCCAAAATTAGCCATGTGTTCTCTGATCGTAATATGATTAACATCAATATCAGTGAAATTTCTAACTCAAAAATCCGTAAAATTATGCATGCTATTGCTGTATTGTTTAAGTCCATCAAAATATAATGTAGCCACCTTAAACTTATATTGCTTACCATGCATGGTTTTTTCTTATGTTACTACGAACCGAGTCCCTGTCAGGTTTTTTTTAGCATTTTCACTTACGCTAAAATATTTTGCCACTGCTTCACAAATATTCAATTGCCGAGAACTTTATTTGAGTGGTCTCACAATCTTGGATGTAGTAATATGAATTCAAAGTTCATATAGATTGTCTTTCTAATTGTAATCATTATCTCTTTGTATTCTTTTGGGGAGCTGTGTATACATCCTGTGTACTCACAGCTTCTTTTATATTAATTATCAAAAAAAAGAAAAAAGAAAAAACAATTAATGCCTAAACCCACAAATAATACAAAACACTGTACAGACCCGGCAGTTTCTAACAGATTCACCAATCCCAATGACGTAAAATCTCTCAATATCATTAAGTATAGTTTTTAAAACATACCTTCTCTTTCCAATAGCTATAAACAGACTGGATAACAGCATATCTGATGGAGTGAACTTGTAAAGCCTAGTATTCAAAGGAAAGGAAACAAAGAAAATTTAGATGCAACCTTTTATACCTACAAAATTTAGATGCAACCTTTTATACCTACAACAAATAACTAAAGAAAGCAACCAATGATATTTAAGAAAGCAAAAAATTTAGATGCAACCTTTTATACCTGAATAATATTTAATGTAATCCAGCAAATGATTTCTATTTTTTTTTTTTTTGGATAAGTAACAACAAATGATTTCTATTTCTTGCATCAAAGGTACTTAATGACCATAAGGTAACCAAATCATAGATTAAGGGAGCAACAAGACAGATGCTAATTCCCCACGCCCACCCCACTTCTGGGGGCCATCCTTCAGGTGGGAAAATACAGTAACTAATATTATTTCAAGAATACGCCATTTTTTTTTTGGATGAAAAAGATAGAAGAATATGCCATTTGATCTCCAAACAGTGGTTGATTTCTAATTGATACATCTGTGCAGCCAAGTTAAGTGCTCTTGTAAGCTTGGGACTTTAAAGAACACTTTACAAAGTTTAATTTCATGCTGAATTTCAACCTCATCAGGAACAGAGCAATGGGAACTTTTTCTATATATTCCTACACACATACCTAAGCAACTAATACCTCATTTAGCAAGACCAAAAAAATGGTACCAATCGTAGCCATTTAATGCACAAAGTAATGCAGAGCATCAACTAACATTCATATTGGTGAGGATATACACAATCAAAAAAATATTTCACCTCAATAGCAGCATCCAGTTGCAGAAGTACAGGAATTGGTGAACCGAGAGTAGGTGTAATAACTCCTGCTCTTTCTCGAGCCTTATGGTCCAATACCTCCAACTTAAAAATAAGAAACTCTAACCTGCAATTACAAATGCACCCCAATGATTACATTATGACTAAAATTTGTGCACAGAAATTTGAAAAATAACTTGTGATTATAGTCCTTCTAGAATGATTCAGCATTTCTATTCACAAATTCATTTCCATTTTTAAACACTTCCTATAGCTTATAGCTGTTTCAGACCAATTTCCATAGACAAAGTAAAAAAAAAGGGTTATAACTTCTAGTTATTATGGTATAACACCACGAAACTATTAAGCCACTAAAAAGATATTGATTAAAGGAGAACATTAAACGAAACCAACTGGTGTCAAATAAAAGGATAGAACCAGGCAAACTGATAACTTAATGTTTGATGTGATTACTTTTCAGGCGCAAGACTCTTCCTTTCATTGTTGAAGTCTTGAAGCCAATCATCATCCTCATTGTCCAAGTCATACTCAACAAATTCTCCAAGCTCAGCCCGAGCTGAAAATAAATTTAACAGAATTTAAGCATGCAACAACAATCAGATACAACTCAAAAGAAATTCCATACTAATTATAACATCAAAAAGGATCTATCTAGTTCACAAACCTCCCCTTCCACGTAAGTAAGATGTTGGTTGACTGAAAGTGCGGGAATAGTCTCTTTCATATGTATCCACAACAACATACTGAGGAGTAGGTATCTCTGCAGCCACTTTCTTGGTAGGGGCTTGATGTACCTAATGAACATAAATCTTTAAAATTAATTTAAACAATAGTATCAGAACACCTCTCCATTTATAAACACAATCATATGTTTAAATTGACAAAATTCTAATTGTTGTAAAAGGTAATTTTCATGACGTTACAATATAATTTTTGGGAGCAGTACACACACAAACACACATTAAGATGTGTACAAGCCCTTTTCAAAAAATACAAATCAAAGAGAGAGAATCAATAAACTCAACAAAAAAATAGAAGGGATACCAAGCAGTGCACTCATCCAATCATACAAAGAAAATAAGGTATGCTCTTTGAATACAAAAGTAGGACGTTCAAGACCATCAAAAACCCTCTTATTTCTTTTGTACCACAGATTCCACATGACACATAAAGGCACAGCTGGCCACACATTGGATGTTCTATGGCAATGAAAACATCTTTTCCAACACTACAATAGCTCATACGCAAATCTGAGCATCACCCACATCAACCCAAATAATGAAAAAAGTGAAGGACTAGATATCCGTTGCCTAAGAACAGTGAAGAAACGGGTGATCAATAGATTCCCCACTGCTTTTACACACATATCACCAATCAACTATCAACAAATGCCTCTTGTGAGTTGTGAAGATTATCTACTGTCAAGATTTTCCCAGTAGCTCTAGCCATACAAAAAACGCCAGCTTACAAGAGACCTTGGCAATCAAAATTCTCTTCCATGGGAAGGAAGAACTTGTGGAACCCTTAAGGGCATTATAGCATGAATAAACCTAAAACACCTCTTTTCTTAATGGCATCCATGAGGCACATAAATACCTAACAAAGAAGGCAAATTATCATACATTAGCTCAAAAAAAGAAGCTACTGATTCCAGCTCCCAATCCTTGAAAGACATAATAAAGTGAGGATTCCAGCTACTGAAGCCTCCTTGTCCACCGCTAAGGCATATAGGTCTGGGAACAAGTCCTTTAAGAGAGCGGTCATCACACCAAATGTTTCACTAAAATCTCACTCTGGAATCTTCTTGTACCTTGAAGCATAAGAATTTGGGGGACTCTCATCCCATGCTTATACTCTTACACAAACTAACCTTATGAGGACCCTGAAGGTTTTGTTGTCCATCCTCCCCAACTTTCACCATACTTTACATAAATTACTCTTCTCCAAAGATGATCATTTTCCACTTCAAATCTCCATAGCCATTACCCTAAAAGAGCTTGGTTAAGAGAGCTAAGCTTTTTGATACTCAATCCTCCCTCTTTTATAGGGAATATACTACTCTCCAATCCACCAAATGGAACTTTTTGGCATCCCCAATCTTCCCCATAGAATGTTCCTTTGAAGTTTCCCCAACTTATTAGCCACTTGAGTAGGCATCATAAACAATAACAAAAAATAGGCAGGAATAGATGAGTGTACTCTTCATCACGATCAACCTCCTGCCTTTGGACAAAGACAGCTTTTTCACCCTGCTAATCATCTTCCCACCCAACTTATTTAAGCTGTACCTGACAAAGGCCTAATAAGAAATTATACCTTATTCTCCACCATATTTCCTTTTATTTCTTCTAATTCATTTCGTGAGATAGGCAAGGAAACTCATTTGTGCTATTTAGTTGCCATCTCTCTAGCTTTGTGGTATCCTATATTAGTCCCAAAATGTATCAACAACTTTTCTACTTGCTAGTGGGCTCTATTAGAAATTACCACATGACCCACGCATGTAGCTACCAAAGCACCATTATCCATTGCAATATTGCATAAAATTGGAAAAGCTCTTCCCAAAGGGACCTCCACAAAACAAACACCAGAAACTCTAATATTGAAGAAAGACAATTTTTTCTTTAAAAAAAAAAGACTCTCCATATACCTTTAGAAAACCTAATGGAAAGTTTGTCCACACATCCCTCTTACACAAATCCCTATCCACCACTCCATATTTGCAGCATCACATATCCCCACAGACTATCCATCTCTGTTGCTCCTTTGAAATGTGCCTCCACTTAAATTCTGACCATTTGACTGTGCCAAATTTCTTCCATGGAAATTCACATCTCCATAGTCACCTAAATCCATACAGAAGAATTACTCAAAACTTCTTCCTTCCAGATAATCATTACCCTAACCCATCCTTCCCTTCCTCTCTTATAGGATGCCACAAAGAAACCACCAAGAACTAATCAACCATGTCAAACTCCTATGATATAAATCCCTAAAAAAATTTGAGTTCCAATTGCAAATACACGACCCAGCAAGCATATAGGTGTCAAAGCCTCCTTATTTGTTGCAATAGCGTACAAAATTGGAAAGCATGTTATAAATGGGCCTCCTCACACCACACAATACGCCAAAAACGACCACAAAATAATCCCCAATATTGGATAAACAAAAGCCTAGATAGAGACTTCCAACTCTCCTGATACTTTTCCACAAGTCCACTTCATAACTAGTTCATTGGTGCATCTCCCATACGCCAATTTCTAGTAACCACTCCACATTTATCATTGCCCAATTCTGAGTAAGGAGTGAGAAGGTGGCTCCACCGCTAAGCTGGAGCTGAGCTGAAAATCTGTTTCCTGGCCTGGACAGAGAAGGCCATCACCCATATTTGCAAAAATTAGCAATAAAACATCTCCTGTAGACTATTCCTGCCAGTTGCTCCCCTGTCATTTCCCTCCACCTGAATCCTCTCCTAACCAACATCCCTCCCCCACTCCCCACCGGAAAAAAAGAAATGATCTTGCATTGACGGAACAAGACAAAGAAGAACTAGTGTAATAGCAGAATACATATAATGTCATACCACTAACCTTTAGATCAAATAGAATTGAAAGTTTAAGAAACTCGTCTATAGTTCAAAATTCAGTATGAGGGTGAGTTACACTACATATGCATACACAAAAACACAACAATATTACGTCAAAAACTTCACCAAACCCGCCATATTAACAAAGTACTCACACTCCACAACCACAATTCACACTCTTTACTCAAAACCCACTTGACCCCATTCCTTCTCTAGCCATAAAACCAAAACCCCATCACAAAAAAACCTCAAAACTCACCTGGGTCTCCAAAAAAAATTCATAACGCACACCAACTGTTCGACAAAATGCCCCAGCGAAGAAACCACAAAAAAATACCTCGGGTTCAGCTGCATCGGAAGAGAGACGAAGCAAGTGGGAATTGCGAGTGGATGAAGCAGTGGTGGCGGCGTTGGCCGTAGCGGGGACATCGTCATCTTCGAAGTCCTTGACACTCTTGACGATAGGAAGCTTCTTGTGAATGTCAAGCGGACGAGGCCTGAACGACAACCTACTCATGTCGTTTTGGTCGTTGCCACCATTACTACAGCTACTACTGCACTTTCTTCAATCCAATTCTCCTTCTAACACCTATAAACACTTGCATACACACACACAGCCATGTCTGTGTTAGAAAATTGATACAAAGAGAGAAGCAAATATGTATAGGTATATGTATATGTATGTAAATACTTACAAAAAAATTGGGGCTTTTTTTTTTGGGCGGGGGAGGGGGGGGTTAATTTGTTTGTTCTTCTCTGAATCTGCTTCAGTTTCCTTTCGATTCTTCGTTTTGGATTTCGAAATTCTATCTGTTTTTTTAGGGTTTAGCGTAAGCAAAGAACGGAGAGGAAATTGGGGAAAATTTAAAAATAATGATAAAAGAAAAAGAATATGGATTTTCTAGTTTGGTTTGGGTTTCATGGGCCGGTTTGGGTTGACATTTTTCTTTTTTCTTTTTCAATTTAATTTTTGCTATGGAAATACTTTTTCCTAGGTGTAAATAATGCAACTTAAAAAAAAAATATATGTATATATATATATATATATATTCACAATAGAGAATAAGAGATTTAAAACCTAAAATGTCTCTTGATTCTAAATACCAAAATATACTATCAGTTGAACTATAAGATTCTTTATATGTAAGTGCAACTTGATTGTAGGGATTTGGACATTAAACCAAATTCATTAGTTTTGGGTTGGTTTGATTTGATTTAGGTAAGATAAAATTTGGATTTGAATGTTTTAGTTGGATTAGAGATGACAAATTTTTGCTTTTGTCCTTTAGGTATTTATGTATCCTATCTCAAATGGGATAGAAAAAAAATCCATGAGGAAGGGATGAGCAGGGTAAGGGCAAGGTTTTAAACTTTTCGCCCACAATGAGTTCTGGATAGGGGTTCATATTGGCTATCCACACCACACTAAGGCAAGGAAAACCTACCCATGGAAATAGGGATGAGAATAGGACAATAGGGAAACAGGCCATAATTGTGAGGAGAGATTGAGAAGTATTTTGGAGATAATAATAAGATGTGCATAAACGCACAAAAATAAATAAATAAATGACACTAGTGCTTATGGGAGTAAATGAGAAAGAATAGGAAGGGATGACAATGAGAGAGGGAGAGAGAGATACACAAAAATAAAGCTCACAAAACTTTTGAGGTAAGTCATGGATTCTCAAGAGATTAATCAAGCGACCACATGTATTCTTCTTTGACATTCTATCTTATCCAAAATCACACTACCTTTTTTGATTTTCTTAAGAAGAATCACATAACTATTCCCTATTGGTGCATTGATTGCTCTCATTTGCATATGATCAAACAATTGTAGGCAACTCTTACTCATATTTCTTCAAATATAAGAGCCACCTTATATTTAAACAAATTTCCTCATTTTGTATCTCATCATTCATTGTATTTCCACTTACCTATATTAACATTTTCATTTAGTTACATTCATTTTATGAACAAGGTGCTTTTTAAGCCTAACATGCAATGTGTTAGGCATTGAAAATGTAAAATCATGATACCTAGAGAGGAAATTTCTCTCTGTCTGATGTACTTTTTACACCCACCATCAGACATAATCTCATTTATATTTATTGCTGGGATAAAAAGGGATTTGAGGTTTGTTTTCTTTTTGGAAAAGTGTCAATTGAGAAGCATGGTAGAATCTTAACATGGAAACTAAAACTAATGGATTGTATCATCTTAGTGTGCGTTTGGATAAATGAATTTTGCCAACTTATTTTACTATTCAGCTTATTTTTGCTACTATTCATGGGTCTCATTGCACTTTTTTGTACTATTTGTGGGCCCTACTGTACTATTTCAACTAACTTTTACCTTTATCTATAGTACTTTCAGCAAAAAGTTTTTAGTTTCAACAAAATAAGCGGTTTCCAAATAGATATAGTACCTTTATCTATTAGCTAATGGATTGTATCATCTTAGTGTGAGTTGGTGATTCTTCTTCTACTTATAATGATGTTTGTTTACGTGTGGATGATCCTTGTACATAAAATAAAAAAGGATGATTAGCATGAGATTTAATTTAGAATATAAATATATATTTTACTACTTAAGAACCCTTGCATATTTGATAATGAATTATTAGCTATTGTATGTGGTCCACAAAATATTAGATCTTTTTTTTGAGAATGGAATATTTTGTTGCATTCACAGATGATTTTTTTGTTATAGACAAATCTATATATATATAATAATATGTGAAGCAGAGAAAAAATCCAATTAGATTTCAATTGGATTCTCAATTTTGCGACACTTGTCCTAACCAAAACTCAAAAAAAAAATCTAATTAGATTATAAATTTGACTCCAATTTTCTGTTATGTATCTTATCTAAATTTTCTAATTTTTGTGCCCAAATAACTGATACATTAACATTTAACACGGAAGCCAAGAAAAGCACAATGATAATGCTCATTAGCCTAAGCAAGAACATCTTACCTGCACACTTTTATGGAGATTATAAATTGGACTTCAATTTTGTGTCATGTATCTTATCTAAATTTTCTAATTTTTGTGCCCAAATAAATGATGCATTAATATTTAACACGGAAGCCAAGAAAACCACAATGATAATACTCATTGGCGTAAGCAAGAACATCTCACCTACACACTTTTATGGGTTATCTCAATAGAGTCTGGAGCTTTTCTAATCCCACAACCAAAACCAAGGAGTCCAATGAGAAAGACTATAAAAGTAAAACATCATTTCCTCCTAATTCCATATCGCCATCCCATATCTCCTCCTCTCTCAACCTCTACCAACTAGATCCACACATTACCCTCTCCTCCTCCTTACGGATTTCTCAAAGCAAGGCCGGGTTCAAACACAATGTTCAATCCCACTATTCCTTGCTTCACACTCTCATACATTAGCGCTTCATTGACGCTTCCAAGAAAATTCCAAACTCAATATTCAGTTTTTATTTTTTAATGTCCTTTTATATATTTTAAATAATAAAATGCAATATTCTCTTTTTTCTTCACTGTAGCATCACTTAAATAATAAAATGTAATTTTATTCATTGTTTTATCTAATGCTATCCTATATATGATAAACCCAAAAAAAAAAAAAAAAAGACCAATAACATTACTTAAATAATAAAATGCAATATATATTTTTCATTGTTTGATTTAATTCTATCATCCGTGTGATAAACTCAAAAAAAACAAAAAAATTGGCCAATAGTATCATTACAATTAACCAGTCCCGTGCGGTAGCACGGGGTTACATACTAGTATATTTAATGTGTACAAATCTGAAGCTTTGAAAATTTTCAAGAATACAAAGACGGAGTTGAAAATGAGCTAGGAAGAAATATTAAGATATTATGATCAAATTGTAGGGAGATTAGAAGATTTATTAAAAGGCAATGGGATAATATATTAACTTACTGTACAGCGTACACAATACTAGAACAAAATAGCTGAAAGGCATAATAAAGCCCTATTTGACATTGTACGGTCACTATTTAAAGCCCAATATTTATTTCAAAAACATCATGATAACCATAGCCACATGACCAAAATATCAAAAGTGGATGCATTAGTTTTGACCAAAAAAATAAATAAATAAACAAACAAACAAAAAGAAACTATATAATGGCAAGCAATTTTATATCTTTAACCAAAGGTGCATTAGTACATTCATTTTCTCAAGAAGTAAATTAAGAAAGTGTTACAGGAAAAAAAAAAGGCTAAAAATTGTTCTGGCAATAAGTATCGTAGCAAGTTGCAGCATTGTCGTACACTTGATTCCTATTTGCCACATTGAGAATGTCCATGAGAATCTATTTGAAAGAACTTAGATATTATATGTAAATAATCAAACCCAATTTTATGCTCCATTATTAAATAATGAAGTTCAAACATAATATGTAATCATTGTGCATAGAAAAATATGAAGTTCCCGTAATAGTTACAAGAATAATAAAATTTATTTAAAATTTTAAATAATATATTACATATAAAGGTCAAAAGGAAGGAGTTAGGGGCAATTGTTGCCCTACCCTAAAGGTTTTCAGTTTGCTCATAGTTTAAAGAGCACAAAGGGGCATTACCCCATTTCAAAATTTAATGAAAAGGCTAGAATGATCACAAATTTCCATATGATCGATATTAGAATAAATGGTCACATGTAAGTTTTCTAACTCCAAAAACATAAATTTCTGCCTTACGTAATACAATCCTACAAGCATGCATCCAACTCACGAACTCAACAAAACTAATTCAACTCAATCTAATCTAATGTCTTGAATTGCTTTTCATGGGTGATGGGTTGGTGTGTTGGAAATTTAATTCATGTCTCAAGTTAGGTTACGTCCAAGTTGATACTTGTTTCAACTCTTGTAACCCAACTTAACCTACAATATATATAAGTTTATTTTATTTCCCTTATTTTAATTTTTTTTATTTGATTTGGTATTTAAAAATTAGTTCTTAACGATTTTGGAAATTTACCATATAATTTAGACATATTATGTGAACTGATAATTTATTAAAAAATTAATTAAATACTTAATGGAATTTTAGTTTTCTTACAAGATATAAACATATAAACACGAACGATCCAATCCTACCCACATACACCCCATAATGTCAGCCCCACAAGAAATGGAAAAGAGTGACGTTAATGAAAAACCAGCCAAGAGAGTGAGAGGGATTTTTCCATCAAATTTCTTGAAGAAGGTTAGTGATAAGTGACCATGTGGTTGGCAGCTACACAACGGAGCAAGTTATTCGAAAATTTTAATAGGGTTTTGGACTTAATTACTAAAGTACATATCGTTTAATCCTTTTTGTCTAGCAACCCGTCTAATATCATTATCAAAGGAAAATATATAAAATAAAATCACTATCTAAATCATACCTTTTATTTTAAAATTTCATAAATCATACCTAATCATATAAGGTTTCAAAGGCTTAGAAAATTATTTAATCCTTCATTTGAAATAAAAATAGATAAATATTGTAATAGGTAAAAATTGACTCGATACATTGTATTTATATTATTTCGAAAGAACCATACAAAAATCCAGGAATAACAATACCACTTGGGGATATTAGAGCATTAGTATTGGCAAATGCTAAAGCCAAATCTAAGAGATATTTAGCATTTTTGGTCTCAAAACCAGCTGCATCAGAGGATTGCAAACAGCACTATTGCAAATTTTTTTGCAATAGTGCTACAGTGCAATTCTAAACATAGAATTGCACTGTTCACAGTATTGCAAAAAAAAATAATATTTTACTCCTTTTTATACCCGAAATTTCTCTCTCATCCCTCTCATTTTTTCTGTTCTCTTCTCTCTCTTCCTTCTCTGTTTCTCCATCTGCTCTCTCATCTCTGAAGCTTCATTGCCGAAATTTCTCACCCATCTCACACGGCCTCTCTCTCATCTCTCATCGCACGGCCTCTCTCTCATTGCACCGGTGCTGGGTTTTAAATTTTTGAGGTTGGATCAGCGTGGATCGGCGAGCTGGGTTTGGATCGGTGGGCTGGGATCGGTTGATGGCGAGCTCCGATGGTGGCTTTGGGGATATTTTTTTTGAATGGGTTTGCTCTAGTGGCTCCGGTGATGATTTTTTTTGAATGGATTTGAATGGGTTTGCTCCGGTGATGATTTTTTTTGAATGTATTTGAATGGGTTTGCTCCGGTGATGATTTTTTTGATCGGTGTGTGTGTGGTGATGGGATGCTGTGTGTGTGGGTTTGCTCTGTGTGTGGCTCTGTGTGTGGGTTTGAATGGGTTTGCTCTGTGTGTGGCTGTGTGTGTGGCTGTGAGACTATTGAAAAGCCCAGAAAAAAACGGTTGGAAATAAATAATAAAGAAAGGTTGAAAAATAATATTTTAATGAGTAAAAGAGTGAAATAGAAGTTTGGGATGTAGGAGGTATTGTAAAATTGGATGTTATAATGATAAAGTAAGGTTTTAGAATGGTAAAATAGAGTAGCATTAGCATTTTCCAATGCTAATGCTCTTACAAAGGGAATACTCAAGTATCTCTTATCACAGACACAGTGGCAGCACCACATTGTATCCAAGGGGTTCAAATGACCCCTCTGCCTCGGAATTATTATTATTTTTTTTATTTTTTTTACATATAGTATTTAAAAAATTTTAAACTTGAGGGTTCAGATTAATTTTTTTAAAAATTAAATTGAAGCCACGTCATTATTTTGTTAGCCACGTAGGTATTAGGATTCAGCCGCTCAGTAAGCAAACTTTAGAGACTAATAGTGTATTTTGGCCAAAATTTTATAATTTTCAATTAATTGTAACAGAGTGAAGGATCATATTGCTAACAGTTTAAAAAAAAAAAAGATAATTACCCCAAATTTGTATCATACAATTTGAACTTTGATTTACAAAGAAAGACATTGGAACTTTTTTATCATAGGTATTTCTCTTTTTGGGAGATAAATTTTATTTTTTTATATAAGACAAAAATTCTATTCTAATCTAATCTAAATGTATATGTGTATGAAATAATAGGTTTATGAATTATTTTCATATTATATTTAAAAGTTAACACATTAATTCTTTTCTAAAAATAGTAAAATTTATAGTTGTTGATATAGTATCAACTATCAAGTGTCCGATTAAAACTAAGAAGGCTTTACAGAGTGCAGTATTTGACTTTATATATTTATTTATAATTACTAAGTTGGGCACTTGGGCTACATGTGCATGGCCGTACATGCTTGCATTTTAAGTGATAATAACTAATTAAAGTGTGACAAACCAAATCTATAAATCATTTGATTTTTAAGGTGCTTACTTTTTTTTAACATTAATTAAATAAGACATTAATTTTAGAGTATTACGATCCTAAGTTAGAAATTAGCAATGTGATTCAAATGTAACAAAAGAATTGTTATATGTTATGTTGGAACCGCTCTTTGGAGAATTTGGTGGGTATATATATATATATATTTTTAAATTAGAAAAGAGTAAGCAAAGCTGATGTTGGCTTGTTGGGGTTTGGCTTGGTATGGTGGCATTACTTTTGCAGTGCGTGGCATTAGAAGAAAAAAAATTACTATAATTACCCCAAATTTAGATTGTGTGCAATTTGAACTTTGGCCTAGAATGAGAGATGCTGGAACTTTTGCATCATATAGATTTTTTTTTCTCTTTTTTTTTTTTTAATTTAATAATTTGAGGTGAGGGGATTTAAACTCAATATCTATATGTCTTTGTTAAAAACATTAGTATGTATCAATTAAGCTACATGGTTTTTGGAATTTGCATCTCATGTATTTTAGTTTTGGGAAGATGTAATTTAATCAACATCTAAAATTTGATTTGACATTAAAAATGATGTTATCACATTTACAACATGATAAATAGATTTATGAATTATTTTCGTTTTCTATTTTAAAAATTAACGCATCAATTATTTTATAAAAATAGTAAAATTCATATTCGGTATGGTATCAAGTGTTCCATGAAACTAAAAATGCCTTAAAGAGTTAATGGATGAGCTAAAGACATTTTTTATGGGAAAAGAGAAAAAGTAATTAATATTTTGAGAGTTTTTTTTATTTCTTATTAAAATGATACCAAAACTTTCTTAAAATGGTTTCTTAATAATTGCCCTAACATGACTCATATTACATCTATAATGATATACTGATTACTGAGTATTACAAAGGTAGCAACAACTGCACTACTGATCATTAGAAGGTAACATTCATGCAATTACAAATTATTGTTTAGTATGTCTTAGCAAAAAACACAAAAAACAAAAAACTCAAGAAGCCTTTAATTTTTTTCATTTTTTGATAATTAACTGAGAAAAGACTTTATTAAAACACAAATATAAAATAAAAGGAAATTCTAGGGCTTCTTCTTCTCAATAACATTTGCAAGAAAGAAGCCTTTATTGAAAACAAGAGCTGAGACACCACACATGACACATCCATTTAAAAGATTGCTTTGAAAAAGGAAATTTCTGCCTTCGCAATATTTAAAATGTTCATCAGCAGACTCGCAGAGGTTTGAACTTGAACATGGGGATCATCATCAGCTTGCACTACAACTAAGACAATCAGAATGGACATTGTTATCATCGCAACTCTCTTCATATAATTTCCATCCATGACATCTTCTTCTTCTTCTTCTTTTTTTTTCTGTATAGAAATTTTCCTTTTTGGTTTTCAAAATGAGCTAAGGCTGTCATTTCTTAGATCTTAATCATTTATGGTGCATGAAATATATGGTAA
Organism: Quercus aquifolioides; assembly: GCA_019022515.1. Taxonomy (NCBI): domain Eukaryota; kingdom Viridiplantae; phylum Streptophyta; class Magnoliopsida; order Fagales; family Fagaceae; genus Quercus; species Quercus aquifolioides. The sequence continues at coordinate 88,411,765 of CM032328.1, read as the reverse complement.
TTTAAATGAGTAATAATTTAATTTGGAAAAGCCATTTATTCTTATAAAGATGTATAATATTTTAATTTTGAAAGCTATTTATTCTTATAAAGAGTTTTTATTTGCACAATTAAAAAAAAAAAAAAAAAAAAATTAGTTGCTTGAAATGGTGAGTATGATGAAGTATGACGGTGTTTGAGTTGGTACTGGACCATTTAAGAAAAAACAATTTTAAAGAAAGATGTGATGCTTAGTTGCTTACGGGAAAGTATGAAAGAGAAATAATGGACAAAAATGACATTTTGAAATCGCCAAAGATAAGGTCAGTTTACATTTGTATTTTCTTCCCGATTTGGAGAGGTTTATTTTTGGTGGGCCCGGGTGAAAAATAGCCCGGACCACCAATATTCCCCTCCCTTTTCCGTGTACCAACTAATTACAATTTGTGTTTTTTCTCTAATTTTCCCATCTCCTTTTCGCTTCACCCTCTTTTCACCTCCAACCAATGAACCAAACACATACTTAGCTATAATGAGTTTTTGTAAGGCATACTGTCACAATTACTATTTTACATTTGACAAAAGTTTTTGCTACTTAAATGCATTTTTGGATACTAGTAAGGTAAAAATGTGATCTTAGTTTAAATTTTAAAAAAGTGGCATTGAAATAAATTATATTTGAAACCTATTCTAAAGCACTCATGTTGTGGTTCCTCAAAAAAAAAGCACTCATGATTTGATTTCTAATGGAATTCCATGGAAAACTGTGTTCGCTTTCACCATTTGGGCTCTATGGAAACATAGAAACAGGGTAGTCTTTGAAAACACTAATCTTAATGCCAACCTTCATAGTATAAGCACAAGGCAAGCAATTCACTATTTCCTCTACTGAAAAATCTCTAAGAACCAGAAGATTTAGGACAAATGCAGGTTAAGTGGAGTAAGCCCAGGGAGGGATGGTGCTTCTCTAGGGAACCCAGGGAAAGTTGGGGGAGGAGGATTAATTCGTGAACACAGGGGAGCATGGTTGAAAGGTTTCAATTGAGGCATTGGCTTTACTACAACTGTAAGGCTGAGTTTTGGGCCCATAGAGATGGCTTGCTATTGGCAGTCCAGATGGGGATCCTCTATTTAGAAGTTGAACTTGATGCAAGATCTGTTGTGAATATTGTTTAGTCTAGCTGGATGCCTAACAGAGCTTACTCACCCCTTCTAAATGATTGTAGGTCCCTACTCACCAGATTCCAGCAGGTGCCAGTGAACCATATTTTTCAGGAAGCGAATAGTTGCGCGGATGCGTTAGCTAAGAGGGGATGCTTGCAGCTGGAAACTTTTGTGTTGTTTAACAACCTCCCATCGCCTGATATTTCTTCTTTTGTATCTAATGATGCCAATGGTGTGTACTATGTAAGGCACTATGCCAATACTATGCCTTTACTGGCGCTGTAGCCTACCAATACTATGCCTTTATTGGCGCTGTAGCCTGTAGCTCTTTTCTTTAATGAAGCTCCTTTTCACCAAAAAAAAAAACTAGTACGTCTATTCAAATATAATAAGTGTAAATTGACATATGTATTTTATTATTAGGAGGACCAAGAATAGAAATTAGAAGTTGTGAACGGCCACAAGGGTAATGAATTTTCGTTGTATGTCATCAGTCATCACCAAGTCATTTATCAAAACATGTTGACTGCAATATTTAACAAAGCTTTAGGAGCACAGTCAAGAGCTTCTTTTAGGAACAGACCTATTCACTTTAATAATTTTGCAGAGTTAAAAACTATTTACCAGTGTAGAAATATCATACAAAAGAGGAGCAATTTCATTTCTAGTGTCTTCTCTGAATTCCAAAAGCTATATCAAAGCCAACGATTATGTGCAAAAGAAAATGTCTTTACATCTCACTTGCAGCAAGTTTTCTTAAAGAAAGCATCATTGGCCAATTTTTTGACAACCAAATTGAACCCTGCCTACACACAGAACCAACCTAACCCATTACATCCAGAACATTGCAGCATCACAAAGTGTATCAAGAACCCATGTACCTCCTTAAACGCAATGCACCAGGCTATCAATTTTTGGTAACAAAAGACCTTTACATTTTAAAATTTTAGCAATTGAACCCATGTATCCTTCTTCTTCTTCTTCTTCTTCTTTTTTTGGGTGGGTGGGGTGTTTTCAATGGACATGCTACGCATCAGTTAGATCCCTCTCTCCACACATTAAATTAAGGAAGGAAGATCATCTAAGGTCTTTGTTACAGCCCTAAGAGTGTATAAATACTGGCACCTTCTACAAAAAATCCATATCTATCAATAAACATACTCAAGCACTTATAGCCAAGAGTCTTGTAGCTCAATGACATTGCCGGCTCTTCTTTAAGAGAATCAAGTTCAAATCCCCCGTAACTATCAAGTAATTAATATATATATATATATATATTTGAGATTTTATAACTTATACATTCATTCCTATGAAAATCACCAACAATATTCATGTCTAGTGTGTGGATCATCATATGTGACGTGATTAAGTGAGCAGACACGCAAAGTCTTACTTTAGTTCATGCGTTTTGAGCAAAAAACAGATGCATAATAAATGCGACTAATAAAGCTGCAAAACTTTTTAGATCGTAAGCATTCAGTAAACAACAGAAGGCTAAAGTTAAATGCCATTGTATAACAGAGGGGCTGAGTATGAAAATTTTCTGTGGTTAATTCATGCCCATTCAGCAATATGTTTTGGACTAGATACAGTATCACTCAATTCACAGCCCTTGGTTTCAAAAGGGAATGGCACTACACAAATACATGAAAAGATTAAAATCTCAAAAAGAACAATGGGTGCTGTTTGATGACAATCATGTACAAAAACCCACTGCCACAAGAGGACGTAACATTCCACCAATTCTTCCACCTGAGCTTGCAATTCTGATGCCTATCGTTCAAACTGAGATTGGTTATATCTACATTTCAGTGAAATAATATAAACATTAAATTCTTGCCACTAATTGAAACACTTTCAAGGATAAACATGATAAGTAACACTATAAACAAGAGTAAAGATACAAAGAATCTAACATATTGAGACAAATTAAAAGCTAAAAAGTTGTGAAGACCTTTAAGCATCTGGATGATATTGGATCCAAACGAAGATTTCAGATGCAATCATCAGAATTCCACAAACAAAAGTAGATGAAAAGAGTAACTTAATGAGATCCATAAGAAAAATTGATAAAATGTTGATTATGAATTTTCTACATTTAAGTAAATATAACACATAATACAAAAACTTGATAAAATGTTGATTATGAATTTTCTTTGTATGTCATCACCGAGTCATAGGAGCACGGTCAGGAGCTTCTTTTAGCAACAAACCTATTCACTTTAATAATTTTGCAAAGTTAAAAACTATTTACCATTGTAGAAATATCATACAAAAGAGGAGCAATTTTATTTCTAGTGTCTTCTCTGAATTCCAAAAGCTATATCAAAGCCAACGATTATGTGCAAAAGAAAATGTCTTTACATCTCACTTGCAGCAAGTTTTCTTAAAGAAAGCATCATTGGCCAATTTTTTGACAACCAAATTAAACCCTGCCTACACACAAAACCTACTCTAACCCATAACATCCAGAAACTTGCAGCATCACAAAGTGTATCAAGAACCCATGTACCTCCTTAAAAGCAATGCACAGACTACCATTTTTTGGTAACAAAAGACCTTTACATTTTAAAATTTTAGCAATTGAACCCATGTATCTTTTTTTTTTTTGGTGGGTGGGGTGTTTTCAATGGACATGCTATGCATCAGTTAGATCCCTCTTTCCACACATTAGGTTAAGGAAGGAGAATTATCTAAGGTATTTGTTATAGCGCTGTGAGTGCATAAATACTGGCACCTTCTACAAAAAATCCATATCTATCAATAAACATACTCAAGCTCTTGTCGCCAAGAGTCTTGTAACTCAAAGACATTGCTTGCTCTTCTTTAAGAGAATCAGGTTCGAATCCCCCCTAACTATCAAGTAATTAAAAAAAGAAAAGAAAGATATATATATATATATATATGAGATTTTATGACTTATACATTCACTCCTATGAAAATCACCAACAATATTCATGTCTAGTGTGTGGATAATCATATGTGACGTGATTAAGTGAGCAGACACACGCAAGTCTTACTTTAGTTCATGTGTTTTGAGCAAAAAACAGATGCATAAATGTGTCTAATAAAGCTGCAAAACTTTTTAGATCGTAAGCATTCAGTAAACAACAGAAGGCGAAAGTTAAATGCCATTGTATAACACAGGGGCTGAGCGTGAATTTTCTGTGTTAATTCATGCCGATTCAGCAATATGTTTTGGACTAGATACAGTATCACTCAATTCACAGCCCTTGGTTTCAAAAGGGAATGGCACTACAAAAATACATGAAAAGATTAAAATCTCAAAAAGAACAATGGATGCTGTTTGATGACAATCGTGTACAAAAACCCACTGCCACAAGCGGACATAAAATTCCACCAATTCTTCCAGCTGAGCTTGCAATTCTGATGCTTGTCGTTCGAACTGAGGTTGGGTATATCTACATTTCAGTGAAATAATATAAACATTAAATTCTTGCCACTAATTGAAACACTTTCAACAATAAATATCATAAGTAACACTAACAAACAAGAGTAAAGATACAAAGAATCTAACATATTTTTCAACTGCCCATGACTCAGTTTTCATAAGAATGTCACTTCCATAGGTTAAAACAATGAGATAAGACAAATTAAAAGTTAAAAAGTTGTGAAGACCTTAAAGCATCTGGATGATATTGGATCCAAATGAAGATTTCAGATGCAATCATCAGAATTCCACAAACAAAAGTAGATGAAAAGAGGTAACTTAATGAGATCCATAACAAAAAGAGCGATGTAAGGGCTACTTGATTTATAGGAAAATGGTAATATGCAGTGTTATGCAGGCAGAGACAACATAAAAGATAAACATTTGTTATGCCATATAGCAAGGAAAGCAAAGATAAACATTTCCCACGAATATCTTTAAAGATTTTTATTTTTTTTTATTTTTTTTTTTATTATTATTTTTTTTTTAGGTAAAATTATTAGAAAAGAGCATTAAATGAATGGGGCATTCCGAGAATCGAACTTGGGACCTCTCGCACCCAAAGCGAGAATCATACCACTAGACCAAATGCCCATTTTGAAAGACTGTAATTATAAAAATAAAAATAAAGAAATACATGAAAAGAATATGCTCCTTGTTCCACATTTGAGTGGATGTATTATATGTCCCTCATATTATAATGGGTAATGATTATGAAGCACTGGTTATTCTACACTCATCAATCATTATACACAAAATGTTACATGATTTCAATTAAAATTGTGAAATGAAAACACGATTTTACCATTTTCACAATTTTGACTAAAATCGTGTTTTTTCACAGCAAGTACAGAGTGTGCAATGAAGAGTTTGTAACAACACTTAGCCTATTTTAACTTCTCATGCACCCCTTTGACATAACTCACAAAAAAGAAAAAGAAAAAAGACGTTCTATATACACGTGTCACTCTCCAGTTAAAGCATACCATGACAACCTCATCTCTTGCATGACTATTCATTACAAAACAATACATGTATATATAATGCTAAGTGGTGTTGATATTGCCTTGGTCCTTCCATTGCCTTCTAAATACACAAATCACATCAAACATTGGAATTTAGACAACCCCATCTCTGACAAAGACTCAAAACAAAGACCTTGACAAAATCAATTCAAGCAAAAAAATTAGAAAGTCATATAGATAGATAAATCCCACGGGAGAAAACACAACCACTAATAATAAGACTACTAGCAATAACAAAAACACCACTACCAACAAAAACAAATGTGGTAATTCAACTTCAAAGTTAGTTCCTAAACTTTAGCTCATGAACGATTTTATTTAGTCCTTAAAATTAAAATTAATTCAAAGACTTGAAGTGATCGATTTTAGTCCCTACCAAACTTAAATTGATGTAATTTAGTCCTAATGAAGCGGTAACATGTTAGTTTTTAGTTTGACCAAGTTATTAAAGGGACTAAACTCTCACTCATGAACTAAACTATAAGGGTTTTTTTTTTTTCCAAGCAGATTGTACACATTTATCTGGTTTTGCAGGTAAATGTCAACCAACCACTAGCAGGTATTTGTCTCCATCTTCTCTCGGTATTCTTTTGGATCTTGTTCCAGATGTAGCTCCCTTGCTCTCTGCTCCTTCAAATCTTTCATTGTTATAATCCGCTCTTTCAACACCAAAGAAATTTTCTGCTTTAGCCTTTCATAATCTACTTCTTCTAGATCCACCTCTTCCATATCTACCCAGATGATTGATACCTCCAAATCCAATCCTCTCTTCCCCTTAAAATCTTTCATTGTACTAAACTGCTCTTCCAACACAAAAGGAATTTTCTTCAGCTTTAGCCTTTCATAATCTATTTCTTCTAAATCCAGCTCTTCCATATCTACCTCTACCCGAATTGATCCCTTCTTCAATGATTTCACTAGTTCCTCCAGCAGGACTTTCTCCAATGCGTCATTCACATGCGATTGAAAAGTCAAGTCAACCGTCTCCATCCACTCTCCATCAAGCGGATCCCATTATAAAACGTTCGTAAGTCCTCACAAAGTATTTCGTGGGCCTATCTTCTTCTGATTTTGCTATTTCCATGGAAATAAGATACTTGCTCCTGAAAGCGCCAAGGATAGTCCAAGTGGCGCCAACAACCCTCACAAGTTTGTAAGACAAATCAAATTGCAAAACAACAATAATATTTCTAAGAAACACATAATAAATAAAATTAACCAACCAACATAACAGAACAGAAACCCTAACAAAAAGTTAAATAAACCTGATTAAGCTAATTAGAATATAACAAATTAATTAAATATAAATTCAGATTCTACAAATAAACATGTAAATTAATTAATTATTCAGCGCTAATTAAATGAATAGTTCTTCATTGGACAAAAAGAAAAAGAAAAGAGAGAAGAATTCGATTACATTACCTTGTTATTCCAATAATCGAGAGTGGATTGAGCAACTATTCGAGTGTTTAGGTGGTTTGTAGCCCCAAATGTCCCTTTACCTTTAATCGGATTCCCAAAACATGCCTCCAAAAGTTTGTGACCTTCTTCATCAATCGTGTCCATCGGCGTTGCCCACATGTGTCGAAGACCTTTGACGTGAGCCGTCGTCCCCATGTGGCGGCGACCTTCGACGTCAAGCGTCGCCCACAGGTGGCCACCTTCGTCTTCAACATTCACCAACGGCATCGGCCTAGAGCTCCAGTCATAACTTGGCTTGAGGATGTCGAAGTGCTTCAGCCTAGAGTCAATCGGATTCATGAAAATTAGTCTTCTACATGTTTCTTAAATTTTAGTAAGCGGTACAAAGGTAGCAGGGAAGTTGAGGAAATACTAGATAACATCAAAAGGCTTCTAAAAGCTGGAAAGTTTCCACATGGTTTGGTTTATCCTACTAGAGTTCCCAGAGCAGTGGAGCATATTCCTGGACCTTCAATTTAGGGTCAAACAACAGCATCAAAAGTTTTGGAAAAAACTATGAGGCTATTGTCTGATGATAGATTTTAGAGGATTGGTATTTGGGGACTGGGAGGAGTAGGCAAGACTACTATGGTAAAAACTCTCAACAATGAGCTCAAGAGTACTTCAAGGAACAATTTTGGCGACATCATTTAGGTTACCGTTTCCAAGAATTTGGACATGAAACGGTTACAAACACAAATAGCTCTGAGATTGAATTTGGAGACGAAAATGGAAGAAAGCGTGGAGAGAATGGCCCTTAGACTTCATCAAAGACTTATGAATGAGGAAAAATATCTACTCATTCTAGATGATGTTTGGCAGAAACTTGATTTGGACAGTTTGGGTGTTCCACAACCTGATGTTCATAAAGGTTCTAAAATCATATTAACAACTCGGTTTATGGAAGTTTGTAGGAAAATGATGACCGATGTGGAAGTTAAAGTTGATGTTTTAAATGATGAAGAAGCTTGGCAATTGTTTAGTCAAAAGGCAGGAGATGTGGCTCATTTGGAAGGAATTAAACCATTTGCAGAAGCAATTGCAAGAGAATGTTACGGATTACCTCTGGCCATCATCATAGTGGGAGCTACTATGAGAAGAAAGGCAAAGGTTGAGCTATGAGAAGATGCCTTAAAAGAGTTGCAAAGGTCAATGCCTTCTGTAGAAGGCATTGAGGATGAGGTCTATAAGCCTTTGAAGTGGAGTTACGACTCATTACAAGGTAACAACACAAAATCTTGTTTCCTATACTGCTCTTTGTTTCCTAAGGACTTCTCAATTGAAGTCAGTGAACTAGTACTGCATTGGTGAGCAAAAGGTTTGATAGATGAACAGCAGAAATATGTGGATTCGTCTCCAAATTCAATCTCAGAGCTATTTGTGTTTGTAACCGTTTCATGTCCAAATTCTTGGAAACGGTAACCTAAATGATGTCGCCAAAATTGTTCCTTGAAGTACTCTTGAGCTCATTATTGAGAGTTCTTACCATAGTAGTCTTGCCTACTCCTCCTAGTCCCCAAATACCAATCCCCTGAAATCTATCATCAGACAATAGCCTCATAGTTTTTTCTAAAACTTTTGATGCTGTTGTTTGACCCTAAATTGAAGGTTCAGGAATATGCTCCACTGCTCTAGGAACTCTAGTAGGATAAACCAGACCGTGTGGAAACTTTCTAGCTTTTAGAAGCCTTTTGATGTTATCTAGTATTTCCTCAACTTCCCTGCTACCTTTGTACCGCTTACTGAAATTTAAGAAACATGTAGAAGACTGATTTTCATGAATCTGATTGACTCTAGGTTGAAGCACTTCGACATCCTCAAGCCAAGTTATGACTGGAGCTCTAGGCCGATGCCGTTGGTGAATGTTGAAGACAAAGGTGGCCACCTGTGGACGACGGTTGACGTCGAAGGTCACTGCCACATGGGGACGACGGCTCACGTCAAAGGTCGTCGACACATGTGGGCAACGCCGATGGACATGGTTGACGACGAAGGTCACAAACTTTTGGAGGCATGTTTTGGGAATCCGATTGGAGGTAAAGGGACATTTAGGGCTACAAACCACCCAAACACTCAAACAGTTGCTCAATCCACTCTCGATTATTGGAATAACAAGGTAATGTAATCGAATTCTTCTCTCTTTTCTTTTTCTTTTTGTCCAACGAAGAACTATTCATTTAATTAGCGCTGAGTAATTAATTAATTTACATGTTTATTTGTAGAATTTGAATTTATGTTTAATTAATTTGTTATATTCTAATCAGGTTTATTTAGCTTTTTGTTAGGGTTGCTGTTCTGTTCTGTTGGTTGGTTAATTTTATTTATTGTGTTTCTTAGAAATATTATTGTTGTTTTGCAATTTGATTTGTCTTACAAACTTGTGAGGGTTGTTGGCGCCACTTGGACTATCCTTGGCGCTTTCAGGAGCAAGTATCTTATTTCCATGGAAATAGCAAAATCAGAAGAAGATAAGCCCACGAAATACTTTGTGAGGACTTACGAACGTTTTATAATGGGAGCCGACTCTAACGAACTCAAGTTCTGCGTTTGCGTGCCTTGGGATACTTATGTTTTGAGAACACCTAAGCCGCTTGATGGAGAGTGGATGGAGACAGTTGACTTGACTTTTCACTTGCATGTGAATGACACATTGGAGAAAGTCCTGCTGGAGGAACTAGTGAAATCATTGAAGAAGGGATCAATTCGGGTAGAGGTAGATATGGAAGAGCTGGATTTAGAAGAAATAGATTATGAAAGGCTAAAGCTGAAGAAAATTCCTTTTGTGTTGGAAGAGTAGTTTAGTACAATGAAAGATTTTAGGGGGAAGAGAGGATTGGATTTGGAGGGATCAATCATCTGGGTAGATATGGAAGAGGTGGATCTAGAAGAAGTAGATTATGAAGGGGTAAAGCAGAAAATTTCTTTGGTGTTGAAAGAGCAGATTATAACAATGAAAGATTTGAAGGAGAAGAGAGCAAGGGAGCTACATTTGGAACAAGATCCAGAAGAATACCGAGAGAAGATGGAGACAAATACCTGCTAGTGGTTGGTTGACATTTACCTGCAAAACCAGATAAATGTGTACAATCTGCTTGGAAAAAAAAAAAAACCCTTATAGTTTAGTTCATGAGTGAGAGTTTAGTCTCTTTAATAACTTGGTCAAACTAAAAACTAACATGTTACCGCTTCATTAGGACTAAATTACATCAATTTAAGTTTGGTAGGGACTAAAATCGATCACTTCAAGTCTTTGAATTAATTTTAATTTTAGGGACTAAATAAAATCGTTCATGAGCTAAAGTTTAGGAATTAACTTTGAAGTTGAATTACCACATTTGTTTTTGTTGGTAGTGGTGTTTTTGTTATTGCTAGTACTCTTATTATTAGTGGTTGTGTTTTCTCTCGTGGGATTTTTCTATCTATGTGACTTTCTAATTTTTTTGCTTGAATTGATTTTGTCAAGGTCTTTGTTTTGAGTCTTTGTCAGAGATGGGGTTGTCTAAATTCCAATGTTTGATGTGATTTATGTGTCTTTAGAAGGCAATGGAAGGACCAAGGCAATATCAACACCATTTAGCATTATACATACATGTATTGTTTTGTAGTGAATAGTCATGCAAGAGATGAGGTTGTCATGGTATGCTTTAACTGGAGAGTGACACACGTGGTCTGGGTGGCCATATTTGGGTATGTTGATGTGGGTCGTGTGGCTTGCATTGCCAAACCCAAACAGGCACAACTGATTTCCACACCACCTACTGTAAAAAACAATAACAGAACCCAGGAAACAACTCAACAATCCTTCACTACTATGAGAAATCAGCCTAATCTGGTTAAGAGAAATGGGGTTTTTGAGCTCTCAAACCCACAAATTCAAAGGAGTACACAAAGTTGGCTGAATACTTTACAATAAAACAAAAGGTATGCAACAACCATTCTTCAAAAGCATGAAAGATTACCACTTTGGAAAGCCCAAAAAAGAGAACTTCAGAATAATCAAAGCATCCAAAGTCCCCAAATATATTCACCAACACAATACCTCACCAAACAAACAACCAAAAACTCGGAAGCCAGAACATCAAAAGGCTGGTCCTCCTTCCAATGAAAGTCATAAACACAATAATGCTTAGCAAAGAACAAATTTTTAACCACTCATAGCTTAGCTAAAGCATTAAATGACTGAAATGTACCATACAAAGTGAGTCACTTTTAGAGATCTAACTAGAGCAAAAATGGAGCATTTTTCTTACCAATGTTCCTCCTTGATTCACAATGTAGGCTCAGCAGAAACTACCCCACCCAAAGATTCAATCTTTTTAGCAACAAGGTCATTTCCTTGCAAAGTTCAGACTTTAGAGCTTTGAACAATCTGATACCATCAAGTCCCACATGGATTACAGCAACAAAAACAAACCCATGAAGAAACAAGAAATGGGTCTCTTACTTTGGCAGGTAAATTCTGTGTGGCGGTGGTGGAGGTTCGGCGTGAAGGAAGAGAGGAAGCAGAGGAATGGCGTGAGCTTGCAGAGGAAGCTCTGAGCGTGTGAGCATGAAATGTTTTTTTTTTTTTTGAGGTTATATTGTTACTTTAAGTTGTGAGCGTGTGAACTTTGACGTGGCGTGGTTTCATTGGCTGTTTTACGCCAGTTCCGGACCTAATGTTTTCTAAAATAAAAACCTAAGAGAGTCCGTCAAATTTATATGAGAGTATTTTTGGACTCTTCTCTATAAATAAGTAAATAAAATAGAGCCTTATCCTAAAATAGGGAGCCCAACCAAATGCTAATTGCTAATTATGGTTTGAGATTTGGATACTAACCTCAACATGAGGGGCAAATGTGGAAATCAAAATGACCTGTTTTGGATAGGCTGGCTAGTGACTAGTTGGCTTGACTAAACACAAGCCTACAACAAAGGTTGTCTTTCTGTTTCTCTGTGCGTGACTCTTACTCTCATCAGCCAAAAGTGTCATGCCCCGAACCCAAAAGGGTCCAAGGCATGAGAAATACATCCCAAGGGTACCTGTAGATTTTTCCTTTTCGGCAAATCAAACTATAAGAGATCTTTCTTTTCCCTCCTTTTCCACATGATAAGAATATATAACCATACTAAAATCTCCACATTACAAGTCAAACCTCTATAACACATTTACGAACAATAACTAAAAATCATGTGCCTCCACATAATACATGAATATACTACAAAACTCTGATGATTTAAACGGAAAGTCCCAAAGTTCTCTAAAATATGCAATCCCAACAAAACTCTTGGGCTAACAAGCCTCAAGAGCCCAACTTCTAATAAAATTAACTACTGCAAGCTCCCTTCAAAACAACTAGATCAAATCACCAACCATTAGTAATGTAAGTCTCCCAATTCAGCATAAAACTCCAATCATTACCAATAAGGCAAGCTCTATTCCCATGATATAACTAATTAATCTATAAGACTGTGAAAGATTGAGATAAGTTAAAGCCCAGTAAGTAGCATAATTAATGGGGGTGAAGAAAATACAAGTTTTATCTTCAATAATAATAATAATATGACAAGAATGATTAAATAATGAAACACAAAGTTTCTCAAAGTAAATATTTTGAAACTATATACTATGATTTGTGAGCACTAACAATATAATTTCTAAAGCCATAAAATTTAACATACGGTAATTTATCACAAATATACCATACTACCATATAGACCGGTTAGGAGATCCACCCCTTCACAACTGGCATGATATTGTCCTCTCTGGTATGCAGACTCTTAGCCCCATGAGCAGCAGTTTCACCCACACACAATCAAAGAACCTCTTCCCCCCATGGGCAGTAGGGAAGAACACGTCATCCAAAGTGAAAGGGCACTGACCTTGATTTGATCCAATTGTCACAATGACTATGGAGACCAAATCGGGTGATCATTGGGAAATCTCACATGGCATAGTGTTAAAACCACATAAACTCACAAGTTACATTACTTTGAAACACATAGTTTATATCCAGATAGTTTCAGAAAACCTTAAATAATCCAACTTCTACAAAGTTTGTAAGGTTTTTAACTTCATTCTTGTCAAGAGATTTTCTATCAATTTACCAAATAATACAAGACAAGATAAGTATCTTTAAGTTTTTCAATATACCATAAAATCAATGATTTTCTTATCAAAGATTAAATAAAAAGATGCTCATCTTTCTATATAAACAATTCATGCATTTCCCCAAATGCAATATCAAATATGATGCATTTTCATATATAAACATATATATATTAAGGTTAAGACACTATAGTTTTTAGAAAAATATAGTTTTCATAGGTAGTTTCTAAAAGCGTGTCTAACCCAAAAACATTTATATAATATGGTTATTTTTCAAAATCCCATTAAAAAGCTACTTACCTCGCAACCGCAAAAGCTTAATTCTCCAAACTCCAAAGGAGATTAGCTAGAACCTCAACAATATTAAGCAAACCTAACACAACCAGCATAAAGCTTAAAATTGTATCTAGTTACAATTTAGGAATGGCCAAATATGCACTTAATTAGGCAAGCCTAGCATTTAACCTCATCAATAACATATTCATTTTCCAAAGTTTCTCAACAAATTAATTCACAAGGCATAGACTCCAATTTATAAATTTAACCCATTCAATATCATCTCCAGCATCATGACTAGCTTCCATAAAATTTACATTACATCATTAAGAGACCCATGAAAGTAAAATCAAAATATCTTCAAAGACAAAAAATTTAGAACTTCAACTAAATCCAAATAAACCCAATACCAATAAAAAAAATTAGATTTACCAACTATCACATGTTATAATCCAAAACCCCCAAATTTTTCACCATACATAAATCTTAGGTAATCATCATTAGAACAAACTATAAACCCACTCATCAAATAATTCCACCAATACAAAACTCATACATAAATATCACTTACAATGCTCATAAATTATCTGGGTATTATTATTAAAGCTTAAATAAAAATAACCTCAAGCAAAAGTGTAAAACTTGCCAAAAAAATTAGCAAATTTTACCTCAAATAAAAAGGATGATGATGCTTAGGGTTCTTAAAGATTTTTCCAGTGGTCATGCCGGAAAATGATGGTGGAAATAGTAATATGGAGGCACCGGCAGGAGAGTTTGAAGGAGTGAAGAGGAGTGGTCTACCGAAAATGAAAATGAAGAAAAAGAAAGAAAAGAGAAGGAGAAGTGAGGAGCCGGACAAAGGAGTAAAAGATAAGTGAAAATGAGTGGTGGGAATGGGTGGGGTTGGTGGGGTAGCTGGGAGGCACGTGTGTTCATTAAAAATCTGAGGCGAAAATAGCTAACTATTTTTTTTTTTCTAACTATCTAGTTAGTAGTTTCAGTTTTCAAACTATATCATTTACTAGCATCTCGAGTCTAAGAGACTCGATTTTGGCCTATAAATCGACTCTTAGATGCTCGATTTTCATGGTCTGATGTGGCATCTTTTTCCACATGGAAACCACCTGGAAATCGAGTCTCTAAGACTCGATTTCCAAATCAAAAAAATTTGAAAAAATTTCAAGTATCCAAGTCTCTCATCTACAAACCAAAATACCCAAAAAAAAAAAAAAAATCAGATCACAAAGAGAGAGAAAGAATTCAGACTCGATTTCCAAATCAAAAAAATTTGAAAAAATTTCAAGTATCCAAGTCTCTCATCTACAAACCAAAATACCCAAAAAAAAAAAAAAAATCAGATCACAGAGAGAGAGAGAAAGAATCCAGAAAAAGATCAAGCTGAAATACCATATATGTGTTCATCAGAAAAAAAAAAGAAAAAAAAAAAAAGAAAAACCCAGAAACAAGCTCCAGGCCGGCAAGCCCCAGGCCGGCGCGACCGGGGCCGCAGTGCGGCCAGGGTCGCGCGACCCAGGGCTCGCGTGGCCCGGGTGGCAGCGGTCGCGCGGCCTGCGCGAGCCTTGGGTCGCGCAGGCCGCGCGACCGCTGCGACCTGGGCCGCGCGAGCCCTGGGTCGCGCCGGCTTGGGGCTTGCCGGCCTGGAGCTTGTTTCTGGTTTTTTTTTTTTTTTTTTTTTTTTTTTTTTTTTTTTTTTTTCTTCTGGCTTTCGGCTTCTTTCTTCTTCTTCGGGGTTTTTTTTCATTTCTTCATGCTCTGATTTCTTTCTGGGTGGCTGTGGTTTATATATGTGCTTAGAAATCGAGTGTCAGATACTCGATTTCTACGTGGACGCCACATGGAAAAAGTGCCAGGTGAGACGCGTTCAAAACATCAAAATCGACCCTCAAAGACTCGATTTATAACCCCTAAATCGAGTCTCTTAGACTCGAGATGCTATAAAAAAATATAGTTTGAAACTGTTGACAACTAACTATATAGTTGGGGTTTTATGGCTATTTACCCATTTCGTCCAAAATCTGACTTTACACTTTTTTTTTTTGACTTACTGAAATGTTACAAAAAGAGTTTGAGATTCAGAGAGAAGTTAAAGAGAGAGAGCAAATGGCAGAGTCCAAGACCGTACAAATTTGTTTCGTTACAAATTTTAGTTATTTGCTAACCCCCGGGCACTGTCGGGGCCACGAACAAAAACGAACCTTCTTTTCGCATACAGAAAGCTAGAGTTGCGAATTACACAAACTTCATTACGGTTTTTTTTTTTTTTCTGATATGTTCAATTCAAAGAAAGGAGCATGTATATGGCTATATTTGAACGAAAATAAAACCTTTGGGCTGCTTTAAGAATTAAGATCACCTTTTCCCATTGCTATTTACATAAGTGGTGATTTTAGAAGCATAGTAAAACAAACGTAGCAACAACTGCATTTCTGATCATTAGAAGGTTACGTTCATGCAACTATAAATTTTCGTTGGTTTGGTAGGTCTTACTAAAAAAAACAACACTCAAGAAACCTTTATTGAAAACAACAACAACAGCTAGGCAGCAAGGCCAAGCTCAAAACAAGAAGAGCTCCTAAAGAGGCCAGCAGTAGCAGCAACAACAGTTAGGCAACAAGGCCAGACTCAAAACAAGAAGAGCCCCTAAAGAGCAACAACACTAACTAGTTAGGCAACAATGCCAGACTCAAAACATTTAGAACCCCTAAAGAGGCTAACAGCAACACCAAGGTCAAGCAGAAACAAGAGCTGATCATGAGACACCACACAAACACATCCATTTAATGAGCATATTGAAAGGGTTTTTTGCAATTTGTTAGAGCTTTTCCTTGGCAATCTACAGCTTCTTCATAAAACTTTGGGAACACTTTTGCACCATTGCAACTAGTTTTCATCTCCTCCTGAACACAGTTACGTAGCTGAAGCCGAATCAAATTTTTTGCACTTTGTTACAGCGTTTTCCATGCAATGTTTATTGTGTTAATATATCCTGAATTAATCTATAAATATTTGTTGAAGATTCTATAATTATGTAGGCTAAATACTAATTACTATCTTAAATATTTATAATCCACTTAATAATATAAAATTTACAAAAGAAAAAAAAAAGTGAAAAATAATTACTCAATACTTGATTTCCTAAAAATAAAGTACCATACAAAAAAGAAAAAGAAAAAAAAAAGATAACGATAACCTTAGGTAGATAAAGTGTCAAATTTTAAATCACAAATAGGTAACTTAAATTTTGACCAAACCATAAGTTGGTAAGTTTTAATTTACCCAATTTTAAATTTGAATTTATCAAAAAAAATCTCAATCTCGTTCTAAATTATATTAAATTTTAGCAATTTAATCTCAATTTTTTTTCACATATATTTATTAATGAGGCCAAACTCATTTCAAACTCAACTTTTTATTTATTTTATTTTTCTTAAAAAGAGATAATTTATCAAATTGTTAAGTTCTAAAATACTATTAAAACACATTCAAATCTTAGAGTACCGTACGTGACTATATTTAAGAGTAATATGCATTAATCTATAAATATTTATTGAAGATTATATAATTATGTAGGCTAAATATTAATTACTATCTTAAATATTTATAATTCACTTAATAATATAAAATTTACAATTAACTTTTTGTTCAAATTTATTTACTAAAAGTGTGCTAAAATATATTTATATTTAAAAAAAAAAAAAAAAAACTTGAGATTTTAGAAAGCCGTATGTAAAAGTTTAAAAGCAAAAATCTCAAAACACACTAATCTGTAATTTATTGACCACAATATATATTCCCTTCATGTGCATATATGTTGAGGATATGGTTAGTTTACTTCTCAGACTTTATGTTACTCACATTAAAAAAAACGAATTCCACTATTATTTTAAGCACCATCCACCTTATAATATATATTATTAAAATTTTCTTATATTAATTTTTATTAATGAATTATGAATTATTCTCCCAACACTATAGCCCCACATCCTCACACAGTTGCAGGTTCACTGGCTATTTTAGCAGCAAGGAGATGGTCAGATTGGAAATATATATATATATATATATATTTTTACTGATTTCGAGGGTTTTGTTTGGTTGTGTTGAGATGAGCTTTGTCGTGTTGATATTTAATAACAACTAAACAATGTGGGCTGGCATGGCAGTAACATTGAGGAGAAAAAGCAAAAGGCAGACTAGCTTAAGAATTGTGAATGAGAAAGGAGTAAAACGTAAAGTTTGGCTCTAAAATTAGCTGACATCTATGCCATTTTGGAGAGAGATGAGCATTGTCCACTGGATTAATTACAAGTCAAAATGGACAATTGGTGTGTTCAACTAATACTGGTGATTTTCTAAAGCCAAAGAATGTAAAAGTTCAAAGTATTTCACCCTTTTTGCGTTGTTATTTCAGTACTCAATGACACATCCTCTCTAGGAATCTCTTCGTAATAACAGAATGGAAATCCTAGTGGTTGGGAACGCTGCAGCATAGTAAAGTTGGGGAGAACTGATCTTGGCAGTTCGGCTTCTTTCACGTGTACCTTCAGTAGGATTGCAAGTGAATTAATTGAAGCTGAAAGTAAAATGCTCCCCCAACCCTCTCCTCGTCTTTTTTTTCACATCTTTCTGATATTGACCCATCAGTTTCACTCACCACCCTCCTGTCCTTGGGATTGTTACTTTCTCAGTGGTGACGGTGGTCTGGCCATGGTGGTTTTGAAGAAAGAAGAGAGCAGAATAAGAGAGGAGGAAGAGAGAGAGACGGAGAGATGAGCATCATAAATTTATGATGATACAGTTGTAAAAAATTTTAAGAATGGAAGGCCGGGCAATGAATTGTTTTTGTGCTTGATGCTAAAATATACCAATATATGGCATATAAAAAAGGGGATGTGAATGCTGGTGTTAAAAGTTAAAACAGTGACAAGTCCTAATAAATTCCACAAGCCAAGACAAGTACTACTGTAGGATAAAAAGATCCTTACATTACATCTAAAAATAAACTGATTTAAGTACTTTAAGGTCACACATGAATACATGATCTCACTCTGCCACTTTTAATAATAACAAGTATTACATTCAGCAAAAAATAAAAAATAAATAACAAGTATTACATCATTTTATGCAGAAAACTTTACTATCTGTGGGGGTAAAAGCTCAATATTGTGTATTGGGCCTGGGGCCTCATTTTTGGGTTAAGTTATATCCGAAGAGAAGAAAATAATTGGGAAGGATTCCACATGGGAAATATTCCTAGAAATGATTGTGGAGTGTAGTTCGAAGAGATCATCAGCCGGCCGAAGAGCTTATTCTCCTCGGATACAGAGCGTCTCGATCAAACAAGTACCTGAGAGGTTCAAGTGATCTTCCTAGCAACTCCAATGATAAGGATAAGCTTTGGGCGTGTCTAGAGATGATAAGAACAGAGAAATATCTAAAGGAAAAAGCTGCTACCACCGTGTTTAATGCACTGCAGCAACTTTTCTGGCCGCATTTATGTGGAGAAGACCCCTGAACAGTGCAACTTCAACTTTCAACACTCCTGAAGAACTAAAGAAGATATTTGATGTGACATATACTCAAGTGATTGCTTGGATGAAGAACAAGTGTACGATGAAGATGGTTCAGAAGGGAACTATATAAACGAGAAAGGTCTCTAAAGAAAGGGGATCGGAAAAAAGAGAATAAGAGGTGGATAAAGACTTTACTGTAGCTCTAAGAACTGTAATCACTGTTCGATCAATAATATATCTCTTCGGACGTCAATTCATTTCGTTTTTACGCGTATTTTTATGTTGGTTCATACATGGATATTATAGTTGACCATTACTAAATTCACAATCAATCTAGCTCTTTCATCCACTCTCTACAAATTCATTGTTTTGGGCTTGGGTTACAAATCCTAACCCTACACTACCCATTAAAGAGAATCCAAATTTAGTGACTTGGCAGGGTTTTTTTTTTTTTTTTTTTTTTTTTTTTTTTTTTTTTTCACTTGTTCCATCAGTATCAGTAATAAGCTGCAAGTGAATTAAATGAAGCTGAAAGTAAGATATCAGTGAAGATAAAAATGTAAAAATGGCAAGCTGTTAAAATGGTAAGCTACCTTTTTCTGTCAAAAAATATATATATATATATATATATTATTTGTCATAAATAGTACCAAAAAATGTAATGGATCTATAAATGGTAGCAAAAATAGGCTGAATACTGAAATAATTTTTATTTTTTATTGATATCCAAACAGAAGCTTTGTATCATTATTTATAGGGTTTTAACGTATGCCACATGTTAATAAATTATTTTTGGAAAAATTTTATTGGGAGTTGAAAAAATTGTCACAGGTTTTTCAATTCCCAATTGTATTTTAGCTCTGAAATTGTTGTAGAGGTTCTAAAACAAATCTCACAAATTTATGGTGTCTTCATATCATTATTTATATTGTTCCAATCCTTTTTGCTTGTTCCAATCCAAACTTTTCTTTTTTTTACAAAAAAAAAAAAAAAAAAAAAGCTTGTTATTTTGTGCCCTTATACATCCATCTGGACCTATTCATCTTTGGCCAACTACTTTTAGCTAACATATTTATTATTAGACTAAAATACAAAATTGACCCTTACTTTTTTCAGATTTTATTTCAGTTCTCTAACTTTACTTTATTTTATTTCAGTCCTCTAAGTTTCAGATTTATTCAATTAAGACATTTCCATTAAAGGTAGATCATTCAACAACTGATAAATAGATGATCCAATATTTGTTTTGTTCCTGCTCTGTAACTTATAAACAGATGATCTAATATTTTTTTGGTTAGATTAATGTATGGTATTAGAAAATTATTTAGGGCATACATTAATAATCAATTTTAAGAATTTTTTAAATGAAAATTTGAAAATGCTATTTAAAAAGTTATTCACTTTTTTATTTTTTCTTAAAAATTTTCTTTAAAGACATACGTCAGTACAACCTTTTTTTTTTTTGCATTATTTTGTTAATTTTTAATTATTATTTATATAATCACTTTTCAAAACACATATATCATATTATTTATTTTATACTTTATTTTATTAAATTATTATTTCTTTTTCAATTTTTTTATTACTCTCTCAAAGCATTTCTCTCTTTAGTATGCTAGCAAATAAGTATTAGAAAATGGATTTACATATGAATAGTAACCACATATATTTACATTGTTACTATAACAACAATTCAAATTTACAGAAAGTTACATAAGTTGATCGATGAGGATAATTTTTTAAATTAAATTTGTAAAATTTACCACTTATGCTATACATTACATGAATGTTTTTAGTGTTTGTTTGAAAATAGTTTATTTTAACTTTTTGTTAAATTTTTTTTTACTGAAAAAGTGCTAAATTATATTTTATATTTTGAAAAAGTGAGAAAAAGTAAGAAAAATTGAGATTTTAAACAAAGCCGTATATAAAAGCTAAAAAGCAAAAATCTAGCTTATAAGTTGATTCAAAACACACCAATTTGTAATTTACTGACCACTGTATATTGATGTGGTTAATTATTACTGGTTCTTATTTGAATTCACTATTAATATCACTTTTTCACTTACCAATAACTACTCACCACATTAACATTTTTTGTAAAAAATATTATAAAATAGTTTGTAACTCTAGCACTTCCTAATATAAAAACTTAATCTCAATATAAGATTGAACACTTCGACTTGTTCACTACTATATATAGGTACAGGTGTACAACCAAGAATTTTCACCTAGAGGCTGAGATAGTATTAATACAATAATCATAATTCATAAATATGTTGAATACAAAATTATCAAATTTAATATAATCAGTTAAGATAGTTCAAACTTTCTATTAAAAAAAAAAAAAGTTAAGTTAGTTCAACTATCTCTGTGTGGGTGGGGGGGGGGGGGGCATTAGTACAATTAGAGTATCCACATCAGTAGATGCAAAAATTTTGTAAATCTGCACATTTTAATCCTACTTTTTCTATTTTACACTCCAATTTTTATAAAACATCAACATAAGTTTGTCTATTATACACACTATTTTCTTTAAATAATCATTTTATATTCTTTTTTTTATTATTTCAACATCCTCCCTGGTCAATCCCACTTTCTCTCTTTTCTTTTTTGAACACTTCTCTCTCTCTCTCTCTCTCTCTCAGTGAATTTTCTTTCTTTTTCTTCTTTCTCTCATTTTTCTTTATCCGTTAAGTTTTCTTCTTTTGCCCCTTTCTTCACTGGAAAACTCCATTAATAAACCAGAAAACTCCATAAACAAACCAAAAAACTTCACTTCAACACAAACCTATGTCAATCTAAGTCCATTTGGGTTGGATCTAGCGATGGCAGCAAGGCAGATGTGGTGGCAGTAGCAAGGCAAATGCGACAGCAGCAACAAGGTAGATTCGGCGGCAGCCATGGTGGCAGATTTGACTGATTTTCATTGGGTTTTTCATGTGGGTTTATGTTGGATTTTTCATATGGGTCTTCTGTTGGATTTAGTTTTTATTGATTTTGGTTTGGATTTGGAATGGGTTTTTCGGCGGGTATGGGTTGCGGTGGTGATAGTTGGGTTGTGCTAAGGGTCGTCAATGAGCCGGGTCGGGTTGGCCTGACCTATTTTTACTTGGCCCAAGGGCACAATGAGCTCGGCATAATGGACTATTAACTAGTTAACGGGCCGGGTCGGGCTGAGCCGAAAGAGAAAACCCCAGCCCACGACCCTGTCCATGGGCAATGCCCATTTTGTCTTTAACAGGCTAGGCTACTAGGTTGGGCCTAATGGGCTACCTATGAGATTGTGTTAGCATATTATTTTTAGAAATAAATAATCAATTTTTAATAAGAGAATAATTAGTTTAGTTTTTTTAAAAGGAAAGAATCAAAGAATTTAATACTTAATTACAATTTTTTTTATAGTCAAATCTATTTAATTTTTTATTTTGTTGATGGAAATTTATTTAATTTTTTTTAAATTAGGCTTCAAATAGTTTTTTATTTTTATCTTTAGTAAAAAAAAAAAATCAAATGTTTAATTCAAATTTGCTAGACTACTAGAAAAATATATATTTAGTAAACTAAGTTTAGCACAATTACTTTAAATATCTTAGTGGTTGGGAGAGTTCTCTTAAGAAATTCTATTACAATATCTCAAGATCAATCCTTCATACACTTCTTATATATTTTTGTTAAAAATTCTAAGTTATTAGACTAGGCAACGGGTTGGGCCAACGGGCTGGGCTACTGGGCTAGCCCACCAGGTGCCCATGGGCATAAAAACTAGCCCACGGCCTAACCCATTGGGCTAGTGGGCTATCCATGAGCCTCAATAACAATGGGCCGGGTCGCCCATTAGCCCGATGGGCTGCCGGGTTTTTGGGTTGGGCCATGGGCCATGGGCTATTTGATGACCCTTAGGTTGTGCTGAGTTGGGGTTGCGGTGGTGATGGTTGGGTTGTGCTGAGTTGGATTTTTCTATTTGTCTTCTTCTTCTTTGCTGAGTTGCTGTGATCGTTGGGAAAGAGAGGGAACCCGAATGAGGTGGAGAGTCAGATCATAGAGAAAAAGAGAGAGTGAGGTGGAAAGAGAAAAAACAATAAAATATTAAATGCATATGCTACAGTAACCGTGCATATATGAACGGTTACTGTAGCAATTGTGCATTTATACACAATTTTACATCTGATGTGGGTTTTTTTTTTGCTCAAAACGTGTAAAATTAGTTACTTTTTCCATTTTGCACATACTGATGGGGATGCTTTAAGTAAAGTCTTTTGTTATTGAATAAGAGATTTTCGCATCAAAGTTATGCCTGACAATAGTAGCATCTTTATTCTTAAAGCATACTCCAATCGTTTATGACTTGCTGAAATTTGTTTTAGCTTTAATATGACTCAAGAATTAATCTAAAATGAACTTAAAAATGATTTGTTTTCTCATTTATATAAATGTTACTCGCATTAAAAAATGAATTCCACTATGATTTTAAGCATCATCCACCTTATCATTCATATTATTAAAATTTTCTCATATTAATTTCTTTTTAACGAATTATCCACCCAACACTACACAGCCCCACATCTTGACACAGTTGCAGGTTCACTCTACTATTTTAGCAGCAAGGAGATGGTCAGATGAAAAAAAAAAAAAAAAGACAGATCATTTATTACTGATTGCGAGGGTTTTATTTGGTTGTGTTGATATTTGATAACAACTAAACAATAGGGGCTGGCATGGCAGCAACATTGAGAAGAAAAAGCAAAAGGCATACTAGCTTGTGAATTGTTAATGAGAATGAAGTGTAAAACGCAAAGGTTTGTTTTAAAATAAGCTATCTATGCCATTTTGGAGAGAAATGGGCATTGTCCATCGGATTAATTACAAGTCAAAATGGACAATTGGTGGTTCAACTGATATTGGTGATTTTCTAAAGCCAAAGAATCAAAAAGTTCAAAAGTATTTCACCCTTTTTGCGTTGTTAGTCAATACTCAATAAAGTCAGTGTGTTTGTGTGTCTAATGAAGAAACAGGTCATAAGTACCATGTACTGGGTTCTGCACAATTATAAATTCACATAAATTAAGGCACACTAATTATATATCTTTAAACCTTTACTGGGTTATGCAGAATTATTTTAAAGAAACTTTAAAAGTGACAATACTTTTATGAGGCACGGATGTGTTAGTTGAAGACTGAGCTGCACTGCATTGTCTACGTACTCTCTCATTAGTTGAACAACACGTACAAAGAAAGCTCATGGTGAAAACAAAGCCAAAAATGTTTTATTAGTTAGTGTGAGCCTTGATATATCTTTATCCAAAGCCTTGAACCCTTGCAATCTCTATTCAGTGAGCTTTATCAAACCCAAATACCATTTTCTTTATCACTCAGATTGAAGAGAATTGGACACAGAGATCTTCCTTTCTGTACTAGCTTAATTTGTGCATTTCTCAAAACCCAATTCTTTATAATTTACATTTTTTTTTTTTTTTTTTAATATCTTGCAGTTTTTTTACTTTTTTTTCCCCATGTATTTATATATTTGCGCTTAGGTTTTGGAGAACTGCATGTGCATGTGTTTGCAAGTTATTTATTTTTTAGTTTTTAACTTGTCAAACACTTTTAAAGTTTTTTCCACTTCATACGGGCATATATTCATAGATAAATCCTGATTCATCTATCATAGATAAATCCTGATTCATTCTATCTAATTTTAGTATGAGAATTGACTTTTGCATGCATGTATTAGAGCGAACTCTCTCTTTTTAGTGGCGGTGAGAGGGACTCCGATTGTGAGAGAACTCTCTCTCTCTCTCTCGGAGAACCGCTTTTTGCCGTCCCTCTCCTCTTTGTTTTTCTAATTTCAATTTGTAAATGATTATTTTTTCATGTGTTTTCATATGATAGACACATGAGTTACGTTACTCAATTTAACAGACTATACTAATTTGACAGATGAGTAAAGTTCAAAGAGTAAATTGGTTAGGGGTGTAATGGCCACCACTAAAAATTCAAAAAAGTAACATTGAATATATGAAGTTATGCAAACTAATGTGGCACTCATTTGGAAAACTCAACAAATTTCATACCTAGCAATAGAGGGCACGACAATTTTCTTCACTCACACGAAAAATGACCACTTTGAAAGTCTTAGTGGCCTCAATCAATTCAAAGGCACAAACATCACCTACTTCCAGATTATTGTCCTTTGCAAATGCTTTCCAACGACAGTTAAACCTACATTTTAGATTCTCATCAGTCCTTTTGCAAAACTCAACAGGCCAGTTACTCCCATCGGAAACCCAAAGGTTGACATCACCATGCAATATATTTGAATATTTCTTCACAAAGTCCTTTGGTATATTCTGTTGAAAAAAGATAATGAAGAAAAAAAAAATTAAGGAAAGAATATTTCTTTTCTAGTGAAGAATGAAACTAAAAAGTTGGTTGCCCAAAAGAATGCATTGCTACCAAATTTCCTCTCTCTTAAATGTATATCATCATGCAAAGTGAACACTGGAGAACTTTTGATGATCAAGTAGTTATTAAATTGAAAACTTACCAAATTCCGATCCAAGTACGACTGTTGAATGACAACCTTGAAATACGGATTTTTAGGTTTGAAAGCACTTGCTCTTTGAAGTGCTCTAGCTATTTCATTGTTGTTCAATGGCTGGATCATTCTAACAACCTTGGATTTCAAGCATTGTGTAGTCGTAGAAATTCCTTTAACGCCTTTTGCTGAAAAATTAAGTTAAACATGATTATGAAAACATAATAAACTAGGGACTTTGACTCAAACATGATTATATGAAATTTGCATATTGGAAGTGATTGCAATTTTACCACTTGAATTAGTTTTCATGATCTTGTGGGGTCGAAAATATGGTAATGGTGATTTATCCCTTGTTTTTGGGCTTGGTGGAAAGCTGCCTAAGAATTCAATAGAACTATAACTCTCAATCTCTTCCATATTAGGAGCTATAAGTTCATTATGAAGCTTGCCCTTCCCACGATGAGAAGTATTGAAATGATAGTCTATTTCTGTTGCACTCTCATCAAATATGAGTACATAGAAGTGGGAATTTCCTTCGTATCGGAAAACTAAGAAGTGCCCCTGCTTTACTGAGTAGTACTTTGCAAATTCTGGCCAGCCCTTTTGTAACCAAACCTCACCATCACTTTCTGTCAGTTCTACATTCCATTCTGCACCACTTGGAAGTTTAAGAAATGCAGAGTTTGACAGCTCCTGTCCATATTTCCTTGTAAACTTTCTAGGAATTCCCTGTGAAGAATGAGTCTATAATTAAGTTTTTCACATAAAATACAATATGATGTATTAAGCACACACACATACACACACATTGTTCTTAATAGGAAAAACGTGGTTTCTATTTCTAAACAACAATATTTAGAAAATTGGAGTAATGGTTAGTTGACTTGGTTCCATTCCACTATCAAAATAATTCTTGCATCTTATCTTTATTATAATAAAATGCAAATAAAAAGCTTCACCCCTTTCTACTATTATACATTTATACTCTATATATCTTTGAGAACCAACCAAAGTTATTCCACTATCTTATGGTTTGCATGAATATTTACTCTGCAACTAACAATGAAAAAAAAAAAAAAGAGGGGAAAGGGGAGCAGGTATGAGGAATTCTTTATATTCTTCTATTTTTATTATTTAAATCCCTGTAGTGTTGGCAAACAACAACCTTTTCTTTTAAGTCCATTTAGTTTTTAACATATTTGCTCATGTACAGTTTTTTAAAAAGAAAAAAAGAAAAGAAAAGAAAAACTTCATTTTCTCTATTTACAATTATACTTAAAAATAATTTTCATTAAAAAAAAAAAAAAAATCCAAATGGACTCCTAATCTAGCATAACAAATCTTCAGCAGCCCAAAGTGCAAACAAAGTGATAGCTAGGAAGGCCAAAACTAGAATAAATATATTTGTAGGTGAAAGGGGAACCATACTGCTACTAAACAGCTGCTTGTATCCAAAATTGTATAGACTAAAAGTCTGTTTTTCCTTTTCTTTTTCAAAGAATGCCAGCCCAAAAACTTAAAATCAATAAGAACATTAAATAATAAAAAGAGTTCTTTAAATAATTTTATAAAATTGTATTAAAAAAATAAAAAAGAACAAAACCAACAACATCAACTCTTCTTGGCCCAACCTGTCCCAAGGTACATGCAACTTGCAAGTCGCAAAGCTCAAAATATGAGGTGAAAAAATTACAAAGTTCAACAAGCTAGCTAGACTCTTTGGTTCTACATGTATCACTGTTTTTTGGAGTTATTACCTTACATTAAAATTGTAAACTTTTTTCCCAAACAAGAGACCAAGGCCATCATCTTACATTTGATCCGATTAGTTTAACAAAGTAGTAGTTCTTAAATAGCACAAAAAGTGAGATAGATGAATATACTTACAAGCTTCCCATCTCGTAGACAATTGTTGAGAACGATCTTGAAAAAATGTGGAGCATTCGCCATAACTGCTGCACTGTCAATGTCTCTATCTCCCGCCTTGTATAGTTCAACAAAGGCTTCTTAGTTTTGTATCTTGAGGTTGTGGGTAGTTCTTCTCACCTCTCAATATCTATACAATATAATTAATGTTTTCTGATACAGAGTAGCTGAACCTTTATAGTAAAGCATTATTATAATAAATGAGCTACCAAGTTCATGCTAGCTGCATGTGTTCTTAATGCTTTGTGAAGAAGACGTACAGAGAAAGAGGGATTGAGATCCCGCAATAGCACAAATCTCAGCCGTTGAAAGCATCCAATGGCTCCTGTGAGGTGCTAGCTCATCAATCCGCGTGAAGTTGAAAAAATAATGATATGAAGACACAATAAATTTGTGAGATTTAATTTAGAAATCAGATATGGTATTGGTAAACCCTTGCAACGATTTCAGAGCTGAAATACAATTGATTATGTGTCTGTCAGCGATTTGTAGCTGTCTTTAACACTTTTATCTTCACTGACATCTTACTTTTGCTTCATTTAATTCACTTGCAACGTATCACTGAATGAGCTAGTGAAAAAGAAATGTTAAGCAGGTTTTTGGTCTATTTTCGTGCCTTTGTCCTGTTTTCCTGCTCTGTTTTCCTTGTGTGTTCTGATTGCGAGGTTTTTGTTTGGTTGTGTTGATATTTGATAACAACTAAACAATGGGGGCTGGCATGGCAGCAACATTGAGGAGAAAAAGCAAAAGGCATACTAGCTTGAGAATTGTGAATGAGAATGCCATTTTGAGGAGAAATGGTCATTGTCCATTGGATAAATTACAAGTCAAAATGGACAATTGGTGGGTTCAACTGATACTGGTGATTTTCTAAAGCCAAAGAATCAAAAAGTTCAAAGTATTTCACCCTTTTTGTGTTGTTATTCAATGCTGTTATATGACACATCCTCTCTAGGAATCTCTTTGTAACAATAGAATGGAAATCCTAGTGGTTGGGAACACTGCAGCATAGTAATTTATAGTCAATGAAGGAACACAAACCAAACAAACTGATCTTGGCTAGTTTGGCTTCTTTCACGTGTACCTTCGGTAGGATTGCAAGTGAATTAATTCATATCTTTCTGATATTCACATAAATTAAGGCACACTAATTATATATCTTTAAACCTTTACTGAGTTCTGCAGAATTATTTTAATGCAACTTTAAAAGTGACAATACATTTATGAGTCGCGGATGTGTTTAGTTTGTTCTAAAAGGGTGTTTTAAAATGCGCAGAAATACGTGCTGTGAGATATAGCAAAACGTATGAGTGGTGTTATGGTGGTTTAAAATGATGAAATGGTGCTTTAAAATGTGAGAACAAACATAGCCTTGAAGACTGAGCTGCACTGCACAAAGAGAGCTCAGGGTAAAAACAAAGCCAAAAATGTTTTATTAGTTAGTGTGAGCCTTGATATACCTTTAAATCTCCAAAGCCTTGCACCCTTGCAATCTCTATTCAGTGAGCTTTATCAAACCCAAATACCATTTTCTTTATCATTCAGATTGAAGAGAATTGGACATGGACATCCTCCTTTCTGTTCTATAGCTTAATTTGTGCATTTCTCAAAACCCAATTCTTTATTATTTACATTTCTTTTTATCATTCAGTTTTTTTACTTTTTTTTCCCCATGTATTTATATATTTACGCTTAGCTTTTGGAGAACCGTGCATGTGTTTGCAAGGTATTTATTTTTTAGTTTTTAACATGTCAAACAATTTTAAAGTTTTTTCCACTTCATACGGGCATATATTCATAGATAAATTCTGATTCATTCTATCTACTTTTAGTGGTTGAGATTTAACTTTTGCATGCATTGTTGCAATTACAGTGTAGTAGACCTTGCCAGCTTAAAAAAAAAGGCCATTCAGTGAGAAGAAAACAAAGCTAACGGCAGCCCGTTTTCTTCTCAAAACAAAGCTAAAGGCCATTCAGTTAGCTTTGTTTTCTTCTCACTGAATGGCCTTTTTTTTTAAGCTGGCAAGGTCTACTACACTGTAATTGCAACAATGCATGCAAAAGTTAAATCTCAACCACTAAAAGTAGATAGAATGTTGTTTTAGCTGCATCATTGATTTTTGGCAGTACTCCACGTATTGATTTCTGTTCTTACTATTCCATTTGGGATACACTAGAATGCCTACAAAACCACATTTAGGATATTAATCATCCCAAAATATTTTGTTCAAGTCTCTGTAGAGCATACATTATTGTATTTGAGTGTACAACTAGAATTGACAATTCATCAAGATACACAGCAGCCCACCAAGCTAGCTTGCAAATCACCATTTCCTTTAAGATAATTGGTAGCCCAACCCACCATGTCCAGCCAGTTAAACCGACGATCCCCATTTTAGATTTTCCTTTGCGGTGACAATGCTCATTGTGGTATAAATATCAAATCTTGGCATTCATGTGCAATGTGAGTCCAGTGTTGTCACTAGAATACTTGGTTTAAATTGCTTTAGGGTTCGTTTGGTTGGAAAAGTGGAAAAGTGGGAGGATGGAAAATTAGTGGGCGGATGAAAAGATTTAGTTTTTCCTTATGTGTGTTTGGTTGGAGGGATGGAAAAGTGGGAGGGTGGAAAACTTTTTTGTTTGGTTGGAGAGAAAAAGGAAAGAATAGAAAATGTAGTTTATATAAATTGATTATTATGTCCTTATTATATAATAGTGGGAAAGTGAGAGGGGTAGGTGAGTGTAATAAAGTGGGGTATTTGTATAAAATGTATTTCTCATCACTTTTCCCTCCTTATTTTCCTCTTAATTTGGGAGAATAAAAAAAGTGGGCCCAGTAGGGAAAACTTTCTCCCTTATTTTCTGTCTTTTTTATTTTCTTTCCTCAATCAAACAGTGGAAAACAACATTTTTCACCCTATTTTCCTCTCTCTATTTTCCATCCTCCATGTCTTCACCCCAACCAAACACACCCTTAATCTTCATTGAGAGAGAGAGAGACACACTAATACTAACTGGCCGTTTTGATTGTACAAGAATATGTGAAAGCCCTCATCCAAACAAGTATTTTACAGAGTCAACAGGGAATTCCATTAATTACTAGCTGTTTTGATCCATTGGAACAGTTCGATGAACACGGAGTAGTCATGACCTAGCCATACATCTCTCAACCCATCCTCCTATAATGTCCATACTAGTAAATAATTTGTGCAACCCCCTACCAAAAATGAAGAAAAATTGGGATTACTAAACCAAAATCTTGCCATAAGAACATCGTAAGTCAAAAACAACATTCTTGAAATGTCTCTTTATACGCTAAACTAGTTCTATCATAATGAATCAATCATCTCTAGTCCCTCTTTTAAGTATAACAACTCTAAAGCTTGCTTGACATGGCTACCAAAATAAAGTGTAGCAGGCCGTAGGCATAAATCGGGCTGCCATACTAAAAGGCATAAATTGGGCTGCTAACAATAATCCATGGTCTTAATAAGCTGCCTATTCACTCCCTCAACTCTTGGTACAGTCTAGGTGTTGTTCATGAGTGCTAAATCAGAGTTGCCTATTGTCATTGATGATGCCGAAAATCTCACCAGTGAGTTGCACAATGCTTGTACGCTCGAAACGATACCTGCACAACAAAAAGGAGAAGACCTAACAGAGAGCACCGGTATGGTGCCGGCCAAATACGCTCCGAAGGTCAAGTTAGAACTTCTTTCAACTCTAGAGTGCTAGAGAGGGGTTAATTATGCGTACCTCGATTTGTGAAGGTATTGAGGCTTTTATAGTAGTAGGGGGTTGACCCCTCTTTCTTGGAGTAGAAGTCTTTTCCATATAGGAATTCTTATGAGCGCAGATTGCGGAGCCCTTTCCTTATAGGATTCTATCATTGAGCGTGGTGGCCAAGCAAAGGTTTTATAGGAACCGTCGGCCTTTGACCCGTCAGCTTGTCTCGTTCCCTACGACAACGAAGGGCCGTCAGCCTTTTGAACGGAATTAGCATTTAATCCTTTCGCGGATTTTCATTTCCGTCAGTGTTTAGAGTTACCAGCGTCCGTCGAGGCCTAGCCCGTCAGCCTGAGGAGAGGCTGACGGGTTAAGCCTATGGTACTATGATTCTTCCTTATCAGTCATGTTCAATGCAAAATTAAGGTCTCACGTTTCGTAATCAAAAGCTACATGAATTGTGGCCTATCTAATATCTATGCAGAGTCTTACCAAAATACACAACTCATATTACCTCATCTAAGGCAAGATAAATTTGTGTCAACTAACTCTAATTGCTACACCAACATAAGGGATACAATGTGCTTGTTACGTTTATGCCAACAAAATGCTGTATGATAAACCTAACATAAACTAAATACTATGCATTAATACAAATATCACAAAAAGGAGTGTAGCATGCAATGACTCGAACTCAATTCAAAGGTTTAGATACATTACTTTTCATGTAACGTTAAGCTTAAATTAATGCCTATATTGCAGCAAATTGAAGCCTATGGTTTTGGTATACTATCTTTCAAGAATTTAATATAGCGTTACTAAATGCCAAAAATATAATCAGCCAGAGTGTCATTAAAATATTTCAGTATTGACAATTCATCAAACTTAGAGGCTGTTTGCTTCAGTTTTTTAATTTTGGGCTTTTAAAAAAAAATGACGATTTACAATTCCTGCTTAGATGATGCAACACATAAATGCACTTTTTTTAAAATGTTTATAAGACTGAAAAACACAATTTCAAAAGTCAATCAAAGGCCCTACGGTCATATTTTCAAACTGACAATGTGATTTTGACCCAAAAAGCTCTAACCAAACATGAACTTTAATAGGGAAAATTAGACTCCCAGATGCACCCTAAAATAATTTCAATATTATCAAATTTATAATCCCAAAATTCATAACAGATCGATCAATTTAGCTAAAGTATTTTCTCTAACAATTATCAACTAATCTAACAAAGTAGAGAGAGGAATTAGGTGGGCACAACCGTTGAATAAGAGTTTTCACATTACATTTGCAAAGCAAAACTTAGTATTAAATAAATAAACTTAGTATTTTTAGAGCATCAAAGTAGCTTAAATTAAAACATCTTCTTCTCAATATATATATATATATATATATATATATATATATAACACAACATCTCTATATCGATGTGATAAAAAGCTCAGAACATTGGTCTAAAATTTTGCAATAAAATGCCATTATTAGTCTTATTTGCTACAAGTGAACATACATCTCTTTGACTGACTCCAAGTAGAACAAAATTGGCATTTGAGAGGACAAGAGTCAAAGGAATACCCTGTTGTTGCTTGAGAATGACACCAAAATTATGAGAACTTACTGTTTAATATTTTTTATTTTTAGTTATGTTTTTTTTTTTCCTAAAAATATCTATTTTTTATTTTATTTTATTGATTTTTTAAAGAAAGAAATTTTTGAATAATCAAAATTACTTCATTTTTGGTATTTTACAGTAAATCACCTAAATTTTATGGTGATGAATTTTGAAATTGTGAAACCTTAAGAATTTATATATTATTTTTAAATATTTTGTTATTTTTGACATTCAATTTATCCTTTTTTATTTATTTATTTCTACTTGTAATATGATCTAACTTGATTGAATCGACCGAACTCAACCCGACTCAACCCATTTGCTAGGCCTAAAAATAAAAACCTAAGAGAGTCAGTCAAATCAATATGAGAGTATTTTTGGACTCTTCTCTCTAAATAAGTAAATAAATTAGAGCCTTATCCTGAAATAGGGAGCCCAATCAAATGCTAATTGCTAATTATGGTCTGAGATTTGGATACTAACCTCAACATGAGGGGCAAATTTGGAAATCAGAATGATCTGTTTTGCATAACCTGGCCAGTGACCAGCTGGCTTGACTAAAACACGAGTCTACAATTTCTGTTTCTGTGTCTCTCACTCACTCTCATCAGCCAAAAGAGTTTGAGATTCAGAGAGAAGTTAAAGAGAGAGCGAGAGAGGAATAGAGAGAAAATGGCAGAGTCCAAGACCGTACACTCACCGTTGCTGACATATTTTTCCATGCTATCTCTACTCACACTCTGTCCACCCTTTGTTATCTTACTGTAAGTCCTTTCCAATTCTTTTTTTGTTTTTTGGTTTGTTTCTCTGGAAATGATTTTCCAGAGAAAAATGAGAAATGGGTTTTGATGTGTAATGGGGTGTGATTTGAATTTCAAGTGAAGGGACATTAGAGTTACACCTGAATCTCATTGATCTTTCGATTTTCTGTTTTTTACCATGAAAACGTTTTTTTCTAGCAAGGAATGAATTTTCTGAGTTAAAAAAGAAATGGGTTTTGATGTGTAGTGGGGTGTGATTGTATCCAAGTTATGTGAAATCCTGATGGATTCATCTAAATATTATCACATGCATAAATTAAGATTAAAACAAAATGTTAAATTTTGTAAAGGGATAAGCTTTGGTTGAGATGTATTTTAGTAGCTGATTGCTAAGTTCTGCTCCATTCATATTGGGTATTGATATCGGAATTTGGCATTTCTTTCAGATGGTATACAATGGTACATGCTGATGGGTCTGTGTCCCAAACTTTTGATTACTTGAAGCAGCATGGGCTTCAGGGACTCATAGATATATGGCCAAGACCCACTGCCACTGCTTGGAAAATTATTGCTTGTTATTCAGCCTTTGAGGCTGCACTTCAACTTCTTCTACCTGGGAAAAGGGTTGAGGGCCCAATATCTCCAATGGGAAATCAACCTGTTTATAAGGTATTTGATACTATTTGTTGAATTTTTCTGAGTGATTTGTCAGTTTTGTCGCATTTATGCTTGTATACTTGATAGATTATCAATTTAATTATTTTTTGCTTTGAATTTTCTTGTGCTCTGCAAAGGGAGGAAAATTCGCTACTTATATATTTATATTATTTGATAAGTAATGTGAATTTTATTCAAATCATAAAAAGAGTTGCCAAAGTATACAGGAAGTATACAAATGGAGACCAAAACAATCAAATACACAAATCACAAGCTTCCATCAACTTCCTTCCTACGATGGGCATCAAATCCAGCCTTTTTGTAAACAAAAAAACTAATTTTTTTTTTTACTTGCATATATTACTTAGTTGTTATATGTTAAAACTAATGTTTTACTTTATGTTATTCTTATGCTCTAATGCATGTTGCAGGCAAATGGTGTGGCAGCATATGTAGTGACTTTGGTTACCTACCTTGGACTTTGGTGGTAAGGACTCTTCCCATCAAATCCAGTGTTTAAGCGTGTCCATCTGGTTTTTGAGTGTGATATGTCGTGTCCTTTGAAGAGTTGGTGTATCTTCTCTCAGCTGCTGCTTTTAGCAGTCTTTGTTTTGTAGTTTCTTTGTGAGGGAAGTGCAGAGTTATTGATCTCTGTGATTATTGTGGATTGCATAGAAAATTTGTTTATTTGTCATGTCTTTAGTTATTGATGCACTAAAATGTTAGAATACCAAGCAAGAAAAAGCAGTATTATTGTCATTCTGGGTTTTTGTGCTGTGTTTTTCTCTTAATGAAAAGTTACGAAATAGTATTTTGGCATCAAGAAATCATGATATGACTTTTTCTTACTCTGCTATGGTTAGTACCTGATTATTGATCTTTGAATACTTCGCATCACTAGCCTTACTGTCAAATTAGAAATTTCCATTTGCTTCTTTGAGTTCTTTCTCACTTTTAGCAACTTTATATTTCACCTAATACCCTTATCTAGAAGACTATATTAAAGGTTTTGTGGTGTCTTACTTTACTGACTCTCTAATCAGTTGATTTTCAAATTGCTTGTTCCTATTTATATGAACACATTTCTCTTTTTGGATGCCTTGTAGTCGTCTTTTTCAAGCTACATATATCACTGGCTTTGGTTTTTTATATGTCAATACCACTTAAATTTCAAGGTTATTTGATCTTTTTCCTTTCTATGTTCTTCAGGTTTGGGATATTCAACCCCACAGTTGTTTATGATCATCTGGGAGAAATATTTTCAGCGCTTATTTTTGGAAGCTTTGTCTTTTGTATTTTGTTGTACATTAAAGTGAGGATTGAACTTTGATGTAAAAATTCTTTTGCAAGTTGCAACACACACAACTTCAGTTTATATTTCTATAACTAACGGTTTATGTATATTAGGGTCATGTTGCACCATCTTCCACTGATTCTGGTTCATCTGGAAACGTAATAATCGATTTCTACTGGGTAAGTGTCTTCAGATATATATGATTTTCAGATTTTATGTATCTAATTTTTATAATTTACAATTGATTAATAATGTGGTATACTTTTCTAATCATTATCGCATATGATGTTACAATAGTTTACTTTCCTCATTTTCCTTAGTAAAGTTTGTCCAGTATCTTATATATTCTGACTCAATGTGACCGTTTTATTATATTTTTAAAAGTATTTCTGCATCTTTAAGATCCTTTGTAGTTCTAAGAATGTGAGAATAAAGAACTTTGCGTATATTCTGCAGCTGTCTGACTTTTTTTATATTGTTGTTTGATTAAGTGTCACTCTTAAATTTTGATGTTGCTTTCTGTACCCTTTCGTGTCACATATCAAGACCATGCTATCAAGAATCCACATGTGCTACCATTTGAAAATGAAAAATAATTAAAGACTCCATCTTAATATGGGCCTTTCAGTTTATCTATCAGTACCAGGCTATTAATCATCCACATTTGCAACAAAAGTGTACTTAAAGAGATGAATTCAGGCTGCCAAATACCTAGAAATTCTTTGGTGCCCCTTCTCTTGTACATTTTTTGTGTGCTTCTCTTTATTTATCTGATGATTATGCAAGATAAAAAATTGTCCTCCTTTACATATGATCACGTTGTATTATGGTGTGAAGTATTCTTTTGATAATTACCCCTTTTACATCTGTCCATGCTATAATAATTGCTCCAGTACAAGATTTATTTGAGAAAACATTGGATCTTCTAGTCAAGGGTATGCTCTTATGTAAAAGTTCCTTTTAGTTATCCCCGTTCATTCTTGCAGGGTATGGAGCTGTATCCTCGAATTGGGAAACATTTTGATATAAAAGTTTTCACAAACTGCAGATTTGGGATGATGTCATGGGCAGTTCTTGCTGTGACATATTGCATAAAGCAGGTAGGTGCTCCAAGGATATCTCTATATACAAATATCAAAGTTACATATATTGTGTCAGTTAGTGTGTTACTTTCAAGGTGTGTGAGTTTAAAGCATGACATTCTGTTGGTTACATTAATTAATTGTGCAATCTAAGTGTGACAAATGGGCAGGTTAAGGAAGATCATAAATTGATTCAGTCATTTATTTCCCAGTTTCTGATTTTAACCGATATGGGATATGTCAAATTCCTACTGTCCACCTGTTCTAATAATTTGCATGGGCTCCAACTTGCCGGTTAACCTCATCGATTTTCTCTTTTGATAATTTTTTGGCTGAATATTTCTAAAAAATTAAACCATCATTCTGCTTGTTTCCTCTCTCTATGTGCAATGTAATGTAAAAAAGGGTTTCTATTAAAATACAAATCTGCAGTCTCTCTATAGTCTTTTCTATTGGCTACTAAACACAAAAAGATCCAAGCAATCAAAATAAAATGATGGGAGGAAAATTGTCATTGAAACAATGGACTCTATTCCATGATCATCCTGCAACCACTGTGGTCACTTTCTGAGGACTGCGTTTTCTATTTTTTCATTCCATTGCCAAATCATTGACACCATGACTATGAGTGGCATTGCCACTGCAAAAATCAAAAGCACCATATCAGCTTCAAAGATTTAGAAGTAAAGGAACAAAAAAAAGCAAAAGGCATTAAAAAATGTGATAAAATTTGAGGTGTGGGCTGGTCATGGCCAAAAACTAATTTTGAAGTGAAGCAGTTGGAGGCATTGGAGAAGCTGAAGCACATGGTGAAGGAATTTCTGGTTGAGGTCCTTGAGGATATAGAAAAGACTTTTAAGTTTGAACAGTCAATGAGAGAAACAAAATGTTGAAAAGTAGGAGGTTAAGGTGGTGGTGGTGAAGCAAATATGTTTTGTGGGTAGCAGATACCTGCAATTTTGTTTGGTCTACATGGGTACATAATGATCATCCAGGTTTCCATTAGCTAAACCTGATAGGTAAATTATCCCAAGGGGTAACACAATCAGCTGGTAATTGATCCTCTTGAAGCAGAGGTCACTAGTTCGAGTCTTCTACTCCCCATTCTCTTGGGGCCTGAACTAAAAAAAATAGGGGAATGGGTAGATCTCGCCATTCTTAGTGAAATAAATGAGTTGACCCTTGTCTAATTTCTTAGGGTGCGTATGAGCAGGGAAATAAGAATGGGTAGATCTTGCCATTCTTGGTGAAATCCTAATTTAATTTATTGCATTCTAAAATAATCTAGTGATGTGGTGAGGTTTTAGATCTAGTGTAGAAGAGGGCTTAAGGAGAGATTACAGCAATAAACTTGATTAAAGCAAAGAATACGATATTAGGATTTCATGTTGGAAAACTAAATATTTTTATATGAAATTTCATAGATTAAAAAAGAAAACCTGTGTACTTGAAATGGTCATTTATAATGAAGTACTAATTTACTTATAAAAAAATAGATTAGATAAGAAAAGGCATCCTACAACGAGTCAAAGAGGCTATTTATAATAGCATTTAGTAATTCTAGAAACCTATAGCTTCATTTTACTTATAACAATTAAATCCTGACTACCCAATTGCATTAAAAGACATATGCTAGTAACTTGACCTTTTAAAATACTCAAATACTCTAGACATAATGATAAATAAAATATAACATAGAGAAAAGAAAAGATAGTCTTATAATAACTAGGGGCTAGCTAAAATAAACTATTGGGCCTTCTTTGCTTTTGGCTTAGATGCTGTTGCATAATCTAGGAATTGCTATTGGTGAGGGAATCTCTCTTTGGAATGCCTCATTGAACTTTGATGAATGTCCTTGTTTGGTTGGATATAGCATAGGATTAGGGGGCATTATTTAATTAGGGATTTTATCAGATCATGGTCTGATAATAATCCATGATCTGAGCAATGCAATTATCCAATCATTGTATAATAAAGCGACTTAAGCATATTTGAATTCAGCTTGACACAATTTAATGTGGTTACTTCTGTCTTCATAGCAATTACATTAGGCATTCAGCCCCAAAAAAACTGCAATTATCTTAGGTGAAGTATTACAACATACAAAATCTTACTACTGTCATATTGACCAATCCTCCCTTTCTCTCGTTATACCACGCTAAAATCCCAACTTTTTTCTGGCATCACCCCAAAGCAACCCAAATCAAGGTTACACCAATGACCACAATTCCCAAGCCACAAGTGAAATGCAATAGGAAGTGACCAACTGTTTCACTACTGTTCTTATAGTTTTATGTAATTGATCTTCCTATTTTACCAGGTGTCTTGACATTGTGGTGATTTGCAGCTACCATAAAGTGGATGTCATTGGTCCATCCCATTCTTTTTTGAGACACACAAACATGCACACATAGGAAATGATCTTTTGCTTGTTTCTCTAATATCAATCTCCTTTTCCAGTATGAAGTTAATGGGAGAGTGGCCGATTCCATGCTTGTGAATACTGTATTGATGCTAGTCTATGTTACAAAGTTTTTTTGGTGGGAAGCTGGATACTGGAGTACCATGGATATTGCACATGATCGAGGTATGAAAGTGCTCTGTTGTTTGAGTGTTTCACAAGCTACTTTTTTGTCCTTGTGTTTTGTTAATACATAGTTATAAAGCCTGCTTTTTTTTTTTTTTGGTTGATAAACTATGAAGCAATGCTAATAACAAAGAAT
Organism: Quercus aquifolioides; assembly: GCA_019022515.1. NCBI lineage: Eukaryota > Viridiplantae > Streptophyta > Magnoliopsida > Fagales > Fagaceae > Quercus > Quercus aquifolioides. Next base: position 88,372,463 of record CM032328.1, on the reverse strand, counting down.
CACCAGTGCATCTAATATGAAATGTTACCTTGTTGTGTAAATTTTTAATTATTCTTCCTTGGTTGATTGTAAAGTCATTCTATAACCATGAGCTGCTATTACCTAATTGTTATGTTTTGGTTTCTGACTTGGTCTGAAGAGGGGTTTGCATGTGTGTGTGTGTAGACACACATATATATTTGATAAGTGAAGAAGGGTATGATTTATGAGAGGAAGAAGGGAGAGAGAGAACACATTCTAGGAAATCTTGCCTCAAGGTTTGAGCACGACTCTTCTTTCTTTGTGTAAGTAAGCTGTATCTATAAAGATTCCTAACTCTTCCTTAACCTACTAAGATAGAAAAACATTAAGACAGCACCCTAAAAAGACTGCATATAAATTTTTTGCAGCATTTGCATAAAGAATGTTTCTGCCAATGAATAAAAGAAATAACTCCTAATTATCAATTAAAATTATTTTTTTTTGACTCTTGTCTTAAACTACTTATGAAACATATTGCTTCAATTTGAAATTGCATGTGGGCTCCACAATATAAATCATGAAATTGTTGAAATTGGGGAATAGCACACATATAGCAGAAAATTGATCATCCACATACTGGTTTAGACATGAGCGAGACATTCTAGCTCCAAACTGAGCTCACAAAATTATGGTCAGTAGCATGATCTTTTGATTAGGTTAAGCATGAATTTAAATAAAATACCAGGGGTAATATGAATATGTCAAATTCCAAAAGTACTTACAGGCAGCTCTGTACTAGTAGTTGATCTCATTTTGTTATTTTGGTAAATTGACTTCTTCCATCTATCTATATTGGCAAAATATAGATATTTTAACAGCTAGTATGATTTCAACTATTAGCTTCAATATTCAGTTAACGCTTGAGATCTTAAACCTTATGTTATTGCAGTTCAGAGGCACTGGTCTCTGTACATGCCTTCACAATATTTAAGCTTCCACCTATGAACATAAGTGGTTGCTTGAACATGTTGGTAGCCCATCTTATTGATGCTACCATTTGTTATGTGTTGGTGCATGTCTAAACCAACTTAATTATTACTTCTAGCTATCTGTATTCTTAGCTTCTCTTTAATCTTACTCTCATTTTCTAGCTTTTTGCTCATTTTATTTTATTTGATAGATAAAAATAATTTTATTAAGAAAAGACTACTTCATGAAGAAGGCTAAACAATTACAAGATAGTAGTATGTACAAATATAATGATCCTACAAATGTCACAATAGAATCACAATGCGTAAAACCCCATGCACCAAACCAATCAAATTAAGAGCTAGAGAAAGTTGCTAGCAACTGACTCCCCGTACACTCTACATCAGCGGTTACGGTCCCTCTAGATAGTCCACACCAAACACAAAGGAACCATATTCCAAATAGCCGAGGTATGCTTACCCACCCAATTCCTCCTACCAAACATGACATCCATCACCTTCCCCAGTGGAACCCAATGGATTCCAAAGTACATAAAAACAAAACTCCATGGATTATGAGCAACCATACAATGAGTCAAAAGGTGGTCCATCGTCTCCCAACTTCACTAGCACCTGAAACACCATCCTACTAAAGTATAACCTGTCTTTATGAGATTATCACATGGAAGAATCTTCCCCTATGCTGCTGTCCGCACAAAAAAAGAGACCCTCTATGGGGCTTTCACACCCAAAATGCCTTTCCAAGGAATGAATGAATATCAAAGGGCTTTCTCCCTCAGGTCATTATAGAATGAATGAATATCAAAATCCTTGCTCTTCTTAAGTTTCTACCTTATCCAATCACCATCCTCTAGGGATATGGGAATTTAAGAGTTGGAGGAATGAGGCCAGCAAATTTAACTCCCAATCTTTAAAGTCCCGAACATAACTAACATCCCAACTCTTCATCTCCCCCATGGTATGCATCACCAACAAAGACTCCACTAAAGCGTTTCCATTAGTGGAATTTTGATATGATACAGGGTAAACCACCTTAAGGGTTGTTCACCAGACCAACAATTGTGCCAAAAATGAATCCAGCAACATTCTTTTCATCAAACAGAATGTTCTGCAGGAATTTTTCCCATACCATCCTAATACTCTTCCACAAACCATACCCATGAGTACCTTGTGCTTCGTGGTCCAACCACCCCAATCCTCTCAAAACTTCTTAGTTAAACACGCCTCCATAATCGTGATTCCTCTCCCCCAAACTGCCATAGCCACTTTCCAACAAGGCCTGATTAAAAGTTGTAAGCTTCCTAACCCCTAACCCCCAACACCCCATTTGCAATAAGAGTACAAACCTTACCCCAACCCACCAAATGATGCTTAAACTCATCACCTAAACCACCCCACTCATTCTTGAACTTCCATTCTGTCTTTCCTCATTCTTTTTAGATAGATAAGCACCCAGTGGGTTCAAAACCATGACCTTACCCCCTCCTCCCTCCAATTTTTGGAAGGAGGAAGTGCCATTTGTGTCAGAGCTCATTGGTTGTTTGTGCTTACTTTTATACATACTAGAAGTGAGAAGATGCAACAAGTGTGTGAAACAATAAGTATATATTATAAATGCAGAGAGAATGCAGGGAGAGAAAAAGGGGGGTGGGGTGGATAGTATATCTTTACAAATTTAGTGGAGTCCAAACCACAGAGGGCTGATAAAGGGAGAGGAAGAGTGTTGTCTCTTGTAGCTCAATTTGTAAGGGTTCAAATCCCCCGTCCCCCAATCATCAAATTATTAAAATAAATATATTGGAGGTTGGTAGATGGGCAGTTTTTCTTGTTCTAATATGATGAGTTAGTTAAATGTGAGACAGAAACTTGTGAGTGGAATAGACTTCCATGGAGATGAGAATACCAAAAGGGATATAGACATGCCAATGAGCTCTGTCTCAAGCTCTCATTTGGTTACTGTTTTTTTTTTTTTTTTTGAGAAACATATTTGGTTACTTATAAACATTATAAGTGATGGTGTGTGTGTGTGTGTGTATATATGTATATATTTTGAGTTCATCAAGGTAGGCCAACTTTCTTGAGTGAGAGACCAATTGAATAGTATAGGATTTATCTTTGCCTTTTTTATTGTTGACTTATCAAAAAAAGGGCTGATAATTTTCAATTTTTGGTTTTAGATTAGCCTTCATATGCCTTGAACACATCTTTCTTATTTTCTTCATTCAAAATTAGATAGCTTTTGCTTCCATTGTTCATAATCCAATGAGACCTTGTCAGATATCTCCTCGTAATCCACCTTTCTTTAATTTTGGGACACTTTTCTCTTGCTTTAAACTCAAAAATTTAGTTTCTCCCACATCTTCAATTTATTAAAGAACCTTGTATCTTAAGGTGCTTGTATTCATTTCAAGTTCTGAGTGTTCACCATCGTGAACATGATGTTCTTTTTATGAAATAAATTTTTGATTACCTATAAAAAAAATGCAAACTAGCATCACGTTAAAAAAATCTTAAGCTAAAGTTTTGCTTTCATTTTTTTCTCTTCCATTGAGTAGAAAGGACTTGATTTCAGTGGTTGTCTTTAGAATTCAGATGGATCGCTCAATACTAGTTTTTGTTGGATACAATATAAAGATGTTTGGTGGTTGAAACTGATTACAAAAGAAGAGAAGAATGTACTATATATAAGCTTAACTCTAATCAGCCTTAATTGACATTCTAATTTATGTGTAGGAGTAAATTACCTATTGCCTGCCCCCCATTTTCTATATTATGTGCTATAAAATCGTGCATGACATGCACTGCGTTATCAGCGTGAATCATGTCTCAACCATGCACCAATTGAATTTTTTCTAAAACCATGGTTAATATTTTTTTTTCCCACAAATAATGTCGGATATGTACCAAACTTGCTGTGTACTTTCTTAGAGATAAGTTACAGTTTTTTTTTTTCACACATCTTAGTATGCTTAGTCCTTAAACATGAAAATGTCAGAAACGTCATGTTTTGACAGTAGTCTATCTCATTTATCATGGTTTCTTCACCCTGCTTCTAGTGTTATCCATGCTCAATCTCAATATTGTTCATTGTACATATGGCTCTGGCAGCTGGCTTTTATATTTGCTGGGGATGCTTGGTATGGGTTCCATCTATCTATACTTCTCCAGGCATGTACTTAGTCAACCATCCTGTTAACCTCGGAACTCAGGTTTGGCCAATATCTTGGAACTTTGAAGCATACTTTTGTTGGTTATCTTCTTTTGGCATTTGGATTTAAGCTATGTTTTAGTTTTGACAAGATGTTCGCAATCTCCAACATGAAACACGTTCTATTTGCCAAAGTAAAAAGCACTCTTTTTTCTTGCACTCTACATTTTGAGTGTTTGCAATGTAGTTATGGTTATTAATTTGATTAACAATTCACCACTCAGGCCCTGGAAGCAAATTGGGGTGAAGGTTGGATGGTAAAAACTATGTTTTGAATAAACAAAGTTACATCAATTTATGAAGTATAAGCACTATGGTTGAGACGAAAAAAGAAAAAAAAAAAACCATTGGTTTATTTGGTTAAAATTGGATGAATGATTTCAGATGATTTTGAGATCCATCAGAATAAATGTTTTTTCTGTGGTAAATTTTAGTTGTTAAAAGTCAGGTTTTATTAATTCTTTCCCCAAGAATAATTGGATTCTGGCCATAATCTACAGAAGGAACTTCGACTGAGCTCAAATAATGTTTAATCCCAGCTAAATTGGTTTGGTCTGGTGGATCATTCTTAAGCATAAAAAGTACCGAATGGTTGCAAGTTAAAAACCATGCCTGGGCTAAAGTTACCCAATTGGATGAGCTCAAGCATTTAATTGTCCATGTCTTGACAAATTTCTGAAATTTCTATTTCTTGTTCCTTTTTCTTTCCCTCTTTCTGATATTATCCATCTCTTGTTTCAGCTAGCACTTTATATTCTAGTGGCAGGCATTCTTTGCATATATATCAACTATGATTGTGACAGGCAAAGGCAAGAATTTCGCAGAACAAATGGAAAATGCTTAGTTTGGGGGAAAGGTCCTTCAAAGGTGCTCTTTCTTGGCACTCATTAATTGATTTTTGTTATTATGTACATTTTCTAAGACATCTAATTGCTGGATTGGCAAATTTTCCATAATTATCTGCTGAGAAAGAGAAATGATTTAGTTCAATTGCTTACACAGATAGTTGCCTCGTATACTACCACATCAGGGGAAACAAAAAACAGCCTTCTTTTAACCTCAGGATGGTGAGTTTTCCATTTTACCAATTGAAAATTTGTGCACAATGGACTAAGAAGCTCTTTTACCCTGTCCCACAAGCCCAAGGGGGTTGAAGTCACCCTTTTGTTGGTTTTTATTTTTTTGTTTTCTATATTTGGATGAGACACAGTCAGATAATGCCAAAATTGACAAATATCAAATGTTTCATGGAAGTTATTATCTTTAATTCTTTATTGGTGAATTAATTTGTGCATACATTGTGGATGCTAATGAGGGCATGCATAAGCTTGATAGAGGGAACTCTATTAATTTTAAATTTTTTTTTTTTTAATAACAGATAGAGGGAACTCATCTCACTGCATTGCATAATCTTGTATTCATACTGTTTATCTAATGGAATTGAATACTGAAATTTGGCTTTTGACTAAAACTAATTTTGTGATGCTTTTCTGTGGCTCCTGCAGGTGGGGATTATCTCGTCATTTCCATTATGTACCAGAAATATTATCTGCTTTCTTCTGGACTGTCCCAGCTCTCTTCAATCATGTAAGCTCTGCGTGTGTGTGTTTTTTTTCCCCTTTCTTTTTGTGTGTAACTCATTCTTTTATTGTTTTTTTGCAGTTCCTACCTTTCTTCTATGTGATATTTCTTACTATCCTTCTTTTTGACCGAGCAAAAAGGGATGATGATCGATGTCGGTCCAAGTAAGCAAATACAAATTTCTGTGCTATCTTTACTATTCTCTGTCTTGAACATGCAATCATGCACTAAAAATCGTCTTGCTAGAACTTTCTAATACCATGAGAGAGGAATATATATATATATATATTTGGTGATTTGATTGGTGTGCCCCTTACTTCATGCTAATGCTCTACGGATGAGAAAGGAATAGTAATGTGATGAACTGTAGGGATAGTAAACCATTTATATTCTTGGATGTCGCCACCCCATGATTTGCAAATGCTTCAAACAAAGACAGTTTTGAAATATTATCAACCAATTGTTTTACTTAGATAAAGATAGTGTGCGTGTGTGTGTGTGTTTGCATGCGCGTGCAAATTCTGACAAGTTCCTGCTTGCAGGTATGGAAAGTATTGGAAATCATATTGCGAGAAGGTTCCATACAGGATCATCCCCGGGATCTACTGATCGTACTAAACCATTCTTGGAATCTACGGAATAACATTGTCTCTATTGATCATACCAAACCCTCTATTTGAGTTGAGCAATATTGTATATTGCTTAACTCATGCTAGGCTTACTTTGCGAAAGTTGCTTTTGGTGTGTACTGGTGATAGTCTTGTAGTACAACGTATGATGTGTACTAGTTTCTCCTAGTCTATTCTATGATCTAGGGAGGATTTAGCTTTTACTCGGTATTAAAGAGACACTTATGTGGAATTTTGTCTGGATATCTTATTTAGATCACTTTTCTAATGTGTAATGATCAAATTTTAGCAATAAAATCTTCCTCAGTTTTATTGGTTTGGCAGGAAATATTTTATTTTATTTATTATTAAGAGAACAAGAAAAAAAAAGAAGTGGTTTTAGCTGGCAGTAGATCATTAGTGCAATCAAACAAGAGTTGAAATAAATGTATTCAAAGCGTAATCTAGGAAGGTGGGGACTGGGGAGTAAATATAATTACATGGTTTCTGGTATTAAGATCTTCTAGATTTACTAAATTAATTTCAAGCTCTTAGGTTGATGAAAGCTCCTAAGTTTTTTATTATTTTATTATTATTATTTTTTTTTTTTGAGTTCTTAGGTTAAGTTCATCATGGCTAATTTTTCATGCATCTACTTCAAACATATTAGATGTGACATTAATAATCTATATGATATATAAGAGTAATGGTAGGGAAGGTACAATTTTGTCAATATGCACTTTCTTTCCCATTTTCATATCTTCTTAACTTAAAGTATCTTATTAAGTTTTCTCAAATACTTTCTAATATCCAAAATTTTGTAATGGTCTTATATGTTTTTACTTTATCTATATTTTAAGCGCATTATTTAGATCTCTTATAAAATTAATAATTTATTTATATTAAATAGTCACTTGAATATAATGCCCCACAAATGTTCTATTAGTAGACTCAATTTTTTCATTTTTTTTTTTGAAATTAAATATTGATATACCAACATAAAGGCACACCACAAATGTGAGATTATTCTTATTATTTGAGTAATGCTACAGAAATAAACTATTTTATAACATTTTTATAAATTGCTGATGTGACTTTAGTAATTTTCAAATAATTATTGGTAAACATAAATATGATGTTAGTAGTGGAGTCATATTAGAATTAATAAAAATTTGCCATATCAATAGTTTGTAAAAATGTTGTAAAATAGTTTGTGATTATAGCATTATTCTTATTATTTTATTTTGGAAAAAAAATGTAAGGCTAAATTGACTCAACAAGCCTATTAATTTCAAATTTGTATTATATATACATGCTATCTTTTCAACTTGTAACTTCTAATATTTTGTCACTAGATGATGATGCTTTCGCAACAACGACATGGTTCCTATGGAACAATCGAAACGCAGTGCGACATGGGGAAACCAGTAGAACAGCCTTGCAAATTTTTGAGGCTTCAAGACTCTACTTGGCAGAGTTCCAAACCCACTGTTCTTCTTCTAATGCCCATCAGTCCCACGTTCCCACCCTATGGAGGCCACCTCCACCTGGTTGGTACAAGACTAATGTTGATGCGGCTGTGTTCAAGGAGCGGGGTCAGTGTGGGATTGGAGTGGTGGTTCGGAATGATAAAGGCCAAATCATGGGAGCTCTTAGCAAAACACTCCCATACCCGTTGGGTGCTTTGAACGCTGAAGCCAAGGCTGCTGAGATTGGCCTAATTTTCTCCTGGGAGTTGGGCCTTAGGGAGATTATTCTTGAAGGAGATTCCCAAATTGTCATGAAGGCCATTGCCAGCCATGAACCGGGCCCTGTTCAGATCCAGCAACTTGTCACTGGTATAAAATCTTGGGTTCCAAAGTTTAGAGCTTGGAAGGCAGCTTTCACACGCAGAGAAGGGAACAAGGCAGCTCACCTCATGGCTAAACATGCCAAACTGATTTCTGAATGTACTATTTGGGTGGAAGATATTCCCCCTATAATTGTATCTCAAGTTCTAAATGATGTATCTGACTTGGGTTTCAGCCCAGTTTAATGAAAGCTTATCAGCATTCCTATCAAAAAAAAAAAAAAAAAAAAAAAAAAATTTATATCATTATTTATAACTTTGGCCAAACATGGTTTCTCAGGAAAAAAAAAAAAAACCTTTGGCCATACATTAAATGAATCTCTGGCTTCTCCGTTACTTCAATCTAACACATTTTAACCATTGGACTTTTGTTTACGCCTTGTTCCATAATTATCAAGTTTTTAATTTTGTCAATTAAGGTCAAAAGCGTATGAAACAACTTTGTTTTCAAATCTCTATGAATCTTCGATATTCTTTTTTTGTAATTCTAGGCAATAATAAAATAAAACAAAAAGGAAAATTTGTTGAAGTCACCTACATTATCAATTTTGAATCTCTGACAACCATTTTTCATTCTACATGAACCTTTCTCTTGGTACTCTTTATGTTTTATAATTACGAAACTGATTTATGAACTATTTATAAAAAAATGATATTGCTTATATTAAATGTAAAGTGAATTAAGTCTGAGTGCCATTTAGTAAGCTAAATTGATTAAAATGTTTACTAATTTCAAATTTGTATACATATACATGATGATATTTTTCTACTTATAGCTTTTATTATATTTCCATTAGAATTTGAATTGTTTAAAAAATTATTATTATTATCATCGAAAACGAATTATTATTTGAATAGGTGACTATAGTTTTTCATATTATTATTATTATTATTATTATTCTACTTATGCTATAGTTTTTCATATAAAATTGGCCACCCATTATATAATTTTGGCTTCTCCAATACATCAATCTAATACATTTAATCTATTGGATCGAACCTTCTTCTCTCTCTCACACACACACACACACACAAACTCAATTGGGTCGCAAGTCGCAACTTTTTGTTTTATTAACATCGGATTAAATTTATAATAACAATAAAATCCATTTTTTTTTTTTTTTTTTTTTTTGAGAAACTAATAAAATCCAATTTAAAACCCTAGAAGTAGATGCAACCTCTGATTACTTAATAAATATATTATTTATTTTCTTTTGAAAGCTCATGACCATAAGCAAGGGATAGGAGTCGAAGCAAAATTCAGTTGGATCAAAAGACATCACATTATGCCAAAAATTACAACTATTTGTTTAAATAAAAAATTAAATTTCTAACAACAATTTCATTACGAGAGCTCATCATGCCTGATGATAATATGTATTATTAAGAATCAGGGTGAAAATGGCCTTTTGCCATTTTTTTTTTTTAAATCTAGCATTTTGTCCCATTTCCCAAACTAATTAGGAAAATACCCATATTTTGAAACTCGATTTTTAGACAATCGAGTTATAACAAACTGAAAAAAAAAAAAAAAAAAAAAAAAAAAAAAAAAAATTCAAAGTCCACGTTCGCTATAACTCGATGTTCCAAAAATTGAGTTATACATTTGAAATTCGATTTTTAGAAAATCGAGTTTCAAAATAGGAGCATTTCCCTAATTAGTTTGGAAAATGGGACAAAATGCTAGATTTTTTGTGTGAAAGGGGCATTAGCCCATTTTGGCCTAAGAATCAGGGGCATTGAACTTTGAAAAAACCAAAGATTTCTATAATCTATAGAAGAAATATACATGAACGCATGGTGATAGAATTAGTGATAATGTGGATTATGGTTGTGCTTTGCAGTAGGGCATGAAGATGTCATGTCCTATAATGACCTTAATCGTATCAAATATTGTCCAAGATTTTGTTATGCAATATGTGGGCAAAAATGGGCAAATACCTCTTTCTGGCAAAATTTCTAGCAATATGCCTCATTTATGAAATTATTTAGGCATATGCCCCTGTTTTGAAACTTGATTTTAATAAAATTGAGTTTCAGTGAAGAACTTAAGTTCTATAAACTCAAGTTTCTTGAAAAATTTCAAGTGGAACTCGAGTTCCATATTATTATTTTTTTTAAGCTTTGGAATTTGCCTATAACTCGATTTTCTAAAAATCGAGTTTCACATTGAAACTCGATTTTTAGAAAATTAAGTTTCAAAATAAGAGCATAAACCTAAATAGTTTTAGAAAGGGGGCATATCATTGAAAATTTTGCTAGAAAGGGGTGTTTGCCCATTTTTGCCGCAATATGTGTGAAAGATGTAGAGAAACTATTGCATAAAAAAGGAAAAAAACTAGAGATGTTATATGATCATTGTAGGAAAAAGATTTGTGACAACCACCGTAATCTAAATGATGTCTCCCAATTGTGTTTCAAGTTACTGAATCCATGAGATCAATTAGGGATGGACCAGGTATAAGACAATCTATATTCTCTGGAGGCTTTGTTTGTTTTAATGCAAGGGTAAGTTTTTGTCTCAAGCAAGTGAAGAAATCCAAATCAAGCCCAAATCATACCGACCTACACAATTGAGTGTGTTTAAGCTCCCAATCAAGTTATGCAAGGAACTCAATGCTATATGTGCCAGATTTTTGTGGAGACAATCCAACACATGAGTAATCCATTGGTTCTGTTGGAAAAAGCTTACTATTCCTAGAAAGGAAGGGGGTGCAGGTTTTCGTGATCCCAAGGCAATCAATTTCTCTATGCTTGCAAAGCAAGGATGGCATCTTCTCCATGAGCAAAATTCATTATTCTATAAATGTTTCTATTTTTTTTAGGAAATCATAAATGTTTCAAAGCTAGTACTTCATATTAAATTACCAATTGTCCTAAAATTTTAAACTATTAGGAAATGATATATTTCTCAAAAAAAAAAAAAAAAAATCAATCATTTAACTATAATTCTGACACTCTCACACTCACATGTTGGGCCTTAACTCCCTCTTAATAAGTAAGGTACAAGAAGTGTGATTTCCAATATTTTAAATGGAAGATAGAGTAAGGTTAGAGATGGAATTCAAGATCTCCTACTCTGATACCATGTTAAATTAACTATTATCCTAAAAGTTTAAGTTATTAAGAAATAATGAATTTAATCATTTAACCATAATTCTAATACTTTGAACATAGTCATTTTCTAGATGCTACAGAGGGATCAAACAGCTCAATTTTACACTTCTCATTCTCTTTTATTTAAAAAAGAAAAAGAAAAAGAAAGAAATACATTCGGGTGCCAATACCACTGTGAACGGTTTAGAATATTAGTTGTACAAATTATGCTTAATTAGTTTAGATTTTGATGGGAAGAAATAGAATTAATAGATTCCATGATTGCATGGTTTAGAATAAACTTCCTCACCCATTATATAATTTTTGGCTTCTCCATTACTTGAATCTAATCAATCAATAAGTGTATTAAAACACACAAACGCGTATATATGCAAAAAAATAACTTACACTGTACAAGTTTAGTGTTAAAAAAAAAAATACAAAAACAATTTAACACATAATTAAGAATAAAAAAAAGATAATATGTTCTTAAGTTTGAAAAGTAATTAAATATTTGTCAATTTACGCAAACAACATTACAATTGGTTCATATTTTAAATTATTATAATATTAAAATTTTTTATTTTCCCTTTATCTAATGGCTTGTAAATAATTGAATCTTATTCCTCAAATATTATAATATTTAATGAGTATTATTCCTCAAATATTAAACTTTTTCCTATTATAATCTAGTCATCAAATAATTTCTTCTCAAATATTTTATAATAAATTTATAGTAGTTATTGGACCGCACCATTTTGTTTTATTAGGGATTGGAATCAGTTCGTAATAACAATAAAATCCAATTTAAAATTGTAGAAGTAGACACCATCTTTGTTATGTTTAAAATTATGCATAAAAAATAAGTTTGTTAATCGAATGGTAAATAATATTCTATTGTCATGAAATTTGACATAAATAACTAAAAAAAAGAACAAATTATTAAAAAAAAAAAAAATTGATCTGACCATTTGGGCTACATGTTGGTGATGGGGGCAAGAACAAGCAGTGGTGGAGGTGGAGTAGAAGATGGAGGATAAAGTAAGTAGGTGAAAGACAAATATAATTATTTACTTTTCAAATAGTACAAGAATTTAGAAAAACTCCTGAAAACACTCTAATTATCGATCATTTTGAGATCTACATGATGACATTAATTTTTTTTTTTTTTTCAAATTCCAAAACTCACTTTTTAAGTTTCACTAATTTTCATTTTAGACTTAGGGTCCGTTTGGATTGAACTTATTGTTGCTGAAACTGAAAACTGAAAACACTGTAACAAAATAATTTTTAAACGTGTGAAGATCAATTTTTAATATTTTTTATTGTGTGAACAGTACGTAAACAGTGCACGCACTGTTTATACACAATATTTTTTGTCTCCCAAAGTCAAACAATATGACCAAAATAAAAAAAGAAAAAAAAAAGAAAAAGGGAAAACACGTTTCAGCAAACGCGGACGCCGAATCCAAACTGCACCTTAGTCTCCAAAGTTTCAAAACTCCTCAGTTCAGTTATCCATTAACTTGGTTAAATCTCCCCAAAATGACCCTGTTTTGCCCTTAAATTAATATTTAATTTTTATTTACTTATTTATTTCTTAATTTTTATATAAACCTAAAAAAAAAAAAAAAAAAAAGGCAAATCCCCAAACGGTGTCGTCCCCTACCCCCACCGTAAAATCAAAAAAAGAACCCACCCCCAAAATCCAAACCCTAACCGGAAACTGTGAGAGAGAGAGAGAGAGAGAGAATGTCAGGTTATGAGAATGTGGTTGGGGGAAAGCTGAAGCTGAAGGGAAAAGCCCTGGATGTGAAGGCTGGTGGAGTGAAGAAGAAAAAGAAAAACAAGAAACGTCAGGATCAGATTTCAGAGGTTACAACAGAAAATGAGCTTCCACCAGGTTGGTATTTTCTGTTCATCTCCAATTCAGTCTTGTATTTTGCATGTACCTATTAAGATAATAGTTTTTTTTTTTTCCAATTAATCAGCTTTAAATTTTAATTCACTCTGAATGAATGTGTTTTTTGTGCTTAAGATAATAGTAATGAATAAATAAATTCAGATTATTGTCGAACCGACATTTATATTAGTGGCCAGCACTTTGTTACTTGTTGTTGGCATAATTAGAAGAATGAGTTTGGTGACCTGAGGTTCTTGTAATTGGATTTTATGCTAATTGGGATGGGAGAACTGTTAAATCTATCATTCTAGCAAAAGACATAGTTTCTTGTTGTAGCATGGGCATATAGTTCCAGTTTAGGAAGCATGAACACTTCATTTAGGGTACCGTGCCGGTGTTGTATATGTGTCATACCCATGTCGTACTGGTGTCGTACTAGTCATTTTATGATATAATTTTTAAAAAATTACCAGTGTCACTGTATCGTACTTGTGTTTGTGTCCGTGCTTCCAAGGTTCCAATGCTAAGTGGCATTGAACCAAATTATTGGAACTATAAAACTATATAGTTTAAGCAATGGAGTCTACTTATCAAAAAAAGAAAAAGGTTGAGCAGTGTAAGCTGCTCTTAAATTTTTTTTGCATAGGTAATAAAAGTAATATTATTCATAACAAAAAAGAAACAGAGAATGAAAGTACAAGATGTTAACAACAACAAAGAACTAAAGGACTCAAGGGACTAGTCTAAGAGAAAAAAGGAAACTCTAGGATAGAAGAGCAATTCGAGGAACCCAAACACCTTGGCCAATTGAAAAGAGTTCTCTGGCATAAATCTTTTAATTAAACCAGCGATTTCTCAGTAGCCTCAATGGAGCGCCAAGTTTGTTTTGTTCCAATTTGTTAGAAATATTTTTTGGGTTCATCTGTATCCTGTATGGAGATAGCCAGTGAAAGTTCAGAGTTGCAAAGAATTAGATCAATGCAGTGTTCATTTTCAATAGGCTGGATAAAGCCAGTTACAGCAAATCTTAGTCATGACCATGTTTGCAAACCATAGGTAACCATGTGCACAGTTACTACCTCTGGTTCTTGTGCTGAAAGCAGCTTTCTTCGTACTGTGTACATGGCAATGGTAGTGGTCAACTACTTGGTATTTCTGCACTGAAGTCTTGAAATTTGCTGCAAATTTGATTTCTATATATTTCCAAGAAAGGTTGTTCTTATCTTGTTCTGGGATCTGGAAACTCTCACTATTAACTTGATTTGAATGAAAATATTAAAATTTGCTAAGAATTGGACTATATATGTTATCTAAAGAAGACAGAGTGAAAAGTATGGAGTAGAGGCTGCTGTTAAATCCAGAGATTGTTTGAACACTGTAACCATTTTGTTTGGTCCATAACATTTCCACTTTCCATTCTAATTGTTGAACATCATGACTGTATATTTGTCATTCATTTTTCTTATTATTTGGTGCAGGTGAAAGTGCAGAGCTATCCACTGATCCTAACGAGGAAGATGTAGATGATGCCAAAAAAATGAGTGGCGATGGGAAGACTGTTCATTGTGATGATCATCTCACTCCTGCAGAAAGGCGATATATTGAACAGAGGGAGCAAATTGATGTTCATAGATTAGCTAAGGTAGCTAATAAATCTCACCGTGACAGGATTCAGGATTTCAACCAGTATCTGGCAAACATGAGTGAGCATTATGACATTCCTAAAGTTGGTCCAGGATGATTCAGGCAAGTTTATGAGTATGAAGAAGGATCAACCTTTCATGTCAGTGCTATGTATACAATGTGGTTCTTGTCAACAGTATTTTTTATTTGGTCTTGTGCTATATGGAAGATGATTTTCTGTTTGGTGGTTCCTTTCTGTTCTGGAACTTGATTACAAGTTGCTCTCTATGAAATTTGCATTTGCAAGAAAAACTCGTATATATAGCCATCTTAATATGCTAATTAGTGCTTGACTGTCATCTGTTTCTACTCTAGGTTTCCCACAAGTCCCTTCCACTTCTTAGATGGTATTGGTGAATTGACACACTTAGAAGTAGATAGCATTTATCAGCTCTTATGCATGTAAAAGCATTGGTTTGCTAGAATTTTTCCCGCTTGAAAACTCTCTTTCTTTGTGTGTTCTTTTGTTATTGTATTGAAAGTTGGTCTCCTATATATGATTAGAAGACCCTCTTAATTATCATTGTCAAGATATTCATGAACAATTATGATCAAAGTTGGAGCAGAAGTAATGGAAAAATTGAGAAGTGGCTAAAATGTATGTGAGAAGTGTGCATTATGAGATATACAATGTACAAGAAGATGATAATGGAGATGTGAGGAGCTGATGTCTTATGTTCAAACTCTGTTTTATCTATAAATAAAGTAGTATGTTAATGGAATAGGAGTATGTTAACGGTTCCCTGTGCACTCTTTGAGGAGGATAAAAACGGGTCCCACTTGCGTTGGTAAGTAACAAAAACTAATAAACAAATACCCTTTAAATTTTAAGTAACTTGACCACTAAACCAAAAAGGAAAAAAAGTCAATATTATATAAATAGCAATGTATAATTCTAAATTATTGATATTCTGGAGAGTTTTTATAATAATAGGTATGTATAATTCTAAATTATGAGTAGAGTTCTTTAAATTTCACTTCATCATTTCAAATACTTGAAATTTCATACTCTAGTAATTGATAAGCAAATATAAGAAAGCATGTTTAACTCAGAAAATTTGAAAAAAATTTAAGAAAAAGAAAAATTGTATTGTCGTCATCTCCATTATTCATCAAGTGTCAGGATATGAACTAAACAAAATAATAATAATAATAATAATTTAAAAAATTACTTGAATTGAAATGGATAAATTTTAAGTGATACTCTCAGGGAAATCCTAAGATAATTCATGATGTAGAGTTCTTGAAGGCCAGTTTTTTGTGAAATGAATGCTTGAAATTACATCGCCTGTGTCAGTCACTTAGCAAACATCATATATGTAATTTAAGGAGTAAAATGGCAATGGATGGAATGACCAACTTGACAAGAATATCAGAGTTTCAAGGTCAAAACAAAAAGGTAAATTAGGGAAGAAGATGACAATTCACTCTAATTTGGAATTTTGCCAATCATATACTTTTTGTGCTGACCAAAAGGAGACGTCATTTTTGAGTTTATAATATTCTGCTTGTGTTGCTGCTAACTTCAACCTTGGCTGCTTGCTGTCTTTCAAGCTGGTCATATCCATGCCTTTCCCTGCAAGTAATTTGACAATACCTTGAAGTCCAAAGAAGCTTCTCTCATTGATTTCCTTGTCAAAAGAGAATAAAGGACAATATGAGACCAAATTACTTTTCAATATAAGAATTTAAAAGTCAGCTTAGAAATGTCAGGATCATTTCTATGAAAACATATTCATAAAATAATAATAATAAAAGTCTATGTAGAGGAATAGTAATACAAATTTTTTCTAGACTCCACATTATAAATTCATTGAGGCATCCCACAAAAATTGTAGGAGAGTTTTTAGTGTCCCTCAAGAGCATAAATCTTGTAAAAGCCTTTTTCTCAAAAAAATATTTCAAAATTACGTATTGCCAACAAGACTGTGCTCTCTGAAAATGTCCTTAAACCAAAGAATTCCCAATGTTCAAAAACTTCTGTCAACAGCAGCCACTGTTGCTGCAACAGCAATGCTGGTTAGGAGCATTGCCTATGATTACATACCAAATGATATCCACCGCTACCTATCCTCTCATTTACATAACCTTTCCAGACTTTTCTCTTCTCAATTCACCATTGTGATAGAAGAATTCCAAGGTTTCTCAAAGAATCAAATGTTTGATGCGGCAGAGGTCTACTTAGGTACCATAACTAGCTCCTCAGTTCAAAGAGTTAGAGTGGGCAAAGATGAGAATGAAAAAAATTTAGTAGTTACCTTGGATCGAAATGAAGAGATAGTTGATGTTTTTGAAAATATACAGATGAATTGGAGCTTGGTTTGTACACAAGTTGAGCCATCAAATTGCAGAAATCAAAACATGAGTGATCTTAATGCCACTCTGAGGTCAGAGGTCAGATCCTATGAGCTAAGTTTTCACAAGCGACATAAAGACAAGGTATTAAGTTCCTACTTGCCATATATTTTAAGAAGAGCAAAGTCCATTAGAGAAGAGTGCAAAACAGTGAAGCTACACACGGTTATAGAATATAGATCATGTTGGGACACGAATGCAGTCAATCTCAATCACCCAATGACGTTCAAGACCCTTGCCATGGATTCCGAGCTTAAGAAGGAACTGATGGAAGATTTGAACAACTTTTTGAATGGGAAGGAGTACTACAAAAGAATTGGGAAAGCTTGGAAACGAGGGTACTTGTTATATGGTCCCCCGGGTACAGGAAAATCAAGTTTGATTGCAGCAATGGCAAATTATTTGAATTTCGACATCTATGACTTGGATCTATCTGAGGTCAGGTCCAATACTGAACTCAGGCTTTTGTTGCTCAGCATGCCTAGCAGATCAATACTTGTCATAGAGGATATTGATTGCTCTATCAAGCTAGAAAACCGGGAAAATGAGAATGATCACAATACTGGAAACAATAAGGTAATCGTCATTATATACTACAGTTGTCTGTGTTTCACCTATAAGACTAGAAACAAATTATAGTGTTAATTATTTAAGACTCCCACAAATTCTGACTAATACTTCTTAAACTATGCCTTTTAGATTTTAAGCAATCCTACATGGATATAAAAGAGAGGAGTTGGTAACAGCTAGTTTCTAGATAATAAGGGAGGTATATCATGGATAAAAAGAAAATGGGTACTACAAATTAGGCAAATCAATTTTTCTTACATAGGTGCATTATAGCCTTGAAGTAAAATTCTCTCTAACATTTGCTTTGATTTACAAACAGATGACTCTCTCAGGACTGCTCAATTTCATAGATGGTCTTTGGTCATGTTGTGGTGATGAGCGTGTCATCATTTTCACGACCAATTACAAAGAACAACTTGATCCTGCTTTGTTGAGACCTGGTCGTATGGATGTGCATATTTGCATGTCATATTGCACCCCTTCTGTATTCAAGCACCTTGCTTTGAACCATCTGGGGCTTTGCCATCACGGTCTCTTTCAACAGATCGACAGGCTCATAGAGGATGTAAAGGTCACTCCTGCAGAAGTTGCAGGGGAGCTGATGAGAAACAAAGACACTGAAGCTTCCCTTCAAGGACTACTGAACTTCCTCCAGAACAAGATGAATGAAGGAGATAAAGTTATTAGTAACAACATCTGAGTAAATAAAAAATAATTAGATCAAGAAAGCATATTTTAGGCTAATAGAGAAGGGCTTTTTTTCACTGTTATCCAGGATTTATGTGATAAACCAGATGAATTTTTGTCCACAAGTTTCTTCAATTCAAAAATG
Organism: Quercus aquifolioides; assembly: GCA_019022515.1. Lineage (NCBI taxonomy): Eukaryota > Viridiplantae > Streptophyta > Magnoliopsida > Fagales > Fagaceae > Quercus > Quercus aquifolioides. The sequence continues at coordinate 88,353,828 of CM032328.1, read as the reverse complement.
CCAAGCATGCCACATGCCATTTCCATTGCTTCTTAATAAAGTGATTATTTGCATTGGTATCAACAGAGTATGCTAATTCATTTAGAAGATTATAAATGCACTAGCAAATTGTCAAATGCCTCACATTAATAAACCAGTGTTTCACACATCCATATGATTCATACAATGAGATGAAAAGGTCACAATGACATTCAAAACGACCCTTCTAATGGGGTGTTTCAGAATTTCACATACTTTTTAATTTGGGTAAAGAGAGTGTTTTTCTGGATATATGTTGGGATACCTAAATTCTTCAGATTTTGAGGAAACCAAAAGCCAAATAGTTTCTCAAAAGAGAACCAAATTAGTAAATCCATCTTGGTTCATGAAAAAACCAAATATGCTTATTGACAATGTTCATGAGTTCAATCCTATTTGCAACACCTGCCTTTGCTCTTAAAGTCCTTAATATTCTATCACTGTCAAATAATGCTTGCCATATTTATCTAAACACGAAATTGAATTTTTGATTACTCGTTGATAGATAATGGCACCATTACTTTAGACTTTACTAGTAGAATAGAACAATAGTACAGTAAAAAATAAGAGAAATTGAGTTTCAAATTGGGGAAAAATGGGAATGGATTAGGGTTTTGGAGAGTGTTTCTTTCACATTTGGGTTTTCTATTTACCTAGCTACCTACTACAATAAGCATTGTCACCACCATACAGGTATTCTTCTTGTTTTGAATTTTGATTTTTGAACGATTCCATTTCATTTTTAGAGATGAGAGAGTTTTTGTCCCTTTGGACAGTTTTTGGTGACAATTTTGTTATGTGGCCAATGGCCAAAAAAAATCAAACATCTTAGTTAAGTAGCATCTCGACTCTTAGAGACTCAAGTTCATTTAAGGAACCAAAGGGCCACAAAAAATCCAAGATCTTAGTAAAAGTCAATGCTTAGTCTTCTAGGAGATTATCCTTTTCAGGTTGGCCGCAATTATTGCAACCCATTTTTTAAAGCATTCACAGATTTAGCTGCAGCATCTTCATACTCCCAAAGATCATAGCCAACATTGAACATAGTTTCAATCAATTTTTGTGGAATGGCAGAGGTGAAGGCAGAGGAGGAGTCAGGGTGTCTTGGGAAAAAGTTTGTCTTCCAAAGAAAGAAGGCAGGCTTGGCTTGAAGAGAATTAAAGACTGGAAGAAAGGAACTATTATGAAGCTTATTTGGAACCTTTTCACTCAAGTTGGCTCACTATGGGTTGCATGGGTGCAGCAGTGCCTTCTTAAAGGAAGATGCTTTTGGACAATCAAAGTTCCCCAAGATTGCACTTGGGGGATGGAGGCTATCTGATGCCGGGCATTTCAAGTAGCTACACCTAATCCTTTAGTAACTAAATACTTAGATGATTGTTTAAAGCATTGGCCAATAGGTTTTAGACACTTGTCAATCATCTAGAAGGCTGTCAATGCCAAACAACTAGTATAAGTACCAAAATGTAAGCACTTGTAAATCAGTTTTTGTATGTGAATGAAATAAGCCTTTTAGAGCTTTTTTTGAGAACTTTGTGTTCTTTGCAAAGATGCCTAACCACCTTTCAATTTGTTCAAAGCAACTTATATCCCATTTAGTTCTAATTCATATCACAGTCCATCACTTTCCCTGCATCACTATCCTTAAACTAAGACCAACAGCTAGGAAATTCCTGAGTTTTGAGGTTGGAGACTGAAAAAGAATCTTCCTATGGCATGAATTTACGGCATCTTGATGGTGTTTTGTTCCAAAAATATAGGTATAGGGTTAAATAAGATGTGGCTAGTCAGTTTGAGGCAAAGGTAGAGTCTGTGTTCAAGGAGAAGCAATGGATTTGGAAGGCTGCCAGGTCTGACCAGCTTGTTGATATTCAAAGCATGCTTAGTCTAGTTTAGTTACATGATGCAGACAGCCCTTTGGGCCTCTTCACACAAGTTTACTTTTGCCGGTACTTGGGAGGAAATCAGAGTGAAAGACAGGTTGGTCCTTGGTGGAAGCTGGTCTGGTCTGAGATTAACATACGTAGGAACTCTTTTATTGGCTGGTTAACTATGAGAAGCAAATTGCCTAACAAGGAGTTAGGAGAGAATGATCAAATGGGGTTACAATGAGAAATAGTCTGAGAGTATTGAGTTGCAACCTAGCTTGGCGGGCTACTGTGTATCACATCTGGCAGCAAAGAAATGATGTAATCCATTCAAGCAGGATTAGGAGTGATAAACAAATTGTCAAAGATATCATGAGAGATGTCGAGGGCATATTGGAAAGTAAATTACAAAGCCAATAACTCTATTTTGAGCAGGATCTTGTGTTGTAGATGGGGCTTGAATCCTAGTTTGCTCTTTTAAGAAGACATAATCTGGTTTTGATGATGGCTTCTGTTTCTAGGCTTATGCAGGATGGTGTATTCTTGTGCCTTAATGTAGTTACATCAGTTGGTTTCATTCACAAGGGGTCATGATGTTTCCCTTGGTTATATTGCTCTGTTGGTTTGTTATTTTGTAAGTTACATTTGCACCCATTATGCTTACTTTTGGACCACGTCAGGCATAGTTTATGAATGCCTTCCTTGAGATGCAACCTTGCCTTCTCAGCCTCTTCCAAAAATTTCACATTCTCGAGATTCTTGATGCTGAGTTCTCCATGAAGGTCATTAGGATTTTAGCTCTTCAATTTGATATCCATCTTTCTTTAGGATAGTGAAATTCATAAGAGTTTGAAGACATGTCAATCTACCAATAAATGTAGGCATCACAATTGGAATGCTAGGACTAATGACAAGGTGGCATAAGTTAGATAATAAGTGCAGGTTGTCGGGAAAGCTGGTCAATTGAAAACAGCAAATGAGTTCCAAGGTCTGGAGATGGAAGAGATTAATAATCAATCCACTCAAGGTCTGGATAGGATTATAAGAGAGGTCCAGGTGTCTCAAATGTATTAACTCCCAAACATAAGAAGGGAGCATTTTTAAGCCAGCATGAGATAAATCAAGTACGAGCAAATACCTTGCCCTGAGGAGCAAATATCCTGGTACATAATTGAGTTGGGAGTTAAGAGTGACAGTGAGGCTGTTCCTTCCTCGGGAGAATTGTGCGTAAACCCCTTGAATGCACAAGGCATCCTTCAGATATGGAACTGCGAATCACAGAAGCATGGCGCACCTTGTCTGAGACCAGACCATCAAAACCATAATGTTGAACGAATTCATGGTCCATAGCAATATGATCAATGGTTCTCCAATCAAGTCTCAATTTATAATATAGAGGGTCCAAGTCAAATGATTTAAGACCTGGTCCTGGGTGATGTGGATATGCAAGCTCAAAGTATGACCAAGAATTGAAGTAATTGGAAGCTTCATCTTCCAAGATACATCCAGGAGCAGGTTCAACAAGTCCCTCAGCCACCCATAATAAGATAAATATTGTTTTAAGAATTTGAAATCAGCGGGGAATAAGAAGCAAAATTCCAGGCATCTTCTCAAATACCAAGGAAGATTTTCATATCCGGGTCTTTTTGGTCCTCAATTAAAATACCAAGACCAAGGCCGCCAGCTTTCCCATTATGCTTATCTGTGAGCTGCTCCTCACGGGGACAGGAGTAATGAGTCACTAAATGAGAGCATTTCCCCTAAAAGATTATCAAGAGATTGCAAAATGGGAAACATTCTTTCCTCCAAGGAAGGGTCTGGTACTTGTAAATAAGTTTGGAGAAACAGAAAGTGATTCGCTCTCTGTTGCCTTTGATACATTAAGGACCAAAATGTTGTTAATGTTGGTGAGGGAGGAGTAGAACAATAAGAAAAGGGAGTAGAAGAAGGAGCAGAGGTTGAAATAAAATAAGATGAATACAAGAGTCCAAGCCGTCATCTTTAAGTAACTCTTCAAACTTGTCTTTAGATAAAGAGGGAGAGTCATATGACTCAACCATAACTTGGAGTTCAATGTCTTCAAACAGGTCTTCAAGTTGGTAAACAATGTCTTTCACCTTCAAATACCATTCCCGGATTCTACTGTTGTATTTAGGAATCTCTCTTTGAGCAACTTGCAATCCAGGCTCTAACTTCGGTGAACCCTCCACCCTCTCCACACCAAAGAAAGAAGCGTTCACCACATTCATATTCTTTCAATAAATACTTATACTGAAATTCAGTGATGAGACTCACAAACCGAACAATACTGCTACCGAACGAGTGCAATGGTACTGCTATTCCTTCTTGATCCTCACTATCCATTCCCATATTCTTGATTTCTTCAGTCTTCAAGGTTTCAATTTCAATTTCTGTGTCATGAATAACCAACTTTCCTCAATTAATGTAAACAAACACTCTTTATATATACTAGCCTCTGAGCTTAGAGGCTGTTCTATTTTTTGGATAAATATTAATAATTTGCAATTGTTATAATTTGCGATTTCTACTTTTTTCAATCACAAAAAAAAAAAGAAAAAAAAAAGAAAAAAAAAGAAAAAGGATACGCCGGGTGAGTTTTGTAGATTTGAGGAGTTTTAAAACTAATAAAAGAATAATCCTATTTTGTAGGGAGTTAAGTTGTTGGTTAATTAATTTAGGGGTATTTTTTACAGAAAAAAAGCAATAACTAGCTTTCTGAATCCTCTTAAAACTAACAAAAGAGTGATCCTATTTTGTAGGAAGTTAGTGAGTAGAAGTAGAAATTTAAATCAACGTAAAAGTAGGAGTTTATTAAAGCAAGAAGACATTTCAACCTAGAATTAGGAATTTATTATTTTTGTCAATTTACTATTTTAACCTCATTTTTAAATTTCAGGTAGGGGTATTTTTTACAGTAAAAAAAACAATAACTAACTTTCTTTTACCAATTTACTATTTTAACCCCATTTTTAAGTTGTTGGTTAATTAATTTAGGGGGTATTTTTGACAGGAAAAAAAGTAATAACTAACTTTCTGAATCCTCTTAATACATACATACATACATACATATATATATATATATATATATATATGAATAGGCTACAAAACGGTTGCGGCTTAAGTCTAGTGGTCAGCGACACCGGATCCGCACCGATTGTGACACGTGTTTAAAAATAGACATGTGTCATAATCACAACGCGTCCAGTGCACTGGAACACTAGACTTAAGCTGCACCCATACGAAACCACCTAGCTAATATCTTAAATCTTATCCTCCCATAAGAAAACAGAATTAATAATAATAAAATAATAATAATTTATATATTTCTAAAACCTTAAGCATAGCATTTAATGTTACTGCGTTTCAATTGAGCCACATCAGCGTCCAAGTTATTATCTTTTTTTTTTTTCTAATTTTTTTATAATTGTTTTTAACATTTATTTTTTTAATATTTACACTTCCCCAACCTTTCTCCCTCGATTACCTTTTCATCTCCCCATTACTTCTTCAATCTTTCTCCTCTCCTTACCTTTTTATCTTTCCACTACCCTCTACATTAATATCATTCTTCTTCTTTCCTTTCATATTCCTCTGTTTTTGTCTCTTCTTATTCACACTCTCTTACTATAAATTTGTTACTATCTTTTCCATTCTATGCATAATTTTCTCTCACAATAAAGAGGTTCTCTCTCTCTCTCTCAATTTTTTGTTGGATTTTTTTTCTTGCATCTCTACTTTAGATTGATAATTTTTTATATTTTTTAGAACTCTACTTTGGGTTAACGTGATTTAGTTTTGTTTTTTAAATTGTTATTGTTGTTTTTTTTTTGTTCACTTTAATTGTTAAATGTTATCTTATGGCGTTATAAAGAATTAAATATAGCATATAAAAATAAAATTTTATTCTATTACATGGCATGATTTAGATAATTTGGTATATATTCTATTACATAGCATGATTTTTTATAGTACTTAATTTAGATGTCAAACTATGAAACTTGACTAATTTTTGTTTATTTTTTAATCCTTTGTGGTGGACAAAGTACTCTTAATAGTTGTATTAGAATAGTTGAATTAGAAGTACTTTATAATGCCATTTATTTAGAGAAAAATTTAAAAGTTAGCCAAACAATAATAATCGGATGAGTGACAAATTTTAGCTTTTGCAATTTTATTTTAATAATAATTATTATTATTTTATAACAATGCATATATAGGAATTTAATTCTTAGATTTTGCTAATAATTGTTTATTTGATAATAATATGTTTTGGGTGGATGAAATTACAATTTTTGCAAAGAAAATAACCTTAATAGATTATCAATAACAAATTGTTTTCCTAATTGTTTCAACTAATCATTGTTAAGTTTTATTAATTTTTTTAGTTACGTTTTTCGATATTTTGGATTGTAGGCAGAAAAAATAAGGTTTGAGAAAATTTGTTTACAACAGAAAGAATAATTTCCAAATTTATATTCTTTTTAATGATTCACATAAATGTTATAAATAACTTTTATTAAAAAATGAATATTTTGTTTACTTGCCTTTTGAATTTCTGAGAAAAATTTAATTGTTTTCATTTTGGTACAACAAAATTTATATTTATGATTCATGACTGTTCTTATGTTACATTTATTATTGTTCCTATAATAAATAAAAATATGATTACAAAATACATCACTATTTCTTAAATTAGTTTAAATTGTTAATTTTTTTTTTAATAAAACCACGGTAAAAATAACTATCATGCACAACGCATAAGTTCGGTGCTAGTAATATATAAAACCCTTTTAACTGATAGTCTAGCTATATAACAATAAAAAATAATAATAATAAGAAATAAAGTATTTTACTACGATCAGGCTACCTAGTTTCATTAATCGTATTCTTAATATTCTTAGCAGCAGATAAGATAACCAATTCCAGCTCCAGGCGACTGTTTAACTTTTAACAAAATCCTATTCCTATTTGTAATGCTACATATATCCTGGTTTTTTATTAACCCTCTAACTCTAAACGAAAAAGAAAAAGAAAAAAAAGCTTATGAGAGTTCAGAGTGGACCTTTATTTCACTCTTTTTTTAGAGAGAAGATAGTTTATAATCTATTAGGATAGGGATACTACGCTACGGACTATAAGTTAGTGATATTTTTGTTTTCGTTTTTCAAGTTGATCATAAAAATTGTTATTGGTCACAGGAAAGTTTGGAGTTCGAATTTGAAAAGGAAAAGCTAAAATGGGGATATGGACATCGAACTTGAAAGGAATCAATTCTGCGGAGGCAGAGGTGGCGGCGGAGGCAGAGTGTGAGGCCGAGGCATCGCCACCATCAACATCAACATCAAGAAGCCAGTACCCTCTCATCCGTTCACTGGCACCATCGTCTGGTTGGTGAATTTCATTACCGAGTTTCAGAACACATATTTGTCGGAAAAAGAAGACGCTGAACGCTTCATCTATGTGGACTCGGAGAGGGTGAAGGAGTGTTTGTTGAAGTTACTGCCTGGGCTGATAACTGCGCACAGGGAAATTGGCAGTGGCGCAAGCAAAAACAAACGTCCATTCCGTGAGTGGTACTGCAAAGTGAAGGATTTGGTATATGAAGTAGAAGATTTATTTGAAGACATTGAACTGGAGATTAAATCGGAGTCTTCTTAGTCTCCTCTATTATCAAATGAACTCTTTGAAGAGTTACTTGAAGATGAAGACGGCATGGAATTGGAACTTAGGATCAAGTACCTTTGGTCTCTCAAAAAACATTCACATTCTCCACTTCCTCCTCCTCCTCCTTCACAAGCATTAACATTGTGGTCTTTATTGCTTCAAAGGCAGCGGAGGGCAAATGAGTTTCTCTATCTCAAAAATTATCTACCTGCCCATATGCTTTGTACGGTAAAAAGAATGTCCCAGGATATAATTTACTTCCTTGGTATTTGAGAAGATGCCTAGAATTTTGCTTCATATTCACCCCTGGTTTCACCTTTTACAAGAAAGATTTGGTCTTATTATGGGTAGCTGGGGGACTTGTTCACCCTGTTGCTGGACGTAGCTTGGAGGAGGAAGCAGGCCATTACTTTGATCTAATGGTGTCTTGGAACTACTTTCTGCTCGCATATCCAGATCACCCTGAACCAGCTCTTACATCATTGGACCTAGACCCTCCTCTGTACAAACTAAGATTTGATTGGATAAACATTGATCGCTTTACCATGGACCATGAATTCGTGCGGCATTGTCTGTTTGATGGTCTTGTCTCAGAGAAGGCACGCCATGCTTCTGTGGGTTGCTATTCCATATCTGAAGGATGGCTAGAACCTTCAAGGGGTTTACGCATAATCTTCCTTAGGAGGAGAGGCACCCACTGTTACTCCAACTCTCCATTGAATGATGCTGGGCATTTGTTCCTAAAGGTGAGATACCTACGTATACTTGATCTGTCACATGCCAGGTTCAAAAGTCTTCCAGATTATGTTTGTGACTTGTTGCATCTTAGGTCTCTAAATCTCTCTTATAATCCAATCGAGACATTGAGTAGATCAATCATCAGTCTCTTCCGTCTTCAAACCTTGAATCTCTTTTGTTGTCATGAATTGACCAGCATTCCTGACAACCTATACTTGTTGTCTAACCTGCGCCATCTTGTTATTAGTCCTGTTATATTGAATTTGATGCCTACATTTATTGGGAGATTGACCTCTCTTCAAACACTACTTCAATTCACCGTCCTAAGGAAAGATGGATGTCAAATTGGAGTGCTAAAAAACCTAAATAACCTTTGTGGAGAACTTGGCATTGAAAATCTTGAGAATGTGGCAACTTTGGATGAGGCTAAGGGGGCAAGGTTGCATCTGAAGGCTGGTATTCACAAATTATCCTTGGTTTGGTCCGAAAACGAACTTAATGCAAATTTTGACATTGCCCAAGGTCTTCGACCTCATTGCAACCTCAAGGTTTTGAAGATTTTCAACTATAATTCCAAGTTTCCGTCTTGCGACCATCTGTTTAAGTGAATCGCTCCCACCATTTGGTCCATTGCCTCTCCTGAAATCACTTCAAATTGTGAATGTTAATGGGGTTAAACATATTGGCCGCAACTTCTACGGATGGCGAATTGTCAAAATTGCTTTCCCATCTTTACTTTCACTAAAAATTTGGCATATGAATGATTTGGAAACTTGGGCTCGGTGCAAATCCAGTGACTTCCCAGTGCTAAAAGAAATTTATCTGAGCGGCTGCAAGAAGTTGAAGAATCTCCCTAAGATCCGGCCACTTGTCAAAATAAAGATTTTCGATTGCCGTTAATTTTCACATGTTAGTGGTTCAAATTGATCTTTTAGACGTATAGTAATCCTTTATCAGGTACAATATTCCTCTGTTGTTTTGTTTTGTTTTTTGCTTTTTTTTTCTCAAGTAGTATGATTCCTTTGTGTAAACTAGCTTCTTAATTTGACCTGGTTAGTATATATATTACCTACTTCTTCCCCTTTCTTTTTTTTTTTTTTTGGGGGTAGAATTTCAGTGTTCGGGTTGTTATCGGTGGACACTGTAAAATTTGAAGTTACATTTACAATTGAAGGGGAACAATGTAAGTTGTTCTTTTGTATGTTGTCTTTGGGCTTTTATTAATATATTCTGATCAATAAAACTCTTACTTACCTATTAAAAAAGATATTCATTGATTAATATATTGTGTATGTGGATATTGCTGAGTGATTTGGGGAATATAAACTTGACTCATCACTTCTATGTTCTTGGTGAAGGGTGAGGCTGTGGCTCAGGACCCATTGGATGTGTGTAACTTACCAAAAATAAAAATAAAAATCTTGACTTCTTGTTATGAGTTTAGTTTGTACCTGCCAATGAACTCTAAACTCAAATGTAATTTCCTTCCTTTATAATAATTGGGTTGAATTTGAGATTATGAGCCCAAAACTGACTTTAACCAACCAATGGAAAATAAAAACTTGATTTGTAACCTGAAGGCTGAAGTTCAACTTGTATGCGGTGTTCTATTGTCAATGCTAGCTTCCTTTCGTCTTTTTATCCTGAAGTTTCTTGGCCTCTTGTGTCAGCTTTGTGATTTATAGGAAATAAATCATATAGAAATATTTGGAAGTATTAGGAAGTCTTAGGATGCCTTGCATTTCCGTGGGTGTATACTCTTGCATACTTCTTTGGTTATGCCCATTTGGCATGATTGGTAATAGTTTAAAACTAAAAAACAAATGATGTCCTAAATACTAAGTTGGTGAGAACTTCCATAACAAGAAAGATTCTGGTTGCATGGAACTAGCTAATTTTCCAAGATTAGGAGTGATCTTCAAAACATATTAAGGTTTTCATACTCAAAAATGAATCTCAATGAGTTACTAAAGCTACTTTGTGTTTCCTTTTTTAGCTTGCTTTTTCACCGGGATTACAATTCAGGTGATATATCAATCTCTACTAGTTCTCCTGGATGACCTAATACACGGTTTTGACTGATAGGGTCATGTATCTGTGGTTTACTCCCCAGGATAGGTTTAAAGGGCCCTACCTTGCTGAGGTTCCACTCTATAAATAAATAAAAATTAAAATAAAAACAATTCAAGTGATAGATCAGGGACGGAGTCAGAACTTGAAGTTAAGGGGGCAATTTTGCTGTTAGTTGCATGCAGTGGCTCTAGCTTCCGGCTCAGTTACATAATAGCTAATGAGTTTTTGTGTGTGTGTGTGCATCTAGGTATGGACAAAATTATTTTGTTTAAAATTTTTTAAAGGGTCAGGTTGTTTGTTTTAGGTAAAATTGGATGATTGAGTTTAATTGTTTTTAGCTTTACTATTGGTAATTTTTGTTGTTGAATAATTTTTTTGGGCTTGTTTATTTTGCTTTAGATTTTAGATCTGGTATTTAAAATGAGGAAAATGCTAGAATTACAAAATTTTTTTACAAATTATTAATGTGGTGAGTGATTATTAGTAAGTAAAAATGCGATGTAAATGATGGGCTCAGACGCAAACCAATAAAAGTTTACTACCACAACAGTTTGTAAAAATGTTATAGAAAATTTTGTGGCTAGAATAGTACTCCTAAAAGAATCAATGATGATATTAAAGGAGGCAGAATGTGATTTTATAGAACAAAATTACTAAAATTGGTGACTATGTATATATTAATTATAAAAAAAAAAAAAAGGGGCCATTGCCATTGCGCCCACCCCCCCTACTAGTCCAAGTCTCCCTCCATCCCTGTATATGATTATTTTGCATTCATGAGTGCTCGGTCTAGACCATGGTTCTTTTTGAAGATATATTAGCAAAAGTGGACTGAAATATTTCAATCATTTGTGACAAGCACCTGTTAAAACATTACTGCAAAAGGCAGATTAATTTAGTTCTAAAAAGATAAAAAGGACTGAAGGAGAATCAAAGATAAACAGTTGGGTAGACTATGATCATAGATGCAACCTAAAGCTTATATTTAGGAAGAATTGACTGGTGGACCCATTAGATGGGATTTAATCTTTTAGACTAGCTGCTGCCAACTTTGTTCATGTCATATTATGCATTTTCTTGAATTCAAGTGCATTACTAGCTAAGAAGTTCTTCCTTTATTTTCCTTTGTCACTGCATTTCTTTTCAATGTCTTTTCCCCCCAGTTTTACTTCTTTGTCTTATCTTTTCTAAAGTATGTAGTTATTCTTCCTTCTCTGCAGGACAGTAAGAGATCAAAACGTTAATAAAGAATTTAAAGGGCTCTGGAATGGCTAAAAATGCAGATGGCGTGAATGTTGGCAAGTATTAGTGGGGATAGTCGGCTTAGCCAGGAGTTTTTACATGAGGGGGCCGATTTTCGACGACGATGATTATCATTGTTGTATGGATAGTCTATATATTTAGGTTGATATAGACCTTCTTTGAGATAAGCTCGTTAGATTTCATCTTGTTTGTTGATAGGAAATTCATATATTTGTTTACATGATCTTGGATCACGATCTCTCTTTTCAGATTGAATTCTTGAACATTTGGAGGGGTGTTCATTAGGCATTGAAGTATCAACATTTATTTCTACAACCACAGGTGTCCTAAATTTTGAATTGCTAACATCTTTTTTCTTAAAGAATGCATCAATTGTTTTTCGTTTGCTCATAATTCTTTTAGCTTTAAGAATATGACTCAAAAATTAACCTGAAAAGAACTTAAAAAATAAAATCTTAATTAGAAATTTTTACTTAATTATATGTGTAGGGGAGAAATTTGTTTCAGCCCCTTGCAAGCTCATTGTCCTCTTTGGGTAGCCAGGCCCGCAAGGTTTTGTCCTCGTCCCCGAGTGCAGGCACGAGCAAGCAAGCGCCTAGCTTGGACTTGTACTCGTCGAGTCCCACATCGGTTAGAGAAGCGCCCCACTAGTGCTTTATATGCTTCTGGAGCTTGCACTAGTGTACCACTACTCACCCTACAAAAAGCGCTTTTTGGGGTTGGGATGAGCCTTAGCTGCCTCCGCCCCATCTAATTGTTGTCCGTCCGTGGTGCCAGGCGCGATGCGGTTTTTGCCTTCGCACCAAGTGCAGGACCAAGCAAGCGCTTAGCTTGGACTTGTAATCCCACATCGGATAGAAGAGCGCCCCACTCATGCTTTATATGCCTCTGAGACTTGCATGAGTGTACCGCGTGAGTAGTGGTATACTAATGCAAGCTCCAGAAGCATATAAAGCACTAGTGGGGCGCTTCTCTAACCGATGTGGGACTCGACGAGTACAAGTCCAAGTTAGGCGCTTGCTTGCTCGTGCCTGCACTCGGGGACGAGGACAAAACCTTGCGGGCCTGGCTACCCAAAGAGGACAATGAGCCTGCAGGGGCTGAAACAAATTTCTCCCCTACAGGTAATATCTCTAATTTGTATAATACCTCTATTATATTTTTTTAGTAGTATTCAAATTGGGACCATGTTTGACATGAGCAGTAATTTATGTCTTTTTTCCCACTTTTATTCTAAATTTTATTTGTTAACATAAGTTGAACAGTTGTTTTTTGTTTCTTTTTTGAATTTCGTATTGCAATAAGAAATTAGAAATATAAGTTAAACAAAAAAAATTATTTTTCAGCATATGTTTTTTCATATTTTAGGGCACTTTTTTCTATGACATGTCCAAATAATAAAAAAAAGTAAAACTCAATTGTCTTCCTTCTTTCTTTACAGTTTCTTCTGTCTTGGCCATCATGCTTTTTTTTCTTTTTTCTTTTTTCTGTTTTCCTTTTTTTGTTTCGTATATTCTAACTTTTGTAATGCTTGATGCTTCTAAATTTTTCATGTTGGATTTGATATGCCATATATGATGTGCATGATATGTTAATTGGCTTGAAATAATCCAAGATACACACTACCTGGCTATAGCTAATAATTCACACATTCGATAGTTTGATGTTCAATCAAACTACCCTCAGTGAGTATGTCATTCCCACAAGTAGTCTTACTTTTACTTATAAAAGAAAAAACAAAATAGTTTAGTCTTACATTTTTTTTATAGTGTTTTACATATATCTTTCCAAATGCTAATGTGGACACTTATCTCAAATTAATGACAGGGTAGGTGATGAGCTATGATTAACATACCAATAATGTGATGGCAGTGGGCTTCAATGCGATTGAAGTTGGATGTATGTAGGTTCTAAGAATGGCATAGTAAAGATTTGGGATTTGAGGTAAATATTTTTTTTTCCCAACATATATAAGGTAGATTTGTTATTATTTAATTATTATATTATGCCGTTATTGTTAAATATTATTTAGAGTTACTCATTTATATATATATATATATATAAAAGCTGAAGCATGACATTTGTTATTGCTACACTCCTATTAAGCCACCTCATCCGTCACATTATTATTCTTTTTCTTATTATTTTTTACCTATAATTTTTTTGACAATATTAAATATATAAATATATTGGTTTTACAAATTCATCTTAGGCGGTTTTAACTTTACATATTCATCTACTTTAATTATAATGTTATAACTAAATAATAAATCAATAAAAAATCAAAACAATTTTTTTTTATTTATACATATTCATCTTGAGCAGTTTTAACTTTACATATAATTTTACATTTACATGTTCATTTACTTTAATTTAGATGTTTATAACTGAAAAATAAAATCAATAAAGAATTAAAAAAAAAAACAAAAAAAAAAATTCTATAAAATGGTATTCACAAGTCTTGCTTAATATTTGATGGTAGAAAAGATATAACCTGACAACTACCCCATAAGAGGAATCCAAATCAAGCGTGTTATAGATCTTCTGCTAGAGGTTTATACTCAATGGTGTTTGTTATTGACCTAATTTGGAGAAAAATCATATTATAATATGTCCTATTTTATGTTGTTTTCAGGTTTTAGTTTATTTGGAAAATGATAATCTGGACAATATGATGAAGAATAGTTTGTGCAGTTGAAGAAGATGGGCTTTGTGTAGTTTCCTTTCACTATTTGTAAATATTTTGTTTAACAAATTAGTAGCAAATTGTTATGTCTTTTTTATAGGATGTTCCTAAATATTTGAGTAACTGTTTTAAGTGTTTACGAATTTCTGATATTACTCTTCATCTTGCATATCTCATTAGTATATTTTTGAAGATTTTTAAGAAAACAAATTCAAATATTGGATTAGATTATGACAATATTTACACAATACTTCTTCTTCCTCTTTTCAAAAATTTTCCTTAATTTTTTCCCATTTGGAATTGTACTCTTGGTTTATTGATTTATTTTTATGTTATTTTTTATATATTTTTATATTATTAAGGTAAAAGAGTTAAAATCATCATGTATAAAGCTACAACTAGCACTTTTGCTTAGAATCAGCCATCTAGCTATTTCTATTGTGTAACTTATTAAAAAATTTTAATTTGATTGTGCATTGGATATTGAGAAGGAGTTTGATATGTTTCACATTTGATATGTGTGGGGCCAGAAAGAGTCAGGCAACCCCAGCCCACTTCGAACCAGGCCCAAGGCCCATGCCAAGGACGCGTCCAAGGTCCGAGGACTGAAGTGTAAAGCCCAGCTGCCCAGGAAATAGTGCCGAGGATGATAGCATCCTCGGAATTCCGAGTATCCAAGGAACAAACGGCAAGTACCAAATACCAGACATGGAAGCATGGTAGAGGGACAGGTCCCAGATAAACTGTTACCTCCACATTAAATGCCCTCAACTGACGCCCTGGCCGCATTAATGGGGATGTAACCCCTAGGCAAAGGGACATTGGTCAATGTGAACCACTCAAGTGCTGATAGGGCCTCCGATGGGACGGACAGATAGGAAAAGGGCAAATAGATGATCAACAGATGGAAGACGGAGAGAGGACGAGGGGAGTTATATAAGAAGGGCAAGCAAAGCAGTGAAGGTGGGTGGAACCTTCTCGGACTAGCGCCGAGGAGCTACCCTTAGGAACGAAACGGGGCTCCTTCCCCTAAGATTATGGGGAAGGGCCCTTGGGGCACCGTTGTCAGTCTGTTGGGGCCTAATTCTTCAGCCCATGCTCTAAAAATTGTATTGTCTGGGTCCAGTAAAAATTGAGTCCCTACAATATGTATTACATATTGAGAAGTAGTTTGATTATGATGTGATTTTTATTTTTCTCTTTCTTTTTTATTTTAAATTGTAGTTTTGTTGAGTTTTATTAATTTTTTTAGATATATTTTTTGGTGTATAGGGTAGAAAAAATTGGGTTTGAGAAATTTTGTTTAAAACTAAAAGAATAATTTCTAAATTTTATATACTTTTTAATGATACAAAAAATGTTATAGAAAAGTTTTATTAAAAATTGAATATTTTCGCTAACTTACCTTTTGAATTCTTGAGAAAAATTATATTTTTTTCATTTGATACAACAAAATTTATATATATATATTACTTGTGTGATTTTTCCTATAGTATAGTTATAAAATACATTATTCTTTATTAAATTAGTCCTAATTGTAAAAATTAACTAAATAAGAGCACCCTAAAAAAATCATCTCGCGCAACGCGCGGGACCGCGACTAGTTAAGAATAACCCCTCAAACAAAAGCAAAAATTAAACACACATGCACATAATATAAACCAAACAATTTAACAACACCCATTGTCACATGATATCTAACTAATTAAAAATACTTAATAAATCAAAAAAAATTTACCCAAGAAACTTTATCTTCACAAAGTGCAAACTTTATCTTCCCTTCAAGATTCATCACAAACAACCTCCCCATGCCCATGCCTTCAACCATATATTTCTCTAAAAATCTATGAAAAATTAAAGAGCATGTAAATATTTAAGTGTAGATAGTTGAGAAAAAAAAACACTAAAAAGAGATGAAGCGGAAACTAAAAACTTACCCTCTGGCTACGCCCCTACTCTGAATGATTTATTTTAAGAAAGCAAGAAGTTAGAAAATAATGGTTAGTTTTTTTTTTTTTGGGATCTTGAGGACTGAGTTTGAGAGGAGGGCTGAGCTAAGCAGTAAAAAGAGTCTAAAGAGATGAAGGTCTAGTGCTTAAATAAGAGAAGAAAACTCACCAGGTAGTCACCAAGTTCCAAATCCTGAAATTTGACAATAAAATATGTTAAGTGATTTGTTTTAAAAAGCAAGAAGAAAGAAAAAATTGGTTAGGAATTATTTATTTATTTATTTATTTTTATTATTTTTTTTTTCGGACCAGAGGACTGATGCTGAGTTTTGGGGGCTGGTAGGCGGTACCAGTAGAAAGTGAAAGTGTATCATAGAAGACCAAAAAAAAAAAAAAGAAGTAAAGAGAATAGGGATTTCATGGGTGGGTTTTTGAGATGGAGAAAGTGAAATTTTATTGTTTTTGTGTTTGAATTTTGAGTATTTAAATGTAAGTGGGCCAGTTTTTTGTTTTATTTGGAGTATAAGAGGCCTAAAACTAAAGCTGGGAGAGTAGAGGCCTAAAACTAAAGGCTTTTAGCTGGGAGAATAGAGGCCTAAAACTAAAGCTGTGAGAGTAGAGGCCTAAATCTAAAAGCTTTTAGCTGGGAGAATAGAGGCCTAAAACTAAATGGAGAATAGAGGAGATATGAGGGAGCCGGATGCCAAACATTGGGGGGGCCCAATCAATTTTCTTACATAGTCTAATGGATATATATATATATATATATATATATATATATATATATTTTTTTTTTTTTTGCAGGGGCCACGGCCCCCCCAAGGACAACGTGGCTCCGCCCCTGGATAGTGGTTGAATTTGCTAGTTGGAGCTGTTAAATAGTAATATTTTATATTGATTTTCTACAACTTGGAATGACTCAGTTATTGGCTCTTAGCCTCTGACCATGTTCTTTTTTGCTCCATTGATATTTGCTCTCTCTCCTGATTTAGTAGAAGGTACTATTGGTAATATACTCTTTTCTTCTTACGCAATGGACAATGGTAGGCTTGATTCCTGCAATGAATTTTATGAAGGGTAAAGGATAATTTTCCCAACAAAGTAATTCTTTTATTTTGTCCAAAACCGATAGTTTAGGGAAGATTTGGCAGTGGAGATAAGGCTTTTATTATTAAATTATAAGATTGATAGTTATTGACAGAATCTGCGGGGAAAGGAGACCTTGGTGGTGTGTTTTTTGAGTTATATATCACATGTACTCTCTATCCCTCTTATAGTTATGGTTTGAGTTAATTTTTAGATACTTTAGAAGTGAGATGATTACGTATTTGAATGTCTTTATAAATTGTTTGAGTAATATCAATTGTAAATATGTGATGAGGTTTGGTTATTATGATAATCTTCTTAAAAGAATGAGAAATTCAAATAATTAATTTTGGAACTTAAAAATTTTAGTTGTAGAAAAAAAAATCATAACACACTATACAAAAGTTTGAATAATATAGACCACTTAAAAAAAAGAATACTATTTCTATCTTTTATCTATAAAAAAAAATGATGGAATAATATGAATCAAATGCACCTAAGTTTAAAAAAAAAAAAAAAAAAAAAAAAAAAAAAAAAAAAAACTCAAAATAATATAATGCTATATTTGTAGAGATGGAAAAATGAAAAATAATTTTAGAAATAATATCTTCAGTACATTTTATAGAATAAATCATACATTATAGCACATTATAAAATAGTTGTATATTCTCACGCATCGCAGATTCGTGTAAGTCTGCGACTAGTTTAAGTTTAAGGTTAGTTTGCCAATCATGCATGAGTCGTACAGAAGATATTTATTTTATTACGTTTTGCAGCAATTATCCAAAAGCCTGAAAAAAACTGAAATCAATAATAATGTCTATTTTCAGCGGAAGTCAAGGCGTAGAAGTTGGGAAGTATCAATAATAATGTCCATAATTGACTGATTTTGGCTGTGCCACGGGGCCCCAACCTTCCTATGCATCATATGTAGTCCCAATGTCCCATCCCATTCTATTAACATTAAAAAAAGGGTCTGGTTAGGGCATATATTAAACTATTTTTGAAAATATTTTTTCAAAAATTAAAAAAGTTGTCAATACTTTTTCAATTTCTGAAAAAAAAAACTTTTTTAAAAATGAAAAATAATGCCCTTAACAAAATCCTTAAAAAAATGGGGATAAAAACATTGTTTTATGAAGTGATAGGCAATTTTGAAGCGACAGACAATTTTGTCTTAACAAAAGGACTTTCTTCAATAAATGACACGTGAAAGTGACCTTGTTTGCAAATTGAAACTTGGAGAAATATACTTCCAAATGAGGGACTCCGATTCCTGCAAACCACAAAGAATACAATTTTGGCTTACGTTCTTTTTTTCTTTTCTTTTTTTAATTTTATTTTTCCTTCAACTTGCAAAAAAACGTCCTAAATAATATAGGTCAGTCAATGCATGTGCCTTAAATTTCCACATTGAAGAACACAGATTCACATTCATATTTTGATTAGACCCTTTATCTTTTGCAATACGATGCCGAAAACAATAATCTTATGTAGTAAACAATAATTGCAAACTGGAGAAAGAATGTGCGTGAAAGTCTTGAAGGAAAACGCAAAACTTGACTTAGTATTTAGCGCATGAATTTAATGTTAGGACTCTATTTCTACAATGACATGACATGGATTTAGTAGGCCTTTACTTATTGTCTGCATTTCCTTACTGAAACCAACCAATGCATTATTAGAGGTAACTAAGAAAATTTCTAAATTTCCACATTCACATGAATTGGTGTAATTTTAAAGTTCGATAAAGACATGCCGTTTAGTTTACTCCACATTGCAATTTTAAGTCTCAACTAATAATTCAATGAACAAGAATTGCATCTCAACAAAAATGATTGAAAAGTGAAGCGAAAAAAAATGACTAAAGTGCAAACTACACTCCTAAAGTTTAGGGGTCTTTAGATTTTACATCCTAAAGTTTCCGAATTTGGATTTTAACTCCTAAAGTTATATTTTGTTTGCATCAGTAGTCATTTCATCTATATTTCCTGTTAAGTGCCATATAAACTTGTCACACGTATTTAATTTATCCAATAAAATAATTTTATGTTATTTTCATTATGTAACATGATATTATTTTATTAGATAAACTAAACATACATGGCAAGTTAGCTTCTGCGTCACTTAAGTGAAAATATGGACAGATGAGCTATTGATGCAAATAGGATGTAACTTTAGTGGGTTAAATCTTAATTTTGAAAATTTCAAGGTGTAAAATTTAAAAATCTCCAAACTTTAGCCCTGTAATTTGTACCTTTGCCAAAAAATATTTAAAAAAATTGTGCATATTTTACTTAATATAACGTTCTATTTAGAAACATTGTTGTAATTTAAAATGCTTTTGTAGTATTATACTGTGACCGTTTATGCCTAGGAGAGTAGTGATTGTACTTAGGGATGGAGGTAGCCCTTGACTTGGTATAGTCACAAATTTTTCTACAATATTTTTACAAACTATTGGAGTAGCAAATTCTTATTGGTTTGCATTTAAACCCAACACTTACACCACTTTTTACTTACCAATAACTACTCACCATATCAATAATTTGTAAAAAACATTTATAGCTCTAGCATTTTCTTCTTTTTAAAGGCCATAAAAAATCTATAAATTTAAATTTTAAAACAAAATATACAAGCCCAAAAAAAATGAGACCAACAACAAAAATTACCAATAATAAAACTAAAAAAATTAAGTTCAATCAATCAATTTTACCCAAAACAAACAACATGTCCTTTTAAAAAAATTTCAAATAAAATATTAGACCTTACCCAATTACACACATCAAAGTCACACACACACACACACACAACACCTTAATGGCTAAGCCACCACACATAATTAGTAGCAAAGTCACCCCTTACATCTAACCGAACTTTCGTCACATTAAATAGCTCCCTTATTTTTTACTCATATTTGACGGTTCCACTATCACATTAAACAATACTATCAAATATGACCATACTTTTGTCATATTCAATGGTTTTGTTATTTCAACCAATACGAATATTTTTATACCTATAAGAGTATTAATAAGGCCCCAAATACTAGCCAATAAATTTCTATAAAAAAAAATTAAAGCCATGGACACAACAAAATGTTATAATAATTTCACAACATTCCTAAATTAACATGTCAACTCACACATGGGCTAACCAAAAACTCTAATTTTTTTTTTCTTTTGCTATGCTAATATAGGAATGTTGTGAAATTGTTGTGTCCTTAGCATTACTGTTTTTTTTTTTTTAATGTAATACGACGTCTACAACATTTTCTAACAAATCTTAGGTGACAATCCGTTATTAATAATTTAACATTGACATAAGTGGAGAGCATAAATTAGAATCAACAAAATTCTACTATCTAAAATTTGTTCTGAAAATGTTATATAGATGGTAGTACCACTCAATTGTTATCAAAAACCAAAAAAAAAAAAAATTGTTGGTGGACCACTATCCACCCATTTCTTTGCTTTATTTATTTTTTTAATTTTTCTAATATTTGTAGCTTTATATATATATATATATATATATAAACTAGTATAGTAATAAAACTAAAAGTAGATTGATAGTATTGAAAATAGATTGAAACACTTACAGTTTAACAGTTACAAGATTACAAGGTTTAGCAATAAGGCTTGAAACTGGTTACGAGCCTTGTGAGTAACAAGGGGTAATATTGTGTTCTGAATAACAAGTGTGGGAAAGGAAAGATGGGGGAAGAAAAAGCATGATTTAAACAGTAAATAGTAACTTTTTACTATTCATAGCAAGTCCATGAGGGACCGCGGGAGCAAAACCCGGAGCTTTAACAAAAGTATCAGCTTAGTACTTTTGACCTTTTGTGCCGAAAGTAACATTACTTCTCGTGGGGAACAACAGAGAAATAGTCGGAGCTTTAACAGGGGTAACATACTAACATTTTAACATTTTGGCCATTTGTGCTAGAATCAATTCTCAGGTGTGGAATCTTCATCATGACCAAATAACTCCTGATTGTAAGGGTAATAGGGGTTATAATTTGCAACAGGGGCCTCAGAAGATGCTTGAGAATCTTCTTCTTCAGAGGTAGCATTTTCAGCAGCTTCTTCCTCCTTCCACTTTTGTTTTAGGAGGGCATAAAGAGCATCCTTACTAAGATCATCAAGAGGAGACTTTTTCTTCTTGGACTTGGCAGAGGATTTAGCAGATGAAGTGGCAGGTGCATTTGCTGTAAGTTGAGGTACAGCTGTTTGCACTGGAGGGTAAGCCAGTGATCGGGCTTTAGCATTGGAAATGGCATTAGCAGTTGGGAATTCCCAGTAACAATATCAATAACATTTTGGATGTAAAATGAAGCATGCCTTATATAGGTAAAAACAGGCGCTATTTGCACAGTGTGAAATAGTGGCAGCAGCAATCACGGGTGAACAGTAGCAGCAAAGTCACGGAGTGAACAGTATTTTTTACTATTCCTTTTACAAGGGTAAATCAGCCGCAAGCAGCGGTAACAACAGTTGGTGAACAGTAACACGTCTGGAGGTAGCAGCAATAATTTGGTACCAGTTTTGTCGGTTTGTGCTGACGTGGCAGTCTTCAGTATTCTGAGGACAAAAACAACAGATCAAGGTGGCAAGGGCCTGGAAAAGCCTAACAGCAACATTGGCCTAGGATGAAAGGAATCAGATTTAGAAACAACATTGATATCCTCAGAAGCATTTGTTGAGAAGGTTTTTCCTTCTTTCGGATCAGGAAACAATTATCATCTATCCCACTTTGGGAAGAAGCTGATTTTATAAAATCAAGAGGATCAGTTTTTGAAACAATAACATGGGGGGAAGTGGTTGGAGGACCAATTTTTGTGAAAACAGCATCTTTTCTAGTAATAGTACATGTGTTACTAGAAGAAGGTGTTTCTAATTTTTCTTTTATGACAACAGGTTTCTTGGTAGAAACAAGAGGCTTTGAAACAGGAGTATTAGCAGCTAGCATTTTTTTTCTTTTTGTAATTCAGCAAGCATTTTATCAATCAACTCAATTGTAGAAGAAACAGGTTTCTTAAAAGAATCAACAGGAGTAACAGGTTTCTTTGTAGAAACAACAGGTTTCTTGGTAGAAACAAGAGGCTTTGAAACAGGAGTATTAGCAGCTAGCTTTTTTTCTTTTTGTAAGTCAGCAAGCATTTTATCAACCAATTCAATTGTAGAAGAAACAGGTTTCTTAAAAGAATCAACAGGAGTAACAGGTTTCTTTGTAGAAACAACAGGTTTTTTGGTAGAAACAAGAGGCTTTGAAACAGGAGTATTAGCAGCTAGCTTTTTTTCTTTTTGTAAGTCAGCAAGCATTTTATCAACCAATTCAATTGTGGAAGAAACAGGTTTCTTAAAAGAATCAACAGGAGTAACAGGTTTCTTGGTAGAAACAAGAGGCTTTGAAACAGGAGTATTAGCAGCTAGCATTTTTTCTTTTTGTAATTCAGCAAGCATTTTATCAATCAATTCAATTGTAGTAACATCTTTTCCTTTTTTGTGGGGATATTTTCTCTTTTTAAAATAATTTGGAAGTTTTCCAATGACACGACTTTCAACAGAATGATTACTACTATAATAACAAGAATGATTACTATTATAATAGTTGTCGTCATCATCATCACTATCACTAGAATAACAAGAATGATTACTATTATAATAGTCGTCGTCATCATCATCACTATCACTAGAATAACAAGCAACAGAGTGAGTATCATTATCAGAACAAGTATTTTCATTATTAACAGAATAATGTTTATAAGCATGGTCATATCTATCAACAGAGTATTCTTCCTCATTAATGGGTTCTGGAGGGACACTAGATCTGGAGCTAGCAGATGAGTTGGATCTAAAAAACCTATGCATTTTTAAACCTATTAAAATCCTAGCTTCTAAACACTCACTTATCATGTTTTTCCTTCTTGACATCGTTGTGTGACAATCGAAGGCAACCCTACCGCTCTCCTAGCTTGACGGGTATTACTGTTTGGTTCTGGGATCTTTTACGCTCGTGTCAGGAACAACGGCAACGTATCCAGAAAAACACAACAAGCAAGAGTCAAAAGGTCAGAAGACAATAGACCGCTAAAGGGACAAGGTACAAAGACACAGCAACAGCTATCAACAGATAGGGACTAGTAACACAACAGACACCAGCAACTCGGGAAGGCGGAACACTGTAGAATAAACACAACCCGTTCAGGGGCGAAACAACAATATATGGGAATGCACAACAATAATGTCATATTTAAAGTACATAAATATACGTATGTAAATAAAGTTAAAATGGAGTTTCTCAAAAAAAAAAAAAAAAAAATCAAGTAAAAAAATATTGCTGGTTCATGCTTTGGGACTCGGGAGGTTTTAAGCTGATAGAAGTCTCAAACTCTGATTACAAATGAAATGAAGCATGTCTTATATAGGTAAAAACAGGCCCTATTTGCACAGTGTGAAACAGTGACAGCAGCAATCAAGGGTGAACAGAAGCGGCAATTACGGGTGAATAGTAAAAGTGAAGAGTACCTTTTTTTTTTTTTTTTTTTTTGAATTTAAGGTGAAGAGTACTTTTTACTTATCCTTTCACAAGGGTAAATCAGCCGAAAGCAGCGGTAACAACTGTTTGTGAATAGTAACACGTCTGAGGTAGCAGCAATAATTTGGTACCAGTTTTGTCAGTTTTTGCCGACGTAGCAGTCTTCAGTACCCTCTCATCCGTTCGTTGGCACCATCGTTTGGTTGGTGAATTTCATTACTGAGTTTCAGAACACAGATTTGTTGAAAAAAGAAGATGCTGAACGCTTCTTCTATGTGGAGAGGCTCAAGGAGTGTTTACTGATGTTAAGGCCTGGGTTGATAACTGCGCACAGAAAAATTGGCAGTGGCGCAAGCAAAAACAAACGTCCATTCCGTGAGTGGTACTGCAAAGTGAAGGATTTGGTATATGAAGTAGAAGATTTATTTGAAGACATTGAACTGGAGATTAGAACCAAGTCTTACGAGTCTCCTCCATTATCGTATGAGCTCTTTGAAGAGTTACTTGAAGATGAAGACGACATGGAATTAGAACTTAGGATCAAGTACCTTTGGTCTCTCAAAAAACATTCACATTCTCCACTTCCTCCTCCTCCTCCTCCTTCACAAGCATTAACATTGTGGTCTTTATTGCTTCAAAGGCAGCGGAGGGCAAATGAGTTTCTCCATCTCAAAAATTATCTACCTGCCCATATGCTTTGTACGGTAAAAAGAATGTCCCTCGTTATGAAACATCTAGAAAATCTAGTAGCGGAAATGCTCTCTTTACCCTCACCCTCACTGCCCCCGTTCTCATCCTCCTCCTTCTCGTATAGTAACAAAGAAGACCCAGGATATAATTTACTTCCTTGGTATTTGAGAAGATGCCTAGAATTTTGCTTCATATTCACCCCTGGTTTCACCTTTTACAAGAAAGATTTGGTCTTATTATGGGTAGCTGGGGGACTTGTTCACCCTGTTGCTGGACGTAGCATGGAGGAGGAAGCAGGCCATTACTTTGATCTAATGGTGTCTTGGAACTACTTTCTGCTCGCATATCCAGATCACCCTGAACCAGCTCTTACATCATTGGACCTAGACCCTCCTCTGTACAAACTAAGATTTGATTGGATAAACATTGATCGCTTTACCATGGACCATGAATTCGTGCGGCATTGTATGTTTGATGGTCTTGTCTCAGAGAAGGCACGCCATGCTTCTGTGGGTCGCTGTTCCATATCTGAAGGATGGCTACAACCTTCAAGGGGTTTACGCACAATCTTCCTTAGGAGGAGAGGCACCCACTGTTACTCCAACTCTCCATTGAATGATGCTAGGCGTTTGTTCCTAAAGGTAAGATTCCTACGCATACTTGATCTGTCACATGCCGGGTTCAAAAGTCCTCCAGATTATGTTTGTGATTTGCTCCATCTTAGGTCTCTAAATCTCTCTTATTATCCAATCGAGACATTGAGTAGATCAATCATCAGTCTCGTCCGTCTTCAAACCTTGAATCTCTTTCCTGACAACCTGTACTTGTTGTCTAACCTGCGCCATCTTGTTATTAGTCCGGTTAAATTGAATTTGATGCCTACATTTATTGGGAGATTGACCTCTCTTCAAACGCTACTTCAATTCACTGTCCTAAGGAAAGATGGATGTAAAATTGGAGAGCTAAGAAACCTAAATAACCTTCGTGGGGAGCTTCGCATTGAAAATCTCGTGAATGTGGCAACTTTGGATGAGGCTAACGGGGCAAGGTTGCATCTCAAGACTGGTATTCACAAATTATCCTTGGTTTGGTCCAAAAACGAACCTAATGCAAATTTTGACATTGCCCAAGGTCTTCGACCTCATTGCAACCTCAAGGTTTTGAAGATTTTCAACTATAATTCCAAGTTTCCATCTAGGGTGTCAAATCCTTCATTCACACATCTTATATCTATCACCTTGACCAACTGTTTAAGGGAAGAGCTCCCACCATTTGGTCCATTGCCTCTCCTGGAATCTCTATAAATTGCGAATGTTAATGGGGTTAAACATATTGGCCCCAAGTTCTACGGATGGGGAATTGTCAAAATTGCTTTCCCTGTTTCCCATCTTTACTTTCACTGAAAATTTGGCATGTGAATGATTTGGAAACTTGGGCTCGGTGCAAATCTAGTGACTTCCCAGTGCTAAAAGAAATTTATCTGGATGGCTGCAAGAAGTTGAAGAATCTCCCTAAGATGCGGCCACTTGTCAAAATAAAGATTTTCGATTGCCCTAAATCTTCACATGTTAGTGGTTCAAATTGATCTTTCAGACATATAGTAATCCTTTATCAGGTACAATATTCCTCTGTTGTTTTGTTTTTTGTTTTTTTTTTTGATTTCTCAAGTAGTATGATTCCTTTGTGTAAACTAGCTTCTTAATTTGATTTGGTTTAGTATATATGTTATCTGCTACTTCTTCTTCTTCTTCTTCTTTTTTTTTTTTTTTTTTCTTTTTTCTTTTTTTTTTTTGTAGAATTTCACAATGTTCTGGTTGTTATCGGTGGACACTGTAAAATTTGAAGTTACATTTACAATTGAAGGGGAACAATGTAAGTTGTTCTTTTGTATGTTGTCTTTGGGCTTTTATTAATATATTTTGATCAATAAAACTCTTACTTACCTATTAAAAAAGATATTCATTGATTAATATATTGTGTATGTGGATATTGCTATGAGTGATTTGGGGAATATAAACTTGACTCATCATGCGCCTTCTCTTCTAATTTATTGGTGAGGGGTGAGGCTGTGGGCTCAGGACCAATTGGATGTGTGTAACTTACCAAAAAAAAAAAAAAATCTTGACTTCTTGTTATGAGTTTAGTTTGTACCTGCCAATGAACTCTAAACTCAAATGTAATTTCCTTCCTTTATAATAATTGGGTTGAATTTTAGATTATGATCCCAAAACTGACTTTAACCTACAAATGGAAAAGAAAAACTTGATTTGTAACCTGAAGGCTGAAGTTCAACTTGTATGCGGTGTCCTATTGTCAATGCTAGCTTCTTTTCGTCTTTTTTCCCTGAAGTTTCTTGGCCTCTTGTGTCTGCTTTGTGATTTATAGGAAATAAATCATATATGAATGATAAAGGGAGCACCCTATCCCACAAGAAGTATACAAGATAAATATTAATTTTCATATAGAAATATTTGGAAGTCTTAGGATGCATGCCTTGCATTTCCGTGGGTGTATACTCTTGCATACTTCTTTGGTTATGCCCATTTGGCATGATTGGTAATATTTTAAAACTAAAAAACAAATGATGTCCTAAATACTAAGTTGGTGAGAACTTCCATAACAAGAAAGATTCTGGTCGCATGGAACTAGCTAATTTTCCAAGATTAGGAGTGATCTTCAAAACATATTAAGGTTTTCATACTCAAAAATGAATTTCAATGAGTTATTAAAGCTACTTTGTGTTTCCTTTTTTAGCTTGCTTTTTCACCTGGATTACAATTCAGGTGATATATCAATCCCTACTAGTTCTCCTGGATGACTTGATACACGGTTTTGACTGGTGGGGTCATGTATTTGTTGTTTACTCTCCAGGATAGGTTCAAAGGGCCCTACCTTGCTGAGGTTCCACTCTATAAATAAATAAAAATAAAAATAAAAACAATTCAGGTGATATATGATTATTTTGCATTCATGAGTGCTCGGTCTAGACCATGGTTCTTTTTGAAGATATATGAGCAAAAGTGGACTGAAATATTTCAATCATCTGTGACAAGCACCAGTTAAAACATTACTGCAAAAGGCAGATTAATTTAGTTCTAAAAAGATAAAAAGGACTGAAGGAGAATCAAAGATAAACAGTTAGGTAGACTATGATCATAGATGCAACCTAAAGCTTATATTTAGGAAGAATTGACTGGTGGACCCATTAGATGGGATTTAATCTTTTAGACTAGCTGCTGCCAACTTTGTTTATGTCATATTATGCATTTTCTTGAATTCAAGTGCATTACTAGCTAAGAAGTTCTTCCTTTATTTTCCTTTGTCACTGCATTTCTTTTCAATGTCTTTTTCCCCCAGTTTTACTTCTTTGTCTTACCTTTTCTAAAGTATGTAGTTATTCTTCCTTCTCTGCAGGACAGTAAGAGATGAAAACGTTAATAAAGAATTTAAAGGGCTCCGGAATGGCTAAAAATGCAGATGGCGTGAATGTTGGCAAGTATTAGTGGGGACAGTAGTTGAATTTGCTAGTTGGAGTTGTTAAATAGTAATATTTTATATTGATTTTCTGCAACTTGGAATGACTCAGTTATTGGCTCTTAGCCTCTGACCATGTTCTTTTTTGCTCCATTGATATTTGCTCTTTCTCCTGATTTAGTAGAAGGTACTATTGGTAATATACTCTTTTCTTCTTACGCAATGGACAATGGTAGGCTTGTTTTCTGCAATGCATTTTATGAATGGTTAAGGATAATTTTCCCAACAAAGTAATTCTTTTATTTTGTCCAAAACCGATAGTTTAGGGAAGATTTGGCGATGGAGATAAGGCTTTTATTATTAAATTATAAGATGGATAGTCATTGAGAGAATCTACAGGGAAAGGAGCTTTGCAATCACTTGAAATTTGGATGCGAAAGAGACCCACTAGATCTCTAAGCTTCCTTTGCTAGTGCAGTAGTCCTGCACTGCCGAATTATTTTATGGGAACTTAAAAAGAGTCCCTGTCCCATCAATTAGGTTTATGATCGGTATTGCTTCTGGTTTGTAATTTATTCCAGCTGAGCTGCAAGAATAGTTCGTAAAGTGTATGCTCCGTTGGTTAACTTGGTTTCATATCCTTATGAGAAGATAATTTTCTGCATTTCCTTGTCTTTGGTAGTATTAAAATTATCTCTTAGCTTTTTTATTTAACTTGGCATGAGATAAAGTTGTTTTCGAGTAAAATTTTATGAAAATTTAATTTATTCCACACGAAGCTAAATAAGTAAAACAACTATATTTCACGCAAAGCTAAATAAGGAAAGTTAAGAGATAATTTTCAACTTATTTTAAGGTCGCTACTAAATATAGGAAAATGTGATAGTTTTCTAAAAAATGTTTTGTGAAAAGTAATTAATTTTTTAGAAAATATTAATGTCGAAATAAACAAAGCGGTAGTATACATAATCTCGGTGACTATAGTGTCCGTTTGGATACAACTTATTGTTGCTGAAAACACTGTAGCAAAATAATTTTTAAATATATGAATAGTACCGTGAGACCCATTTTTAATATTTTTTAATATGTGAACAGTGCATGAACAGTGCTTGAACAGTGTTGCACTGTTCATGCAGAGTAAAAATTGTCTCCCACTGTCGTCAAATCTGGGCCAAAAAAAAAAAAAAAAAAAAAGGGAGAAAACGCAACTCACAAAATGCGCTGCAGGTATCAGTGCTATCCAAACCAAGGCTAAATGCAAAAGTTTATGCTTGCTTCTTTTGATAGATAGGATAGTATTTCAACCTACGTCGTTTGTTCCATGATGATTGCTTTTTATCATCATGCTAAGACACTAGTCGGTTTGAGTTAAATGAAAAAAGAGGAAATACAACCTGTTATAATTAAGAATATGATCCTATTGCATCTAAAAAAAATGGACCTATTATTTGAGTGAATTGACATATACTTAATATCTAAGGAAACCATTTAATTAATTAATTAATGTCTTTTACCTTGTTATAATATTTTATGATAAGTATCTAAGATTCTTATACATAGGCAAAAAAAATAAGGTTTGAGAAAATTTGTTTACAACAGAAAGAATAATTTCCAAATTTATATTCTTTCTAATGATTCACAAAAATGTTATAAATAACTTTTATTAAAAAATGAATATTTTGTTTACTTGCCTTTTGAATTTCTGAGAAAAATTTAATTGTTTTCATTTTGGTACAACAAAATTTATATATATATATATATATATATATTTTTTTTTTTTGATGGGATCAACAAAATTTATATTTATGATTCATGATTGTTCTTATATTACATTTATTATTGTTCCTATAATAAATAAAAATATGATTACAAAATACATCACTATTTCTTAAATTAGTTTAAATTGTTAAATTTTTTTTAATAAAACCACTGTAAAAATAATTATCACGCGCGCAACGCATGAGTTCGGTGCTAGTAATATATAAAACCCATTTAACTGACAGTCTAGCTATATAACAATAAAAAATAATAATAAAAAAAAATAAAGTATTTTACTACAATGAGACTACCTAGTTTCATTAATCCTATTCCTAATATTCTTAGCAGCAGATAAGATAACCAATTCCAGGCGACTGTTTAACTTTTAACAAAATCCTATTCCTATTTGATGCTACATATATCCTGGTTTTTTATTAACCCTCTAACTCTAAACGAAAAAAAAAAAAAAAAAAATGCTTGTGAGAGTTCGGTTAGACCTTTATTTCACTTTTTTTAGAGAAAAGATAATTTATATTCTATTAGGATAAGGATAAGAATAGAAAAATTAAGAATTGGATTACTGCGACTAGAGTCGCAAAGCTACGGACTTATATAAGTTAGTGATAATTTTTTTTTTTTTTTTGAGTAAACAATTTTAAACCGGGCTTATAATACATTATATAACTAGAGTATAATTACAAAAATGTCTAACCTTTGTAGTTGTAGACTGGGGTTATAAACAGCGGACATTAGACACACATAACTAATGTGGGATAAACATCTCTATTTTTTTTTTTTAATAAACAATAATACTTATTAAAATACACATAAAAATAATAATAATAATATTTTAAACTGAGTTTATAATACATTAATATTTTTGTTTTTGTTTTTCAAGTTGATCATAAATATTGTTATTGGTCACAGGAAAGTTTGGAGTTTGAATTTGAAAAGGAAAAGCTAAAATGGGGATATGGACATCGAACTTGAAAGGAAAAGAACCTATCAATTCTGCGGAGGCAGAGATGGCGGCGGAGGCAGAGTGTGAGGCCGAGACATCGCCACCATCAACATCAAGAACCCTATTAATTACCAGTACCCTCTCATCCGTTCATTGGCACCATCGTCTGGTTGGTGAATTTCATTACCGAGTTTCAGAACACATATTTGTCGAAAAAAGAAGATGTTGAACGCTTCATCTATGTGGACTCGGAGAGGCTGAAGGAGCCTTTGTTGAAGTTACTGCCTGGGCTGATAACTGCGCATAGGGAAATTGGCAGTGGCGCAAGCAAAAACGAACGTCCATTCCGTGAGTGGTACTGCAAAGTGAAGGATTTGGTATATGAAGTAGAAGATTTATTTGAAGACACTGAACTGGAGATTAGAGCCGAGTCTTACGAGTCTCCTCCATTATCGTATGAGCTCTTTGAAGAGTTACTTGAAGATGAAGATGGCATGAAATTGGAACTTAGGATTAAGTACCTTTGGTCTCTCAACAAACATTCACATTCTCCACTTCCTCCTCCTCCTCCTCCTCCTCCTTCACAAGCATTAACATTGTGGTCTTTATTGCTTCAAAGGCAACGGAGGGCAAATGAGTTTCTCTATCTCAAAAATTATCTACCTGCCCATATGCTTTGTACGGTAAAAAGAATGTCCCTCATTATGGAACATCTAGAAAATCTTGTAGCGGAAATACTCTCTTTACCCTCACCCTCACTGCCCCCGTTCTCATCCTCCTCCTTCTCGTATAATAACAAAGGATATAATTTACTTCCTTGGTATTTGAGAAGATGCTTGGAATTCTGCTTCATATTCACCCCTGGTTTCATCTTTTACAAGAAAGATTTGGTCTTATTCTGGGTAGCTCACCCTCTTGCTGGACGTAGCTTGGAGGAGGAAGCTGGCCATTACTTTGATCTAATGATGTCTTGGAACTACTTTCTGCTCGCATATCCTGATCACCCTGAACCAGGTCTTACATCATTGGACCTAGACCCTCCTCTGTACAAACTAAGATTTGACTGGATAAACATTGATCGCTTTACCATGGACCATGAATTCGTGCGCCACTGTCTCTTTGATGGTCTTGTCTCAGAGAAGGCACGCCATGCTTCTGTGGGTCGCTGTTCTATATCTGAAGGATGGCTAGAACCTTCAAGGGGTTTACGCACAATCCTCCTTAGGAGGAGAGGCACCCACTGTTACTCCAACTCTGCATTGAATGATGCTGGGCGTTTGTTCCTAAAGGTAAGATTCCTACGTATACTTGATCTGTCACATGCCGGGTTCAAAAGTCTTCCAGATTATGTTTGTGACTTGCTGCATCTTAGGTCTCTAAATCTCTCTTATAATCCAATCAAGACATTGAGTAGATCAATCATCAATTTCTTCCGTCTTCAAACCTTGAATCTCTTTCGTTGTCATGAATTGACCAGCATTCCTGACAACCTGTACTTGTTGTCTAACCTGCGCCATCTTGTTATTAGTCCTGTTAAATTGAATTTGTTGTCTAACCTGCGCCATCTTGTTATTAGAACTTAGCATTGAAAATCTCGAGAATGTGGCAACTTTGGATGAGGCTAAGGGGGCAAATTGCATCTCAAGACTGGTATTCACAAATTATCCTTGGTTTGGTCCAAAAACGAACCTAATGCAAATTTTGACATTGCCCAAGGTCTTCGACCTCATTGCAACCTCAAGGTTTTGAAGATTTTCAACTATAATTCCAAGTTTCCATTTTGGGTGTCAAATCCTTCATTCACACATCTTATATCTATCACCCTGACCAACTGTTTAAGTGAAGAGCTCCCACCACTTGGTCCATTACCTCTCTTGAAGTCTCTTCAAATTGTGAATGTTAACGGGGTTAAACATATTGGCTCCAAGTTCTACGGATGGGGAATTGTCAAAATTGCTTTCCCATCTTTACTTACACTGGAAATTTGGCATATGAATGATTTGGAAACTTGGGCTCGGTGCAAATCCAATGACTTCCCAGTGGTAAAAAAAATTTATCTGAGTGGCTGCAAAAAGCTGAAGAATCTCCCTAAGATGCGGCCACATGTCAAAATAAAGACTTTCGAGTGCCCGAAATTTTCACATGTTAGTGGTTCAAATTGATCTTTCAGACATACAGTAATATCCCTTATCAGGTACAATATTTCTCTGTTGTTTTCTTTTTCTCAAGTAATATGATTACTTTGTGTAAACTAGTTTCTTTGATCTGGTTTAGAATATATTTTATTAACTTCCTTTTTTTTTTTTTTTTTTTTTTTGGCAGAATTTCACAACGTTATGGCTGTTATAGGTGGACATTGTAAAATTTGAAGTTACATTTACAAATGAAGGGGAACAATGTAAGTTGTTCTTTTGTATGTTGTCTTTGTGCTTTTTATTTTGATTAATAAAATTCCTACTCAGGGGTGGAGCCAGAAATTTTGGTTTGGGGAGGCCAAGTTGTGATGTTAATATATTAATTAAGACAAACCTCTATACACACACATATAAAAATTAATTTACTAAGAGAATTTATCATCTTCTAAATTTTATTGAGCATACAAAAGTCATGTATTTTTTCTATTAGATGTGTACAAAAATTTATTATTTTTTACATAGTTTAATTTGTTAAACCTCTTAAATTATATGATTTTAATATAATTTCTCTTTCTTTTAAGAGCACCATTGAAATGAGTTATAATTTGGGGGGGCCAACTTCAATTTTTACATGCTACATTTTTTAAAATGTAAATAATATAAATATTATAAAATAATTTTTTAAAATTTTGGGGGGGCCTTGGCCCCCCACCCTTGTGTGTGGCTCCGCCACTGTTCCTACTTACCTATTAATAAAAATATTCATTGATTATATTGCGTAAATGAAGACGTGGATATTGCTTTGGGTGATTTGGGTAATATATACTTGACTCATCATGCTCTCTTCTAAGTTCTTGGTGAAGAGTGAGGTTGTGGGTGTAACTTATCAAAAAATAAAAATCTTGACTTCTTGTTATGAGTTTAGTTTGTACCTGAAGTCCAACTTGTATGCAGTGTCCTATTGTCAATGCTAGCTTCTTTTCTTCTTTTTTCCCCTGAAGTTTCTTAGCTTCTTGTGTCAGCTTTGCGATTTATAGGAAATAAATTATATATGAATGATAAAGGGTGCACCCTATTCCACAAGATAAATATTAATTTTCATATTGAAATATTTGGAAATCTCAGGATGCCTTGCATTTCCGTGGGTGTATACTCTTGCATACTTCTTTGGTTGTGCCCATTTGGCATGATTGGTAATATTTTAAAACTAAAAACCAAATGAGGTCCTAAATACTAAGCTGGTGAGAACTTCCAAAACAAGAAAGATTCTGGTTGCATGGAACTAGCTAATTTTCCAAGATTAGGAGTGATCTTCAAAACATGTTGAGGTTTTCATACTAAGAAATGAATCTCAATGAGTTATTAAAGCTACTTTGTGTTTCCTTTTCTAGCTTGCTTTTTCACATGGATTTCAATTCAGGTGATATATATATATATATATATATATATATCAATCCCTACTAGTTCTCCTGGATGATATGATGCTTTGGTTTTGACCGGTGGGGTCATGAATCTGTGGTTTACTCTCCAGGATAGGTCCAAAGGTCCTACCTTGCTGAGGTTCCACTCTATAAATCAATATATATATATATATATATATATTTTTTTTTTTTTGCATTCATGAGTGCTCGCTTTAGACCATGGTTCTTGTCTTCTTGAAGATATATGAGCAAAAGCGGACTGAAATATTTCAATCGTTTGTGACAAGCACCTGTTAAAGCATTACTGCAAAAGACAGATTAATTTAGTTCTAAAAAGAGAAAAAGGACTGAAGGGGAATCAAAGATAAACAGTTAGGTAGACTATGATCATAGATGCAACCTAAAGCTTATAGTTAGGAATAATTTACTGGTGGAACCATTAAATGGGATTTAATCTTTTAGACTAGCTGCATCGAACTTGATCATGCATGTCATATTATGCATTTAGTTTAATTCAAGTGCATTACTAGCTAAGAAGTTCTTCCTTTATTTTCCTTTTGTCACTGCATTTCTTTTCAATGTCTTTTTCCCCCCAGTTTTACTTCTTTGTCTTATCTTTGGATATAACTATTGAGACTCAATATATTTTTTTCTTCTAAAGTAAGTAGTTATTCTTCCTTCTCTGCAGGGCAGTAAGAGATCAAACTGTTAATAAAGAATTTAAAGAGCTGTGGAATGGGTAAAAATGCAGATGGCCTGAATGTTGGCAAGTACTACTAGGGATAGTGGTTAAATTTGCTAGTTGGAGTTGTAAAATAGTAATATTTCTTATTGATTTTCTGCAACTTGGAATTATTTCTTATTGATTTTCTGCAACTTGGAATGGCTCAGTTATTGATGTTCTTTTTTGCTCCATTGATATTCGTTCCTTCTCCTAATTTAGTAGAACTGTAGAAGGTGCAATGGTAGGCTTGTTTTCTGCAAAGTGACTAATAAGATGGAATATTCACTTCACCTAATCAAGTTTGGCAGAGTAATACAAGAAGATATTTGAGCTGAGTTGAATTTCACTGCTGAGAGAAGATGAGAGCTGGGAAAGAAATTAATGAGTCACTTTAATAAAATCAAAATTTTCACCCACAGTGGAAGAGAGAAACGAGCATTTGTGTGTAGCATTTATCTATACACAGTTTGGGGGCAATGTTACTATTTGTGTCTCACTCAATTCAAGAAAACCATAACAACAATCATTCCTTGAACTTTTTCATCACTTTTAGTTACTTTAGCATATACCTAACGCCAACCTAAAAATTTCATTCTTGCTGATGATGGATACTCGTGGTTTTATCTTTTACCTAAAAATAATTGCAGACCCAAACAATGCGTGGAAATAGATAATCATTTTATAATTGTAATATAATATATAATTTGTTATTTAAAATTTGTTGAAGATAGTTTTGCTCTCCTTAAAAATTAAACAATTTCTAAAATTATTTTTCATCTTTCTATCTCTACCAATATATCATTCTATTATTTTAGGTTTGCGTTTGGAAGCAAATGAAAAACTAAATTATTTTACTATTCAGCTTATTTTTGCTATTATTCAAGGGCCCCACTACACTTTTTGGTACTATTTATGGGTCCTATTATTTTATTTCAACTAATTTTTACTTTTATCTATAGTAATTTCCGCAAAAAGTTTTCAGTTTTAGCAAAATAAGCGATTCCTAAATAGACCCTAGGTGTGTTTGATTGATATTATTCTTGTATAAGGTGGTCCATATTCTTCAAAATCATGTTATAGTATGCTATATATATTTTTCCTATATATAACTAAACTTTGTAAGTTTCAAATAAGTTATTCAAATTCTGCATTCTCTTAAAAGGGATTATCATGATAATCAAAATTTATAAGAAATTTATATTGAATATGTATAATTTATTATCTAAATTTTATTGTACATAATTTGTTCTTCCTAAGAATTAAATAATTTCAAAAGTAATTTCTATCACTCTATTTTTACAAACACATAATTTTATATGTTTTTTATTGATATTATTATTCTTTTTTGAAATGGTCCGTATTCTTCTAACTATTGTTATTATGCATTATATTTTCCTAATTTTTTGATACAACTAAAATTTTTAAGTTTTTAAGGAGGTTATTATGATAACCAAATTGAATAAATAGACCAAAATGAATTGAAATTGACTGAATATACTAAATTGGACAAATGTGGACCAAATGGACCAAATAGATCAAACTAGACTGAATTGGACAAAAATTACCGAAGTGAACGAAGTATATTGAATGGATTGAATTGAATAGAGTTGGACCAAAATGGACCAAAGTAGACTGGATGAATTGAAGTGGACCAAATAGGACCAATTTGATATGTTTCCTTTTGTTTTTTTTTTTTTTTTACAACTAAAATTTTTAAGTTTAAAATTTCTTATTCAAATTCAATTATCACTTCGAAAATAACTAAGTATTAACTCAAACAAAAATCAAATCAAAGCTATAAGAGGGAGAGAGACTACTTGTGATGAGGAACTCAAAAATACAACACCAATACGTATTAACCCAAAATAGAGTTTTAAAAAACACAATTATTCATCAACCTAAAGTAGAGTTGCAAGGAAAAATATAAAATCAAAAGAAAAAGAATAATCACTTTTTCAAGAGAGAATGAGAAGAAAAAAAATGTAAAAATAAAAGATAGAGTGATAAATACCAAATTATCGAAGTCATGCTATGTAATAAAATAACATTATATTTCTTATATACTATCTTTATAATTCAATAAGATAACATCTATGAAATCAAAGAAAATGAAAAAATATAACAACTTAAAAATACAAAACTAAATCACATCAACCTAAAGTAGAGTTATAAAAAACAAAAAACAAAAAATTCATCAACTTAAAGTAGAGATGTAAGAAAAATAGTAAAATCCACCAAAATATGGGGAAAAAAAAGAGAGAGAAAGAGAGAGAGAGAAATAATTTTGTGTGTGTGAGAAAACTATGCATAGAATGAGAGAGAGAATTGCAAATTTATAGTAAAAGGATAGGAATAAGAAGAGCCAAAAATAAAATGAAGATAAAGGGATAGAGGAAGAGTGATATTAATGTAGATAGTAGTAGGGATATGAAAAGGTAAAAGGGAGGGAAAAAGTTGGAGAATGTGTAAAAATAAGTTCAAAAATTAGTGATGGGAAGATGATGAGTTGAGAGAGAGAAAAGATGATTGATTATAGAGAATGTGTGAAGTGGAAACCCAAAAACAATTTTTGTAACATGGCTATGATGTGGTTTAACTAGAGTGTAGTAATAATAAATGTTATACTTCAACATTATATATATATATATATATATATATATATATATATATAAACTATCTTTTTTCATGCTTCTTTCATTAGGAAAAAATAACGAATGCCCTAAGAACATTTGTTAGTGAACCATAACATTCATTCTTCTATTGTATTTGTGTCCTACTCAACATAACATTCATTCCTCTACATTGTTTTTAGTTAATTTAAGCAAATAATAATGTCAAACTAAATATAATTCTTTGCTATTGGTTACTTGTGGCTTCACCTAAAATTATCATTCTTCACACTTTAAGCATACTCTAAACTTGTTGTTTAATTTGTTAAAAAAAATTACATCATAAAGTGTTTATGATCTACAAGTAGGTTTAGGGAGATATACATGTCAATGAAATGCAGGAGTTTTTGGAGGCTAAATCCTAAGAGATCCTAATAAACAATGTTTGTTGAGAGATAAAGGCAAAAATTTTAGCAAAAAGGAGGATTCAAAGATAAACCACAAAATAGACAGATTTGCTTCAATTAGGAAATTCCATTACTAGCAATTAAAGCCAAAGTGCCACTTATATGTTCTTGTATTATTGTCTGCATTAAAGTGTCAAGTCACCAATTTGTTAGTAGTTTTGGTGGGTGTGTTCTGTTGGTATCTTTTTCTCATTTTGGGTTGTATTTGGTTTTTCTTTTCAATTGCAGATCTGTTTCTCCCTTAGGTTGTTTTGGTTCTTTCTATGAACTACATTATTGATATGTTGTGTATTCTTCTCTTTTGTTTAATGAAGGTAATCTTCTTCATCAAAAATAAATAAAAAAACATATTGCAAACACATGCACATTCCAATATTGATTTTGAGCTATATATTTTATATAAACCAATATTTCCTTCAAAATCATATATATATATATATATTTAATAGAAATCTTCATGAATTTATGGAAGCCAATTTCCAATATTGATTTTGTAGGGTCAAGATTTGTGGCCCGAACCCAAAAGAGATGGTACGGTAGCCCAATAAGCCCAATACAATAAAATTTGTAGAGAGTGGGTAAAAAAGCTGGGCTGTTTGTGAAGTCTACAACAGTTAATCCATGTTTTGTCAAAAGAACAAGTATGAAAACACTCTGAACTTGAATTTATTTAAGTCCTAGGAGACAAATTGTACATAGAGTGACTATAGTTGCTCTTGGAGCTACAGTAGATTTTTTTTCTTCCTCTCTTTTTCTTTTTCTCCCCCTTTTATCAGAGGCCTCTTCTCTTTATATAGCCTCCTTCTCAACCATCTTCATCGTCCACTTGTTCTTCATCTAAGCATCCACTTGAGTACATGTCACGTCAGGTATCTTCTTTAGTTCTCCATGAGTGGTGGTAGCTGAGATTACACTGTTCAGGGGTCTTCTCTACATTAATGCTGCCAGAAAAGTTGCTGCAGTGCATTTAATGTGGTGGTAGCAACTTTTCTTTTAGATATTTCTCCGTTCTTATCATCTCCATACATGCCCGAAACTTATCCTTATCATTGGAATCGCTAGGAAGATCGCTCGAACCTCCCAGGTATTTGCTTGACTGAGACTCTTTATATCCGAGGAGAATACATTCTTTGGACTACTGATGCTCTCTTCGGACTATACGCCTCGATCATTTCCAGGTACATTTCTCCCACATGGAATCCTTCTCAATTATTTTCTTCTCTTCGGACACACTGTAATCTTCAAATAGGGCCCTAGGCCCAATACATAATGTTGGGCTTTTACTCCTACAGATTTCTTTTGTTGATTTGGGTTGTGATTTAATTTTTCTTCTTTATTACGGATTTGTTTATTCTTTGGGCTATTTTGGTTTTTTCTTATGAGTTGCATTTCTAATATGTTGTGTGTTCTTCAATTGTGTTTGATATGCAAAATATATAATAGCAATATTCATGAATTTATGGAAGCCAATTTCCAATATTGATTTCTTTTGTTGATTTGAGTTGTGATTTGAGTTTTTCTTTTCTATTACAAATTTGTTTATTCTATGGGCTATTTTGGTTCTTTCTATGAGTTGCATTTCTAATATGTTGTGTGTTCTTTAGTTGTGTTTGATGAAAGTAATCTTCTTCATAAAAAAATAAATAAATAAATAAACACATTGCTAACACATGCACATTCCAATTTATTATTTTTTTTTTTGAGCTATATATTTTATATAAACCAACATTCCCTTCAAAATCATAAATATAATATAATTGTATTACACAAGAATTTATGGAAGCCAAATTCTTAGTGAATAGAAGGTTATTCAAAATATTAAATAGAGAGTGAAAACTTGAATATAAGAAAGAGGCCGCTACAAAGCAGATTATTATCTATAATACTTAACTTCTCTATCAATATATAAGAGATTATTGACCATGTAGATAGTTCTATCACCTAACTATGACTTTCATCTCTATGTATGTAGTCACCCGAAATATCTCACCCATTCTCTTCCTTTAAGGGATTCTTAAGTTATCATCACATTCTTCTAAGTGTTAAATCAATTCTTCAAAACATTGTAGAATTATATATACATGTTTAGCAATCAATGCAACAAAATTTCACACTACTAGAGGATATTGTAGTAGTCAAAACTCAAAACAAAAACACTCAATTATTCCAATATATTATAAGAAGACAAAATACTCCAATATATCAAAATAATAATAAACATTTTATTATTTCAATAATCCACGAGTAATTTCTAAGTTAGAATATTCACTTACAAAAGATATTGGAGTTGAGTTGATCAATGGAGAGAAGTTAGGAAAGAAAAATATTCATGCAAATTACTCATTCAATCACATAGAAACAAAGTCTTCAAGATATGCAGAAGAGAGACTTACTAGCTCAGTTACATAGAAATGCAGAAGAGAAGACGATCGAGGATTGTCTCAGTTGAAAATTTTTTTTGCTCATGCTTCTGGTTTTGGTTTCGTACTCCTCTTATGCATTTTTTTTTAAAAATTCTTTTAATGAACTTTATTGCCACTATTTTACTAGCTTACAACTTTTGTCTCTACTTAATCTTTTGCTAATTTGAAACATTTGTAGAATTATATGCACATATTTAGCAATGTAACAAAACATTGTAGAATTATACGCATTTGTTTAGCAATGTAACAAAAGCACCCAAACCTATTTATGTTTCCCCAAGCACTATGATCACATAAAATCCCATCTCCCCTATGGCCCTATGTTTTCCCAACCCATCACTTTTAAGTTTAGTCTTTACCTTTTCTTTTTTAGCTTTCCCTCACAGATTCTTCCTCTCTCTCTCTCTCTCCCTCATCCTCAGTCAGTCTCTCTTCCACAGTTTACAGTTTTAAACAAACAATGCAGAAGGAGTTGTGCTGTGTGCAGAACAATCCCTCTCAATCTCTCTCCCACTGACACCACGAATGCATGTTTAGCAATCAATTCAACAAAAATTCACACTACTCAACCATATTGTAGTAGTCAAAAAAAAAAAAAAAAACCAATTATTTCTATATGTTCTAAGAAGGAAAAAAAAAAAATACTATAATCAGTCAAAACAATAATAAACATCCCATTATTTCAATAAGCCATGAGTGATTACTAAGTTGGAATATTCACTTACCAAAGATATTGGAGTTAAGTTGATCAATGGAGAGAAGCTAGGAAAGAAATGCAAAATATAAAGAGACTCACTAGCTCATGCGGAAGAGAAGACGCAATAAGACGATTGATCTTTTGCTAAAAAGTTAAAACTTAAAACTAACCCACTATAGGCACTCCTACGATCCTAACCCACCCCTAACGTCTACACCATTTTTTTAGTGATAAAAATTTGCTAAGTAAAATGAGTAGTAATGACTGTTATTGATAAATATTAGAAAGCATAATGAATAAATATCAAAATCACTTTCAAAAAATTGGTGACACATCTACTTGTAAAAGTTGCCTAATAAAATTTGTAATATCTATAATATCATTCTTTTCTTAATATACGGTATGAAATATATATTGTATGGATATGTATGTGTTTCATATCATGTAAGATTTGATTTTTTTATTTATTTTAAATCTTGTTAAAATATGCCATAAATATACGTATGTACGTGTATATTGACAAAGTTTTCCTCTAACCTATTATGACAACTCATAAAATTTTAAAATATATAATTCGTATGAAAAATAAAGATAAAACCTAACCAAAACAACTCAGATGTCTTGGGACATGGCTCTTTAATTTTAAAATATATAATCAAAAGCACCAAACCCTATTTACGTTTCCCCAAGCATTACGATCACATCAAATCTCATCTCCTCTATGGCCCTACGTTTTCCCAAGCAAAATTCCAGGCATCTTACCAAGGAAGTAAATTATATCCTAGGTCTTCTTTGTTACTACACAAGAAGGAAGGGGACGAGAACAGGGGCAGTGAGAATGAGGGTAAAGAGAGCATTTCTGCTACAAGATTTTACTGTACAAAGCATATGGAATGTAGGAGGCTATATTCATTATAAAAGCTACAAGAGATGCTAGTACGTTTTTGATGAGCTACTTAAGATTAAGAGATTATTAGATAAGTTACAAACAACAATTGATGACTTGGAGAAATATATATTTCCTGACACGACATTATTAAGTTTTGTAAAGTTCTTGTTTTTAATTGTCTTTATTCAATGTTTATATGTATTTTTTCCAATTTTAATATATATATCTAGGGTTAATTGTATTTAGGATAGAAAGTACTTGAGTCCTATGATTTTTGCAAAAGGTCCACTTTGGGCAAGTCGCGACCATTTTGCACCTAGCCAGTTGAAAGCAAAGTAATCATCAGCAAAGAAGTATATTTATTTTAACATTATTATATGCTAAAGTAACTAAAAGCGACACAGATGAATGAATGTTATGGTGACTAAGACACAAATACAATACCCCAAATATTTGATTTTCTAGACAAATACCCATCACAATCCTCGTTTCCCTCTTCCACATTTCTTGAAAAATTTGTTCCTTTGTGATTATGTGATTGAATGAGTAGTTCACACCGTAATAGTAAGAGCAGCAAGTTAGGCATTGATTAATATTTGCATTCCCAACTTCTCTTATCTTCTCTCCATTCAACCAAACTAAACTCCAATATATTTGGAACTTGATTAGGTAAGTGAACATTCCATCTTATTAATTAATCCTGGCTTATTGGAAAAATTGGATGTTTATTATTGTTTTGATAGATTGTAGTATTTTTTTTTTCTTCTTAGAACATATTGGTATAATTGGATGTTATTGTTTTGAGTTTTGACTACTACAATATCCATGAGCAGTGTGAAGTTTCTTGCGTTGATTGCTAAACATGTGGTTTCGGTGGGAGAGAGATTAAGAGGGATTTTATGAGGCAAGTTTTCAAGTAAATGAGTCACCAATTTTTTGAAAGTGATTTTGATGATATTATTCATTATACTTTCTAATATTTATTAATAACATTCATTGATACTCATTTTACTTAGCAAATTTATCACTAAAAAAAATGGTGTAAACATTAGGGGTGGGTTAGGATCGTAGGAGTGCCTGTAGTAGGTCACTTTTAAGTTTTAAATTTTTAGCAAAGAATCACTTGTCTAACTCATCTTCTCTTCCGCATGAGCTAGTGAGTCTCTCTATCTTCTGCATTTATTTCCCAGCTTCTCTCCATTGATCAACTCAACTCCAATATCTTTGGTAAGTGAATATTCCAACTTAGTAATTACTCATGGCTTATTGAAATAATGGGATTTTTATTATTGTTTTGATAGATTGGAGTGTATATTTTTTTCTTCTTAGAATATATTACAAAAATGGTGTGCCACATATCTTTAGAGGAATAGATCATCTCTTTTGTGAAAGAGAAAATCTTCTATTTTACTTTTTGAAGGTGCAGTAACATGTTTCCTTAAAGATGTAAGTAAAGGACTGTATATGTTCTAGTTAAGTAAGTGAATAAAATAATATATTAAACATTAGACAACTTGCATAGCCTATTAGTGACAAAAAGAATCAACAAGTTGCCAACTAGGCAAGTCGTGACCATTTTGCGACAAGGTTGTGAATTGCAAGATTATATTGCTCTCTTTTCTAATATTTTTATATCCAGTGTAAATATGCCAACACACACATTCACACACATTCTATGACTAGGCAAGTCGCAACCATTTCGTGACTAGCTAGGTTGTGAACTGCACGATTAGACTACTCTATTTTTTGATATTTTTTTATCCTCTATAAATATGCTAAACACACATTTTGTGTATGTTGAATGTGGTAAGAAGGAATGATTTCAGTAGGTGCTTTGAAATAATGTTATTAGTGGGTACAATTGGAATTGGAAAACAACTCTTACCCAAATCATCTATAAGAATTACAAGATTGTAAAACATTTTGCTAACAATTTTGGTTATCCATACCCACATATTTTGGTTTGAGGCTTCTTATGAAAGTCATACTTGAAACTCTTAGTTAATAGAAGTGTCGATGTTGTGGAATTGGATACACTTCAGAAGCAACTTGAATATGAGGTTTCTGAAAAAAATTTACTTATAATTGATGGCGCATGGAATGCAATTCATTGTGATTGGGAGCACCTAAGAGTTGAAAATAGAGCTAACAAAATTTTAGCTACCGAACAAAGTTAAACAGTTTCAACTATTATG
Organism: Quercus aquifolioides; assembly: GCA_019022515.1. Lineage (NCBI taxonomy): Eukaryota > Viridiplantae > Streptophyta > Magnoliopsida > Fagales > Fagaceae > Quercus > Quercus aquifolioides. The sequence continues at coordinate 88,309,479 of CM032328.1, read as the reverse complement.
GGTGCTAGTAAATGCTATTGTTTGGAAAGAATGTATTTTGCTTGATGGGACTTTTGTACACTTTTTAAGCAAGAAGCTTTTAGCTACAAACTAGAGTGTACAAAAGTCCCATCAAACAAAAGATAGTCTTTCCAAACAATAGCATTTACTAGCACCCATAATAGTTGAAACTGTTTAACTTTGTTCAGTAGCTAAAATTTTGTTAGCTCTACTTTCAACTCTTAGGTGCTCCCAATCACAATGAGTTGCATTCCATGCGCCATCAATTATAAGTAAAAGTTTTTCAAAAACCTCATATTCAATTTGCTTCTGAAGTGTATCCAATTCCACAACATCGACACCTCTATTACTAAGAGTTTCAAGCATGGCTTTCATAAGAAGCCTTAAACCAAAATTTGTGAGTATGGATACCCAAAATTGTTAGCAAAATGTTTTACAATCTTGAAATTCTTATAGATGATTTGGGTAAGAGTTGTTTTCCAATTCCAATTGAACCCACTAATAACATTATTTCAAAGCAACTACTAAAATCATTCCTTCTTACCACATTCAACATACACAAAATGTGTGTTTAGCATATTTATAGAGGATAAAAAAATAGAGCAATCTAATCTTGCAGTTCACAACCTAGCTAGTCACGAAATGGTTGCGACTTGCCTAGTCATAGAATGTTAGTGAATGTGTGTGTTGGCATATTTACATTGGATATAAAAATATTAGAAAATAGAGCAATATAATCCTACAATTTGCAACCTTGTTGCAAAATGGTCCCGACTTGCCTAGTTGGCAACCTGTTTTGATTCTTCTTGTCACTCATAGGCTATGCAAGTTGCCTGATGTTTAATATATTCTATTATTCACTTACTTAACTAGAGCACATACAGTCTTTTACTTACATCTTTAAGGAAACTTGTTACTGCACCTTCAAAAAGTAAAAAATAAGATTTCCTCTTTTGTGAAAGAGATAATCTATTCCTCTAAAGATATGTGGCACACCATTTTTGTAATATGTTCTAAGAAGAAAAAATATATATACTCCAATCTATCAAAACAATAATAAACATCCCATTATTTCAATAAGCCATGAGTAATTACTAAGTTGGAATATTCACTTACCAAAGATACTGGTGTTGAGTTAATCAATAGAGAGAAGCTGAGAAAGAAATGCAGAAGATGGAGAGACTCACTAGCTCATGCGAAAGAGAAGATGAGTCAGACAAGTGATCCTTTGCTAAAAAGTTAAAACTTAAAAGTGACCCACTACAGGCACTCCTACGGTCTTAACCCACCCCCAACATCTACACCATTTTTTTTAGTGATAAAAATTTGCTAAGTAAAATGAGTATCAATGAATGTTATTAATAAATATTAGAAAGTCTATTTTGATTCTTTTGTCATGTGTCACTTGTGAGTTGTGTAGGTTGCCTAAGGTCACAACTTGCCCAAAGTGTAGCTTTTACAAAAATCATAGGACTCAAATACTCTCTGTCCTAAATACAATTAACCCTATATATATATATATATATATATATATATTAAAATCGGAAAAATATATAATATATTCATTGTCTACCAAAGAATAGGAATTGAAGCCTTACAAATAAATAGTGTTGCAAATAATTTAATAGTTAAGGTCTAGGGGTCTTTCCCGATGGGGAGAGGAGAAGAACTATAGAATTAATTGAGGAACCAAGAGTTTTTTCGGAATGTAATGCAAGGAGAGAAACAACAAAGTTTTGCATTTTCTCAACAAAATTTTTTGTGGAGTGCACAAAATCAAGAAACATTTATGATGCTTGAATTAAAGTTGTGAAATGAAAAAAAAAAATAAAAAATTAATGAGTGTGTTTTAGATCAGACAATATATATATATATATATATATATGTGTGGGAGAATAATAATTTACCCACCTATGGTCTGACCAAAATTTAAGTTACCTACCCGTGGTTTGAAATTTGACATTTTACCCACCTGAAATTAGCTCAGTTAGGGTTCCGTTACCTACCTCTGTTAAAAATGAGGCTAAATATGTATTTTTACTCTCTTTTATGTCTCTCTCCTCTCAAAACATTAAAAAAAAAAACATAAAAGAATAAGAGAAAAAAATATCAAAAAGTGAGGGTTTTGTAAAATTGTGGTGTGACTACATGGAAAACAAAAAAAGCTTAAATTAAATATGGGTAACACTTATCTCAGACGTTCAATGACTTGTGAAATTGCAAATTGACCATAGGCTTAAATAGAATACAACATTGAAGATGCATCATGTATCATGAGTGGTTGAAGGTGTTGAGAAAAAGCGCAAGCTTTCTCTTCTTTCATCTTCTTTTTTGTGTTTGAAGTTTCCCTTTGATTTGTTTGACACACCTTTGGGTATTTTTGAATTCTTCTATTCTTGATTGTAAAAATTGCTATCAAACTTGCAAGAGCTAAGGCACCTCCCAACACAAGCACCCCTCCAAACCATCACATTTGCCTTGGCTAATCTAGCTCTTCCTCTCATCTTTCTTTCTTGTGCTCTCTTGCCTCTCCATTTTAATTTTCTCTCATCTACTTTCTATGTCTGTTTAGTTTATTATGTTGGGTTTGGGCAACAAAAGGCAGTTGTTTTCTTTTTGAAGGAAGAGATGACAAGAGAGGAATTAGGAGATGTAGGATTGACTTTGTGAGCGAGTGAAGTATCAATAATCAATATAGGAGGTTGAACGCGGACAACTTCGAACAGAAATTTCGATGGAAAAACAACATTTCTGCAACTCAAAATTCTTGACAGAAGCTTCTATTGATGGTGGTAATGTTTGTTCATAATTTTTACAATGTTTGTTCATAATTTTTACAAAACCCTTACTTTTTGATCTTTTTTGATCTTATTCTTTTATGTTTTTTTTTTTTTTAAATGTTTTGAGAAGAGAGAGACATAAAATAGAGCTAAAATACATATTTAGCCTATTTTTAGTAGAGGTGGGTAACGAATTCCTAACTGAAATAACCTCAAGTGGGTAAAGTGTCAAATTTCAAATCACGGGTGGACAACTTAAATTTTGGCCAAACCATAAGTGGGTAAATTGTAATTAGCCCTATATATATAAACAAGAGACATACACAAATGAGGAAAAATTTGCAGTTTTCTTTATTTTTGAGTATTAGAATCAGGTAAAGTTGTTGCATTCAAACTAAGTGAAAATCTCAGGTAAGTTTGCATAAATTCCTAGAGAGTGTTATTATTGTATTTGGTTTTTGATCTCAAGCTAGCCATAAACTTGAGCACCTAAATGTGGAGGCAAAAGAAAGAAAATTGTTACCTACAATACTTATGAGAATGTAGACAGTTCTATCATCTCAAATAACCAAAGTCTAGACGATAGTCAAGTGAGGCTGTGGACACCCCAAAAGAGAAAAAAAAGCTAGTTTATGGCTTTTTCTTTATTTCTTGTGGTTTATCACACATTAGGTCCTTAGCGACATGACTCTTTGTGTGCATGTGTTTCTAGGGTGAGATGTGTGTTTGTGAGTCCCTTTTTCTTATTTTTATTTTAGGAATTGCTACCAACCATTGGTTTTGTATTAGATGTGATTGGTCACCTATGGGTCTAATTCAATTTAAGTTACCTAATTAACTAAACCAACTTTAAAGTGTTTGTTAATTAAGGTAAGCCAAAAATCTCGAACCAAGATCTTGGACTAGGAAGTTTGGTTACGTGTGGGGAAGGTGTTAGACACCCCACAACGCCTATCCAAAGGATAGTACCTCATTTTTATTTAATTCAAACATTATCTTTTGGAGAAGAAATAAGACACTTGGCATTTTGATTTTTTGAAAAAAAGTCTTGCAAACAATACGTACATACATACATACACACACACACACACATGCATGTGAGTATTTATTTACTTATAACATATCATGTGAATATTTAAGTCAAAGAATATTTTCAATCAAAGCATGATAAATATATATACATAGCATGTGAAGGCTAAATTTAAATACACTTAATTAGCATGTGAGTAGAATATAGAGGGTAAGACAAATGGTACCTTGTTGTTATCCTCCATTTTTCTCATTTCTCATGCACAAACACAACAGACCAAAACATTAGTGCAAAATGGGGAGAGGCAAGCATGTTAGCTTGATTAGGACCCGAATAAACATGTGAATTTGTTGACGACCAACAAAACACTTCATTCATTCAAAGAACTTAGAAAGGGGAATTTGGTGACCCTAGGGGCCAAAATGCAATTTTGGAAAAGTTTTGGGGTCAAAGTGTAGTTTTGAAAATTTTTGGGGTCAAAATGTAATTTTAGAAAAGTTGTTGGGTCAAAATACAATTTTAGAAAAGGTTTGAGTTCAAAATGCAATTTTTTGGAGAATTTTTATGATTAAAAAATTATTTCAGAAAAAAAATGAGGATTAAAACATGATTTTGGGAAAACTTATGCGATCAAAACATGATTTTGGGGATTTTTGAGATTAAAACATGATTTTGGGAAAATGGGAATTAAAATGTAAATATGCAAGGTTTATGGACCAAAATGCAAATATGAAAAAATCACATAGCATGCAAATATGAGGAAATATGGATCAAAATACGAGCATAACAAATATGAATGACATGTAACTATGCAAAATATAGGAAATATGATGGCATTTTATTAATTTATGGAAAAACTTGCATGTGGACCTTTATTAAAAAGTGGGCTGCATATGTGTATGTGGGGTTTACTCCAAAGCGTGGGCTTAAAGAGCTGCTACTGGGCCAAGGTCTCGGACTTGAGGGTTGGATTGTGAAATGGCCCTAAGGCCACTCACGGATTGGGCTCAGTATTGTGAACATATATGGGCTTAAACTCTAATCCGGGTTGAGCCTCATCAAATGGGTCGGATCCAGCCCAACCCAACTCTAGTAGTCCCTTTTTGTGGTTCATAGAGGGCGCTAAGCGGCGCGTGAACGACAAAAAAGGTGGTGTGACGCCTTAGGCCTCACGTGTCAGTCACGAGCCACAGCCGCGACGGCGCGTGAATTCTGTATGAAGCGCGTGAACAGCGTCAGACAGTGTAAGCTATTGTGTTCGGGTGTGCGCTCCGTGTTCAGGTGAGCAAAAATGGGAGCATGCATGCATGTATGTGTATGTAAAACTAATAGACACATGAGAGAGAAGCAATATCAATACGTAGCATAGATCAGAAGTAGAGTGTGTATATATACTGTGGTGTATGTATTGTCCACCACAACCCACCTCACGGCAGCCAACCCAACCATCACGGTAAACCCCCACCACCTCATACCTACAGACCCACGGCAACACCCCAGAAACCCAGCCCAGACCCACGGCAACAACCCACCCCAGACCCATGGCAACAGCCCACCTCACCACCACAGAAACACCCTACCACCACCACCACCAAGCACGAAACCCACAAAAAAAATCAAAGCAAAATCCACACAAAACCCACAAAATCTGAATCCAAAAGGAAAACCCATACCAAATTCTAACCCCAAAACCCATCGGAAACCACCCCAAATCAAAACCCATGAACCATAAATCAACCCATTGCATCAATCAATCTACCTCAACCAAAACCACTGCATCACAGAGCTCAAAATCCACAAAGAGAGCCGGACTTTTTTTTTGTTTGACATAAATGAAAGAAAGAGAGAGCAGGACTTGTGAGAGAGAAGAGAAGAGTGGAGGGAGCCAGACTGCCATGAGAGAGGAACTGTGATGTTGGAGGGAGGAGATATTGATTTAAAATGATACAACCTTGCTACAGTATGTTATATAAATAAAACTTTACTGTAGCAGGTTGCAAAATTGTTTTAAATTTCCATACCCAGTTACAAATACAATGTATGTTTCTTTTTTGTTTTGATAGCTAATTAGCTATACGTGTACGTTTCTTTTTGGGTTTTCACTTTCTGTACATTAAAACTAGCTGTACCTGAAAATGGAAACACCAAAATTAATGGCATGTTTGGATGTTTAAAAAAGGAGGGGAGTAGAGTAGAGGGAGGGAGAGTAATGCAATTATCTTGTTTGGAAGTTTTTTAAAGAATGAGGGGGAGGGGTTTGGAGGAGTTTGGAGGGGTTTGGACTCCCTCTAGCCCCCCAATTTTAATTCCCTCAAATTGGAGAGATTTGGAGGGAGAGTAGAGTACATAAACTATTGACCAAGTAAATTATCTAATTTACCCTTATTATATTAACAAAATTACACAAGGGGAAGGACTAATTACTCCCTCCCCCCTCACTAATTTTAAAAACATCCAAATAAGGTAGAGGTGAATCATTCTTCTCTACTCTCCTCCCCACTACTCCCCTTCCCTCTACTCCCCTCTACTCTCCTCCCTCTCTAAACTTCCAAACAAGCCATTAAGGGAAAAGCATGTATCATTCACGTGATGCTGGTCTTCCCAAGCCCAAGCCAGAGACTCTGATTGAGGAGATCAATGTAGTCTTACATCTTTAAGGAAAGATATTACTGCACCTTCAAAACTTCCAAAAAAAAAAAAAAACCTTCCCCTTTAGTGAAAGAGATAAGACGTGCTCCTCTGAAGATATGCAGCACAACACTTTGGTGAAAGCTCTTCAACTTCAAGACGTTCCTCAAGTTTTGACCTTGTAAAACCTTCCTTTTTATTATCCAAGACACCTGAACTATTTCATGCTTATCGATACCAAGATTAAGCTGCCACTAGAGAGTAGAGACAAAACTAGATTTTAATTTAAAATTAAGGTGGCAAAGCATGAACCAGCAATACTATTTACATTTGATTTTTTTTTTTTTTTGAGAAACTACATTTTAACTTCTTTATTTTTTTGAGAATCAAAAACTACATTTTAACTTAAAAGTTCCCGTATTTACATTTTTTTTCCCTGTGATGTTAATTTATATATTCAAAAAAAAAATTATTCGATTTTTTTATAATATTCCAAAAAAAATTCATGAAATTGCGACTGTACACACCAATAAGGCTCATGATGTGAGAAGCTAAATGTATAATTGTATACACCTCTAGATTGTATAAAGTTTTTCTTTTTTTTTTTGGTAAACAGACGATTCATTACACAAACTAAAACATATTGCATAAAGTTGGCAGCTCTCATAAACAAAGTGTTTAGGAATTTAGGGAAAAATGATTCAAAAAATAAAATTTTAAAAGTTTAGGATGAAAAACAAACTTTTTTTTTAATATTTAAGGATCAAAATAATATTTACCATATATTTTTTATTTTGAGATCTTTTTAATTGTAAAATTAAATTATATAAGTAAATATAATTTCGAAAATCACATATCATGTGCTTAATGAGATGTAACTTGTTAAAGAAAATTATATAAGTAAATATATTTTCAAAAATCAAATATCTTGATTGAATGTGTTAGAGATATATTAGATATATTAGCCCAATTTAATAAGCTCAAACCGGCCCACTCTTACTTGCACTAGTAGTCTAGGGCTTAGTTGTTTACATATACTCATGTTATGGTTTATTGTAATACAAGTTTTGTACAATACTCTTATGCAATAAAGATATAATCCTTAAGAGTTTCCTCTATAAACATAGGCCAATAAAGCTGAATCATGTAATTCTCGTGTTATCTTATTTCTATTTTATACTTCTTCTTCCGCATCTACTCTAACATATATATGTGTTCTCTTGTTCTCCTATTCTATGTTTTTTCTTCGGCATCCGCTCTAATATATATAACATGGGATAACACACTAATATATTTAACAAAATGAATCCCAAACATAGACTGAATAACAAGAAATGAACAACACTAATTGGATATTCATTAAAACATTTTATACAAAATGAACTTTATAATAAATCTGTAGTATTCTCTCTCTCTCTCTCTCTCTCTCTCTCTATATATATATATATATATATACACACCAACAAAATTATAAAATAGTGAAAAAGTTGTATTGTGTCATTAAATTTTTTTTTTTTTTTAAATGATAGGTTGACTATATATGTGTGTGTATGGAATTAAATTTTCTATTTTCGTACCAAATTGTCTAATTTTCGTATCTTCTTAAAACTATATTTTTGTCTAATAGATTTTTTGGCCATCTCATTAGTGCAACCTGCAGGTGGAATATGGGACAACAGTCTTAGTCCAGAGGATAATCAAGTGAAGTCCATGGATTGGAGGAAAACAAGAAGAAGCCAAAAGCCAAAGTCGGACCTGCAAATGGAAACACCAAAAACCAAGGCAAAAGCATCGAGCAACTTGTTCAAACTTCATTCCTTGCCCAATAAGTACAGCCCTCACGACTCACGTGATTCTGCCCTTCCCAAGCCCAAGCCAAACTCTTATTGAGAGACCAATGTAGTCTGTCTTACATCTTAAAGGAAACCTGTTGCTGCACCTTCAAAACGTAAAAAGAAGACTTCCTCTTTGGTGAAAGAGATAAGATTTGCTCCTCTCAACACAACATTTTGGTGAAAGCTCTTCAAGACAAGGCCCAAGTTATGTCCTTGTAAAACCAAAAAAGGTGTCTGTAGGATGTCACCGTTTTTTATATCGTCTTTGGGCCCACTGGCCGCTCCACGTAGAGTGGAAGGTGGTCACAGGACCAGTCACTCGGAAAAAAAAATTAATTATTATATGTAAATTTTAAGAATTTTATGATTTTTTTTATCTTTAAAAAATAATTGGGACTACTTTAAATTTTTTTTATACTCAACATAATTATACATTGGACAAAATTTAACAACAGATTAAGACTACAACTCCACTCAATCTTTTTTTATTGAATGTAAATTTTGGTAAATTTACTATCAGATTAAATTTTTTTTTTAGATCTTCCATACTTGCAAAATTTCAAAAAAAAATCAAATATCAATAGTTATGTCATCATTCAAATCTTTAAATTTCAAATTTTTGTTGTCTAAAATTATTTACTATTTAGTCTTATTTTTGTATGTAAAAAATTATACATATAAAAATAAGACTAAATAGTAAATAACTTCTAATTGACATGAAATTTGACATGTATTTTAAGAACATAAAGAATATACAATTTTCTTCTCAAAAAAAAAAAAAAAAGAATATACAATTTAATATTTAAAACAATCTTAATTTTTTTAGTGAAATTTGTAGCAAAAGCCCAAGAAAATTTTTATGAAACTAAAATTTTGAAAAAGATATAATTTGTAGCATTAATAATGTGACTATCATGCCAAAGATTTCAAAATAAGAAAATTCAAAAAGGAAATTGTAAGACTTATGTGTGTGTGTGTGTGTGTGTGTGTGTATTTTTAAGGTCAATATATGAAGTTCTATTTTTATTAAATTTTGTATAATTTAAGTTTCTTAATGACCACCTTAAAAATATTTCTGAAGTCGCCACTATTTGGGCCATGGAATTCACTCTAAGAAGTGCCTTCTTTTGAGTCATGATCCATGAACATTGGGGGAAATGGAATGATGACACAAACATGTTTATTGGGGGTGCAAAGAAACCCCTTTTCAGTTTTGGCCACAAATTAATGAGAGTTTGATGGTCATTGCCAATAGATATGTGATATATATGTCCCTTTATCTACAAATGCAAAACTGTTATGGGCTCAACTTTTATAATTCATTGTAAAACCTTTTGTACAAGGTCAGGTCGTCAAATTTCCCAATTCAAGAAAACAAGAGATGGTTTCAACATACTCATCTGTGCATAAATGTAGAAAGATAAAAGTGATAGTGATTGATTAAGGTTTGTGTTTGACATTGACTAAAAAATGTAGTTTTTTTTACTATTTAACTTATTTTTGCTATTATTTATGGATTTCATTATATTTTTTAGTATTATTTATGGGTCTTATTACACTATTTCAGTTAGTTTTTAGCTTTATTTACAATACTTTCAGCAAAAAAAATTCAATTTCAGCTTTTAGCTGTTCTCAAACAGACTCTAAGTAAGAAAAGTGGTGGATCGACGTGGACGGTGTTGGCGTGGGTGGGTCGGTGGCATGGTTTCAAAACAGTGTGAAGAGATGAAGAAAAAAAAAGAAAAAAAGAAAGAGAAAGAAAAAAAGAAGAAGAAGCAACTGTGAAGAAACAAAGAAAAAAAAGTGAGAGAGAAGAAGAATTGCGCATGAAAAAAAAAAATAAAAAAGAAGAAGAAGAAGAAAGAACTAGGCATGTGACATGAAGAAGAAATGAAGAAATAAAGAAAAAAAAGGAAAGAAAAGAAGTAAGGGCAGGTTGTAAAGTGGGAGAGGAAATAATGGGGGTAGGGTAGGTGGGAAATTGTTGATTCATAGGTTTTTTATCTTTTTTATTTTCTTTTTTTCCTAGGACCTATAGTGGAGTTAATTTCTAAACGCCACTATAGGCCCTTGTAAGTTGGTGAGAGAGGAGGGTAAAATAATAAAAAAAAAAATTACCATTTTTGTCTATGTTATTTTAAATTTGGAATGGTACTGTAGCTCAATGCAAAAAATTTTAGCATTTGCAACCTTAGAGCATTCACAAGAAAGCTCTTAAAAGATAAAAACTCAATTTTTAGCAACTCATTCCAAAAAACACACTACAACAATGTTGTCATTTCTATAAATTTTGGCAAATGAGTTAAAGCATTCTCATTGTAGGGACACAATTTGCAGCTCAAGCCCAAGATGAATGGGATGATGAGCCCAATACAATAAATTTGTAGATAGTGGATTAAAGAACTAGGCTCTAGTGAATTTAATAGCGGCTAGTATGGATTCAGAAGATGATCAAGAAAGAACGGGACACGTAGGACTGGGTAAACTCACTGTCCGAAGAGACAATTATGAGTATAAATCAATATAACTGTTTACAAATACAACTTGGATTGCAACGATCTTTTTTCTCCCTTTTTCTCGATCCCCTTCTCATGGGAGATCTCTCACATTATATAGTTTCTTTCAGACCATCTTGATCCTACACTTGTTAATCATTTAAGCCTTCACTCGAGTGCATGTCCCATCAGACATCCTCTTTGGCTTTCTGTGAGTTGTGGTAGTTAAGACTGCACTGTTCAGGAGTCTTCTCCACATAAATGCGACCAGAAAAGTAGCTGCAGTGCATTTAATGCAATGGTAGTAGTTTTTCCTTTAGATATTTCTGAGTTCCTATCGCTCATGTGCGTGCATGAGGCTTATCCTTATCCTTGAAACTTCCTGTAAGGTCACCTAGATTGCCGAAATACGGATTTGATCAGTATTCATCGTATCCGAGAAGGAATTCCTCCTCAGACTATCTTCCTATATTCCTTCCTTATGTGACTCTAAACTCAGGGCCTCTCCCAATCACTTACTCCTCCTCGGACACGCCCACGTCCCCAGATAAGGTCCAAAGCCCAATATACAAATTTGGGCTTTTACCCCCACACTCATCATTATAAAATTTTTAGCATTTAGCATCTAGAAAACCAACTTTATTATATTTAACACATCACTTTAATTACAATACAACCTACATCAAAACTTCTATTTTTTTTACCACTTCATTTAAATATTCTTTCTTTATTATTTTTTATTCTTCCTTTCTCTCCCTATCTCTTTCTCCTCTATTTCTCTCTTTCACAACCCAACTATTCTCAACACCGCCAGCCACCACACTACCAACAATCACCACAAAACTCACCACCCACCGAAAACCCACCACTAATACCACAACCACCACAAACCTACCACCCATGCCACAACTAACAAAAAAAGGAAAAAAAAAAAAAAAAAACCACAGTAGAAAAAAACAAAACAAACAAACAAAACAAAACAAAACTCCACTATTGTCGCCACCAGCCAAATCCACGACCATCAGACCGTTGGACCCATGATCCATTAAAAACACCACACCGTGACCCACAACCCACAAGAACCAAAGCCACGACCATCAAACCATCAAACCCACGACCCATGCCCATCGGACCACAATCGCCGACCATCGGACCATCGCCGCCACCACCCACGACCATTGGACCATCAGACCACGACCCACGACCATCAGACCATGACCCACAACCCAAAAACAAAACCCATAGTCATCGAACCCACGACCTTGACCATCGGACCATAACCCACAACAACCCATAATCGCAGAGAAGAGCGAAGAGAGGAGAGAGAATTAAGAGAGGAAAGAGAGACATAAATGAGAAAAAGAGTCGTTGGCTGGATTAAAAAAAAAAAAAACACTTTTTTTTTTTTTTTTTACAATCTAGCTACAGTGAGCTGTTATTGATAACAGCTTGCTGTAGCTCAATGCTAAAACTTTTAGGATTTAGCGTATTTGATGTAGGTGTGTTTTTATCATTTGAGGCGCTAAAAATGCTAAAACAAAAGAAAGCATTTAGCATTTTTAGCACCTTTGATAAGAATGCTCTTATAGTAGACTGCCATGGATGTTATGGTGTTCCAGGATAATTTTGGCCATCTACTATAGCTCAAAACTTATTACTAAATGTCTACCCTTCCTAAACCACTACATGCCTTCTCCTATGCATATGTTGCTAAATTACTAATTCTATGTTCTATAATTTACACAAACTAGTACTTTTATTTTTGTTTAAATTGATGCTAAGATACTCTTTAATTTCCATATACTTATCATTTGCTAATTATCATTTTTATGCGCTTTTGGGGCTCTATAAAGTGATATAGGCATATAATAAGATGCTCTTTTATGCCATTTTTTATTTGCTAATTATGATTATTATCAAGTTCTCTTAATAGATTAAGATTGTCAAATTTTAGTTTTTTTTTTTGGGTTAATTTTAAGCATAAAATTTATGGGGATTTTCTAATTACTTCTGCCTAACTCGTTATGGTACAACATCTTTCTACATTTTGTTTTATAGGTATAAAACTTTCAAAACTCATCAATGTATTCCTCAATATGTGGAGAAGAATCTATCGTTTCAACCTCAATAGAATGAGCATAACTGTTATTTTCTTGGTCCTTTTCCCTTTTGGCTTTTCAATTTAGTATAGGTGTTAAGACAATGCTTCAATTTCGTTATACATAATTTGACTCAAAACCATGATGTTGAATGAATTCATGGTCCATAGCAAAGTGATCAATGGTTCTCCAATCAAGGCTCAATTTATAATATGGAGGGTCCAAGTCAAATGACTTAAGACCAGTTCTGGATGATGTGGATATGTGAGCTCAAAGTATTAATGTAATTAGCAGCTTCATCCTCCAAGATACATCCAGGAGTAGGGTCAACAAGTCCCTCAACAACTAATAATAAGAATAAATATTGCTTTTTGAATTTGAAATCAGCAAGGAATAGGAAGCAAAACTCCAGGCATCTTCTCAAATACCAAGGAGGATTTTCATATCTAGGACTTTTTGGTCCTCAACTAAAATACCAAGACCAAGGTCGCCAGTCTTTCCATTATGCTTAATTATCTGGGAGCTACTCTGTTAAGATTTAGACCCCTTGACACAATATGTTTAACCTAATATTAAGCCAAGTTGATTAACAGATTAGTTAATTAACACTAGGTTAAACCAATATGTGTAACAAACATATAATGTATAAAGAACACAAAGATCTGATGACCCAGGAAAACTAAACCGGTAAAAAACTTGGGGAGAATTTAACCTAATTATCCTTAAGGTAAAACAATCCACTATGAAAGAATTGAAGTTTGTATAATAAGACTTAGACCACTAACATCCTATTGCTACCTCAAGTAGAAAATTGACTACCACAATCATGTGACAACTCCGAGTCCACGGACTACTTCTTTCTCTTGATCCATAGCAACCACAAGTTCTCCTACTTATGACTTTGAGACTCCACTCAAAGATTTCAGATCTTCGATAACTTCTTGCGCAGCAACTGAAGCGATCACCAAGCTCTTGCAATTAATCTTGATCTTGATTACCCTAAGTATATATGAAGGTAAACACCTCTAGATCTCACAAGAGATTCACACATACAACATATCAAAAGCCTTTAAAACGTAGTTAGGGTTTTTCTTTTTATATGAGACATAAAGCATAAAACCCTACATGTCAAATGGGCTTGGATTGAGTTGGAAATTCTGCAGAAAAAACAATTTGCACGTGGTTCGATCGATCGGGTCTGATTTTCGATCGATCGAGCCTTGCAGAATTTGACCAATAATTTTTGCAGTCACTCGATTCCAACTTTACAACAAAGCATATTTTGAGCAAGTCTAAATTTAGACTCTATGTTTTGATCATGGTTTGCCAACATATACATATTGAAGTTCTAAGATATTAGTCCCTAAGGTCTTAGAACCTAACATACTCCTCCATGGGGACAAGGATAGTGAGTCACCAAATGAGAGCATCTCCCCTAAAAGATTATCAAGTCACTGCAAAATAAGAAACATTCTCTCCTCCAAGGAAGGTTCTGGGACTTGTAAATAAGTTTCAAGAAACAGAAAGTGATTTACCCTTTGTTGCCTTTGATGCAATAAGGACCAAATGTTGTTGATATTGGTGAGGTAGGAGGAGAATAATAACAAGAAGGAGTAGAAGAAGAAGGAGGAAGAAAAATTATCAGAATAAGAAGCTAGTTTACAAGACTAGAGATATTGAATACAATAGTCCAAGCCGACATCTTTAAGCAACTCTTCAAACTTGTGTATTGATAAAGAATTATTAAAAATAGTTTGTTTGATTTTTTTTATTTTTATTTTGCAGGTTTGCTAGAAACACAACCTAGCAAGTAAGAGAAATAGTAGTTGTATTTATCTAATTTTTCTTTTAGGTGCAATAATGTTTTATGGTATTCCTCACTTAATTTCACATGTAATCTGCTATACAAAAAGTAGATAATTGAAGGAACCATCTGTAAAGTTGTTATTTACAACTATGTATTTTGTTGGCTTTTATTCCGTGCCAAATTTGATTGTAATTATTATCAATCGTTTATACCCTGTATTTGTTGTGAGATTTGTTGTAAGGGTTGTGTGATAGAGAGAGTGTGTGAAGACTCAAGCATTTTGAGGCTGAAGGATTCACGCGGGTATGTCGCAACCTATCTTCACGTGAAGTGAAGCATGTGCCCTGCACGTGCTGGAATGCGAAGAGTCAGGCCAGGTGGAGACAGCTGTCTCTCGCGAGTATCTCGCGGGTAAGGCCTTCCCGCGAGACAAGCTGTTCTGCCAGCCTGTACTGACTGACTCACACATTTTGCACCTATCCTATATATACCCTCATTACCCACAAATGTTGAGGAATGCTTCAGAGAGAAAACCCTAGCCAAACACATTTGGAATTAGAGATTGTCATCCCCATATTTCTCTATATACTTGCTTGTGGTATCTCCTCAACCCTTCCCTCTCCATTTCCATACCATTGAGAGGTTGATAGCCCAAACACTTACCACACCCTTTGAGAGTGCTGTGAGACGTTTTGGTGCTGCTGGGAAGCATTGGAAGAAGCCTGGAATGGCAGATGCAACATGGAGCTTGTTGCTGGATCCGGGGTGCTAGACAAGACACGGTTTCGAGAAGCCTTGTTGGAGTAGGAGCTTGGAGGGCTTAGATACATCGGGTAGATTAGGCTTGGAGGCTCTCTTGCAAACCCATGTATCCCAACTGATTGTCTAGTGGATTGATTTCCGCTTGGAGAGCGGCGGAGAGGTTTTTCGCCGAGTTCTTCGGTTTCCTCTTCGAGAACACGTCTTGGTGTTTTCTGTGTTTGCATCTCTCTTCCCTACTCTTTTATATTCCATTATACTGCTGTGTTGCTTAGTTTATGGATTAGAGTAGCTTACTTGTTCATCCGCTCGCATTTACACTATTCCGCACTTCGTAGTGAGTTAGTGTAAAATCTATCGAGCCGTAATTTTTATTGGGGGGTCTAAACAGCTCTTGTGTTTTCAACACATTTTTGAGCTTTCAATTGGTATTAGAGCGGGTACACTTGTTGTGGTTTTAATACCTAAGTGTGATCCTAGACCCCTTGGTGTGTTTTGAAAAGTGTTCTTGTTAAAACTACCATGAAGGATTTGAAAAGTATTTGTGAAAATGACTCAATGAGCATATTTGAAGATTGTTCCAATAATGCGCTCTTAGAATTATTTAAATCTAAGAAACATGCTAGAATTTTTAGTCACATGCTGAAATCATTAGTTCATAGGACCCATGATATACATAACAGCCTATGTGAGTCAAAGTCCTTAAACTATGAATATGAGAGAAGAAATAGACAGTTAAGTGATAAACTTGGTCGTTTAAAAAGGAAACTTCACTCATCCTTGAATGAAATAAGGAGAAATGATTCTTGTTTTGATGGTCAAGAATGTCTCTCTCATGCATGCCTTTTTGTTCATACCGCATTGAAAGTGTTTAACTCATGTTTGTGGTACCTTGACAGCGGGTGTTCTAGGCATATGACTGGAGAAAAATCTTTGTTCAAGACTCTTCAAGAGAAGGAAGATGGATTTGTGACATTTGGGGATGGTAGTCATTCACAAGTTCTTGGAAAGGGAACGGTGGATATTCCGGGTCTGCCTTTGTTGACTGATGTGCAGTATATTAAGGGATTAAAAGTGAACTTGTTAAGTATCACTCAAATTTGTGATGAAGATTTCTTGGTCCAATTTTCAAAGAAAGGATGTCTAATCTTGAATGAAGAAGGTGTTCAAGTTCTAAAGGGTCTAAGGACCACTGATAACTGCTATGGGATCATTCCAAAACCCAGCATAGCATGTCGAAGTGCTCGGGTAAACCTCTTGGAGTTGTGGCATCAACGGCTTGGACATGCAAATTACAAACAAGTGGCGAAAGTCTCGAAGCTTGAGGCTGTGGTTGGTCTACCTAAGTTTGGGAAAATTGAGAAGAATGTTTGTGGTCCATGTCAATTGGGAAAACAAACAAAGTCAAGCCATCCTAAAGTGAATGTGGTTGCAACTTCTCGTCCGTTAGAATTACTGCATGTGGATTTGATGGGTCCTACAAGAACAAAGAGCATGGGTGGAAAGCGGTACATTATGGTGATAGTTGACAATTTCTCAAGGTATTCTTGGGTGGACTTCCTTAGAGAGAAATCGGAAGCATGTGATAAGATGAAAAAATTGTGCAAGAGATTGATGAATGAAAAGGGAGTACCTATCATCAAAATCAGGAGTGATCATGGGAAAGAGTTTGAAAATGCAAAGTTTGAAGCATTTTGCAATGAACACGGTATCAAGAAGGAATTCTCAGCCCCAAAGACTCCACAACAGAATGGAGTAGTTGAAAGGAAGAACCGGGTGATTCAAGAAATGGCTCGAGTAATGTTACTCAACAAAAATCTTCCACAGAAGTTTTGGGCTGAAGCTGTGAACACTTCATGTCACATTGGGAATAGGATTTACTTCCGAGCAGGAACGAAGAAGACATCGTATGAAATTTGGAGAGAAAAGAAGCCGAAGGTGAAATATTTCCGAATATTTGGGAGCAAATGTTATATTCTCAATGATAGAGAGAATCCCGGAAAATTTGATGCTAAAAGTGATGAAGGGATATTTCTAGGTTATTCATTAAATAGCCGAGCATATAGGGTGTTCAATAAACACACTAAGACGGTAATGGAGTCAATAAATGTGGTCATTGATGATACCATATCTGAAAGGGAAAGGGATGATGGTGAAGGATCGAACCTGAAGAAGGGGGAGGTTGAGGACAACATGTCACAAGATGATGAGATCGAGAAAGAATCACCAGAAAAAGAGTCTACACCCCCTATACCAAGAAGGGAGACCAGATCAATACAAGGGCCTTCTAGCCCTCTCACCCCTCCGGAAGTTCAACCTCCAATCTCTCGAGATGAAGAACCTTCCACCTCCAAGAGACCGTCATCAAGGGTAACCCTCAATCATCCATCAAGTAATATCATTGGTGACGTAAATGAGGGACTTCAGTTGAGAAAAGGACCAAAATATAGTGCGAATCATGTGACGTACAATTGTTATCTTGCTCAATTCGAACCC
The DNA here is from genome assembly GCA_019022515.1 of Quercus aquifolioides. Taxonomy (NCBI): domain Eukaryota; kingdom Viridiplantae; phylum Streptophyta; class Magnoliopsida; order Fagales; family Fagaceae; genus Quercus; species Quercus aquifolioides. Next base: position 88,291,550 of record CM032328.1, on the reverse strand, counting down.
AAGAAGGTAGAGGAAGCCCTTAGAGACGAAAATTGGATCGAGTCTATGCATCAGGAGTTACATCAGTTTGTCAGAAATGATGTATGAGAGTTGGTTCCAAGACCCAAAGATACCCATATCATTGGCACCAAGTGGATCTTCAAGAACAAAACTGATGAAGACGGTGAGGTAGTTCGAAACAAGTCTAGGTTGGTAGCTCAAGGATATACTCAAGTGGAAGGCATAGATTTTGATGATTCGTTTGCACCAGTAGCAAGATTAGAGTCAATTCGAATTCTACTATCCATCGCATGTGTTATGGATTTCAAACTGTACCAAATGGATGTGAAAAGTGCATTTCTGAATGGTTTTCTAAATGAAGAAGTATTCGTTGAGCAACCAAAGGGATTTCAAGATCCTCATTTTCCGGATCATGTGCTAAGGTTGAAGAAAGCACTGTATGGTTTGAAGCAAGCACCAAGAGCATGGTATGATCGTCTCACAACATACTTGTCGGATCGTGGATTCAAAAGAGGCCAAGCTGATCGAACCTTGTTTGTAAAGAGAGATGAGAAGTCTCTCCTAGTTGCTCAAGTATATGTGGATGATATTGTTTTCGGATCCACAATTGATCATTTGGCTCATGAATTCTCCGAAGAAATGAAAAGGGAGTTTGAGATGAGTATGGTGGGGGAGCTGAACTATTTCCTTGGGCTTCAAGTGAAACAATGGAAAGATGGGATATTCATATCTCAAGAGAAATATGCCAAAAATCTTGTTAAAAGATTTGGTCTAGACTCTAAGAAACATACTTCCACTCCAATGAGCTCCTCATCAAAGCTGAGTCGGGATGCAGCAGGTATAGAAGTGGATCCAACGCTTTATCGAAGCATGATAGGCAGTCTTTTATACCTCATTGCTAGCAGACCAGACATTGCCTTTAGTGTAGGCGTGTGTGCTCGATTTCAGGCAGCCCCCAAAGAGTCACATTTAACAGCTGTCAAAAGAATTATCCGCTACATAAATGGCACATCTGATTATGGGATTTGGTACTCAAGAGATTCAAATGAATGCTTAGCCAGATATTCTGATGCTGATTGGGCCGGTTGCATTGATGATAGAAAAAGTACTTCCGATGGATGCTTTTATCTTGGAAACAACTTGGTGTCATGGATGAGCAAAAAGCAGAATTCAGTCTCTTTATCAACAGCCGAAGCTGAATACATTGCTGCTGCAAGTTGCTGTGCTCAATTACTATGGATGAAGAAGCTTCTTCATGATTATGGAATCACTCAAGACACGATGTGTGTATATTGTGATAATACAAGTGCCATAAATTTGTCCAAGAATCCAGTTCAACACTCGAAATCAAAACATATCGAAATTCGGTATCATTTCATTCGAGATTTGGTGGAGGAAAGGACCGTGTACTTAGAGTTCATCAACACTGAGAATCAAAAGGCAGACATATTTACTAAACCTCTAGATGGCCCAAAGTTTGAATCTTTGCGTAAGACCATCGGTGTCGGTATCATTCCCTGAACTCTATCTCTTGTGTGAACCTATACTACTCTTTATTGCATACTTGTTGTTGTGGTTCCACATGTTTAGTGTCTAGTAGTTTTTCATTTATCTGTTTTGGTTTGTACCTGCTATTTTTGTTGATCTTTCTTTTCTTGTTTTTTTTGGGTGTGTTCAAAAATTTCAAAAAACCCATAAAAAATTGAAAAATCTCAAAAGTTTGATCACTTTGTTGAGTTTTGTCTCAAAGCATGTTTTGCCTTGTACCTTTGTACTTATGGCTTTGTGCATTTAACGAGCTTAGCTTGTCTCTCATGCACTCATATCATTGTGGAAGAAATTCTGAAATCTATGTGACTATTGTAAATAGATCTTCAACCTTGTCATGAATGATTAGTGAATGGTTTTGTTGATCTTGAGACATGCATAGACTCATGCCTATATATCTTCCCACTTTTTATTTTTTTTTGCTTAAAAGAGCTCTCTAAATGTAAATCTCCAAATGAAAAGAGATATAGAGTTGCAAAAGCCTGTCGCACAAACTAGTATTCGACTAGGAAAAAGGGAAAGCGACCAAAATAAAATGTATGATGCCCAAAAAGCCAAAGGCTAACTCATCAATTGAAATATCAAAAATTTCTGGCATCTATCTCTCAATGAGATTTTCTTTGCTCAAAAGTTACAAATAATATGTTGAATATGGAGCCAAATGAAAAGCTTCAAAGAATTGTCATCAAGTACTTGTGGGAGGTCATATATGCATGTTTCTATAATTGAGATAGGTCACATAATCTAGTGCTAGTTGTGTATGCCTTGATTGAATTGATCATTGAAGCTTCACATTGGACTAAGGACTATCTCATTTTTGATATCCACACACAACACACAAGTCTATGTTCAATGAATGTCATATTCATTTGTGTGATTGTACTTGATTAAATGTGTTTTCACATGCTCAATCTTTGTTGATCAAATCCAAAAATATTTTTGAGTGTTTCATCTGTTTTTGAAAGTGATTTTGTACTTTCCTGTCTGTTGTTTTTGTTCAAAATGCATTTTTGTGTGTTTCTTCAAAAAAACTGGTTCAGGGGTGGTTTCGCGAGAAGCTCGCGACTTAGAGCTTCCCGCGAAAAGAGCTTGAGGGAATTAATTCTTTTCATCCTATCACACAGAAGGTATCGCGACTGTCTCGCGACTGTTTCGCGACAAATAGCTTCTCGCAAAATGCTGTATGGCTAAAATTGGATTTTTCCAAATTCAGACAGAAGTTACCGCGACTGTCTCACTACTGTCTCGCGACTTAGTGCTTCTCGCGAAAGTTTTGTGCTTCAGTGGCCCTTCTCGCGACTGTTTCGCGACTGTGTCGCTACTCCCTAACCCGCGAAAAACGCGTGGTTTCACTTTTTATGTAGCAGATGTGACTGATTCTCAAATATTTCTCGTTTCCCTCGCTCAACCTTTGTCGAACCCTTTTTCAACCCAAGGTCATTTTTTTTCTAAACCCATCATTTTCAAGCATCTTTTCTGCATTGTCAACTTCAAGGTATGTCTTCTAAAGCATTCTCCTTCAAGTTTCTCTTACTTTATGCAGAATTTTCGTTAGGGTTTCAAAAATTTGGGGTTTTTCGAAAATTTGGTTATTTTTCAAAATTGGGTGAATTTTTGTCAAATCTTTTGCTTGGGCTGTGTCCCATTTGTTGTTTCTGCATCTGTGTTGGCCCCTTGTGGCATTCTATCATGTATTGAGGGTAGATTTTCCCATATTCATGCATTATTCATGTCATATTTGCATTTATGCATGTTAGGTGTTCGACAAAATGTCCAAATGACATTTTTGTGTCAAATTGAAATCAAGTAATTTCCATCTGTGGGATGTCACTTGTTTGACCATGCTTCACTCAATTTGGTCATTGATAGTGTGTTTCATGCACTTTGCACATGTTGCACACTCTTGTCACACATTTAAGCATACTTAGGCACCCCTCATGCATCTCATGCCACACACACATTAGCACATGCACACATATACACACACATGCACATTTGCTTAGTTCCATGCATTGTGTCTATGCATTCAGCATATTGCTTGGAGTTGATTATGTCTTGCTCTATGCAGTGTTACTTCTGTTTTGACCTAACTTGAATCTAATCAAATTCTATGTTCTGTGTGTTGTGCACTTGTCTCCTGTTTTTTTTTTTTTTTTTTTTTGTGTGCTCTGTTGCACAGATGTCTCCATTCAAGACTTCAGCTGTGAAAGGAGGCCGCAACAAAGGGAAAGAGCCGATCATTGATGTTGATGCTGATTCACCTAGACCAAAGAGAGCTCGTTGCTCAACGGGAATTTTTGATCCTCACTTGTTTAAGTCTTATGCTGCTTTTGAATCCTACAAGAACCACTTTCAGGATGCTCCTTTGATAGTTGAAAGGGGGGTTGATCAGCCATCACTCAGGGACACAAAAATACCCATTTGGTTTGCCACGAAAGATTGGAACTATCTGCTTTCAACTTTCGAGGATACATACGAGAACATGGTTAAGGAATTCTATGCCAATGCCAGTGTCGTCGGAGAAGAGATTAAATGTTGGGTTCGAGGAAAGAGTTTTTCTGTCACACCAATGTACTTGGCGGAAATTCTACACATTAACCGGCCAATACTCCCCATACCGCCAGTATATGATGAGCTGAACCCAGATGAAGAGTATCTCAAACAGTCTTTAGGAGCCAATTTGGAATTCTCCTCAAATAAGAAGTCAATCAATGTGGCATCCCTTTCTTCCGAATTACGACTTCTCTCAATGATCATGTGCAGCAATCTCTATCCCTTGTCCAGCACCGGATATATGAATCTTGGTCGAGCATTGTTTTTGAATGATCTGATCACGAACGTAGAGATTGATGTGCTCTCATATTTTTCACATTTTGGCAAAAACAGTTGACCGGACTGCTTCAAGGAATTGTATTCCTTTCTCTCGCCTTATTTCAAAGATTTTGAAGCTCAAAGGTGTTCGTCCATTGGAAGATGAACGTCCATATCCAAGGCCAAGTCCAATTAACATTCGTTCTCTCCATGCGAGTATGAGCCACACCAAGAAGAACACCAAGCAAGAAAGTCATGCACCATCGGGAACCTCGAGTTCTGCAACTCGTACCTATGATGAACAGTTCAACAATATCTTCACTGCTCTTCAAGAGATGAGTACAAAGATGTCCGGACTGGCGACTATCATGTACACTCACCACCGACGTCTTGATTCACAGTTCACATCACTCCAAACTCAGCTGGATGAAATTCAACGGAAGCTAGAAGAGAATGACTAGCTATTCCATGACAAAAAGGGGGAGATGATGTCATTGATAGGGGGAGCATAGCTTAGAAACATAGTAACATTGGTTATTGGTTTTACAAACAGTTTAATTCAGTTTCTTTTAGTGTTTATAACTGTTTTACTGCTTTTGGTTTAAAGCTTTGATACTCTGTTTTTTTATTTTAAGTATAACTTTAGTGTTTCTTTTATGATCTTCTCTATGCATTGTAGCATACTTTGCATGTACCCATGTTGCTTTTGTAAGCTTTAAGGGTTTGTTTCATTGCATATTTTGTAGGCTTTTATGGTTTGTACCATGCATATGCAGTTCTTTGTTTATGCAGCCTTTATGCTTGTGTTATTGAAGTTTAATGTCATACATTTTACTTCAGTACATCACTCTTGTGCCCTTGTAGGATTGTTCCTAGATGCATATACATTCTATGCATTGGTTGAGTGATGAACACTCTTGTGCCCTAGTAGGATTGTTCCTAGATGCAAATACTTCGTGTATTTCGCATTGGTTGAGTGTTGGACTTGCAAATGATACTCTTCATTTGAGCTTATCACTTTGCATGTCCGGATGGTCATTCTTTTTATGAATGAGCATAGTGATCAATTTTGCGTAAGTGATTGCTTGTTTGATCTTGCCATGGTCTATTGTTTTTATTTTATTTTGCTTGATCATACTATTATTGCTCCATATGCTTTTCAAGTTTTTCTGCGTACAATGATATTAGTTTGTTGTTGTGTTTCAGGAGTTACTTGTTCATATGTTTCAAGAGCTTATCAGAATCTAGAATTAGGTGTGAGTAAGTTTTGCCTTTATTCCCAAACTCACGTTTAAGTCTAGAGTCTGTTTTAAGGTTTTGTCACGGAATAGCCAAAGGGGGAGATTGTAAAGTTGTTATTTACAACTATGTATTTTGTTGGCTTTTATTCCGTGCCAAATTTGATTGTAATTATTATCAATCGTTTATACCCTGTATTTGTTGTGGGATTTGTTGTAAGGATTGTGTGATAGAGAGAGTGTGTGAAGACTCAAGCATTTAGAGGCTGAAGGATTCTCGTGGGTATGTCACGACCTAGCTTCCCGCGAAGTGAAGCATGTGTCCTGCACGTGCTAGAATGCGAAGAGTCAGGCCAGGTGGAGACAGCTGTCTCTCGCGAGTATCTCGCGGGTAAGGCCTTCCCGCGAGACACCCGCGAGACAAGCTGTTCTGCCAGCCTGTACTGACTGACTCACACATTTTGCACCTATCCTATATATACCCTTATTACCCACAAATGTTGAGGAATCCTTCAGAGATAAAACCCTAGCCAAACACATTGGGAATTAGAGATTGTCATCCCCACCTTTCTCTATACACTTGCTTGTGGTATCTCCTCAACCCTTCCCTCTCCATTTCCATACCATTGAGAGGTTGATAGCCCAAACACTTACCACACCCTTTGAGAGTGCTGTGAGACGTTTTGGTGCTGCTGGGAAGCATTGGAAGAAGCCTGGAATGGCAGATGCAACATGGAGCTTGTTGCGGGATCCGGGGTGCTAGACAAGACACGGTTCCGAGAAGCCTTGTTGGAGTAGGAGCTTGGAGGGCTTAGGTACATCGGGTAGATTAGGCTTGGAGGGTCTCTTGCTAACCCATGTATCCCAACTGATTGTCTAGTGGATCGATTTCCACTTGGAGGGCGGCGGAGAGGTTTTTCGCCGAGTTCTTCGGTTTCCTCTTCGAGAACACGTCTTGGTGTTTTCTGTATTTGCATCCTTCTTCCCTACTCTTTTATATTCCATTATACTGCTGTGTTGCTTAGTTTATGGATTAGAGTAGCTTACTTGTTCATTCGCTCGCATTTACACTATTCCGCACTTAGTATTAAGTTAGTGTAAAATCTATAGAGCTGTAATTTTAATTGGGGGTCTAAATAGCTCTTGTGTTTTCAACACATTTTCGAGCTTTCACCATCAACGTCTAAACCTTCCAAAGGTGGTGTTTTACAGCCATCATAATCTAAATCTACAACCACAAACCTTGATCTTGGTACGCATTTTTTTTTTTGTGGCTGTATATATATAAATTTTCTTTTAGCTGCAAGAATGTTTTATAGTATTTTCACTTAGGCTGTGTTTGGATACTGCTTATTTTGTTGAAAACTGAAAACTGAAAACTGAAAACACTATAATAAAATAATTTTTAAAAATGTGAATAATGCTGTGGAACCAATTTTTAATGAAAGTTTTGTTGAAAAAAGAGGTTTGTGGGTCCCGTGAACAGTGTATGGGACCCACTAGAAATCAGTTAACATGCTTCTAAAAAAAAAAAAAAAAAACAACGCCAAAACGCTTGACGTGGAAGTTTCATCCGTATCCAAATGGATACTTAATGTCACATATTATCTACTATACAAAGAGTAGATAATATTGTAGGTGTTCTATAACCATCAAAATCTAAACATGGTTCCAAAGGTGGTGTTTTAAAGGGTAGTTTTTGGTTTGCTATTTATGTTAGAATCTAGGAAGCACCTGCACGAATATAGGTGTGGGTGCAATGCAACAACACTACAAATTTTTGAAAAAATAGGATATAGGTGCGACAAGATATGTTTATTAAGCCAAATGATATAAATTAATGAATGTAATATATATTTTAAAATAAATATCATAATAATAAATAGGGTGATTAGATTTGTTATTTTAAAAATCAAGCTTGGATCTTTTTATAAATAAACAAACATTGTTGGGACTAGGAAGCTCCCTTTTCATTCCACCACCTGCCTCGTGCAATGACTTCTCTACTTGTATTCTACTTTATTTCAAAATCTCATCAGTTTTACAACTTACAATATCTCATCACTCCTATTTTCTTATAAAGTTTCAGAGAGCCAGAAGTTTTTAAGTACAAAACTAAAGAAGAAAATTTCAAATGCAACCAAAACTTGAGCTTCCTCCACCACGGCTCTAAGTTTTTGTTTTCTTCTTCTTCTTCTCCCTTTTTTTTTCAAATCATTTGGTAGCGCTGTAACAATCACAATCCCAATCCCCTTATGAGTCGCGGCAGCCAAGGCAGCACTGTTTAGAAGTATTCTCCACATAAATGCAACCAGGAAGTTTGGTGGGATGCATTAAATGTGGTGGCAGCCACCAACTCTTCAGTCATGTTAGTGCTAGCCCTTTCCCTGAAGCTCTTTCTATACAATACAACCTCCTCTGATGATGTGCTATTGACGTAGACTTACAGTCCGAGGGCGTGGCCTCCTCGGCATGATAACAGTCCTCCTCGACCATGGGTATGACATGTGGCGCAATTATGCTACTGGAATTCCTATACCCCACACATAGGTAAAGCTGAGAGAAACTCAAATTAAAATTTCAAATTAAAGTTCCAATTTTGTGCCATGTGTCCTAAATTATTTATTCTTAAAAGAGTTTTATTTCTTAATTTTAGAATAAAATGTGGGATCACAAAAACCAAAGAATCTAGAATAAATAAATCATAAAAAAAAAATGTTTCACAATAATTTTTTTTTTTTTTTAAATTGACAATTTACATTTTATACTTAAAAATATTCTTACAAAATTTTTAAAGAGTTAACAATATATAAAAATGACCATCAATAATATTTAAATTATATATATATATATATATGATTATATTATGCATCTTATTGTATATCTTTAAATGTATCCATGCATATGCATGGACTTACAAGCTAGTCAATTTATATAATAATAGGTAAAGCTGAGAGAAAATTCAATTGGACCCTAATTTTGTGCCACGTGTCCCATCTAATCTAAGTTTTGAAATTTTTGTGCCAAGTGAGTTAATTTAATGTAAAAATTAGATTTCAATTAGAGTTTGATTTTGCGACATGTGTCCTATTTAATTTAAAATTTTTTATTTTTGTGCCAAATAAGTTAATTTAGTGTAAAAAACGAGGAATCCAATATAAGTAAACCAATAATATATATAATTTTTGAATAATTTTATATTTTTTAGCCTTTTTTTTATAGAATTAAAAACAATTCAAGTTTATAAGTCGTCTATATATATGTGTGTGTGTGTGTGTGTCCCATCTAATCAAAGAAATTTAATTTTTGTGCTAAATGAGTTAATTTAGTGTAGAAAACGAGGAGTTCAATATAAATAAATCATTAAAATAAAAACATAATCATATATCTAACACTATATAAAATCAGAGAAAGAGAGAGTTTGAATGATTTTATATTTATGAGTTTTTTTTTTTTTTTTTTTGTATAACTAAAAACAATTCAAATTTATAAGTCATCTAAATATATATATATATATATATATATATAGTAATATGTAAATTTTGGAGAAAATCCAATTAGACTTTATAATTAAAGTCCAATTTTGTGTCATGTGTCCTTAATTATTTATTTTTAGAAAGGGTTTTATTTCTTAATTTTGAAATCAAATGTGAGGGACTATATCATAAATCTCCATTCAAGTGAGTTATTGTATACAAAAATCAAAGAGTTTACAATTAATGAACATAAAAATATTTTTAAAATGGACAATTTACATTTTCTACCTAATAACATTCTTACAAGACTTTTTAAAGAGTTAAAAAAAATAAGAATGACTATCAATAATATTTAAATTATATATGTAAGAATTATACTATGTATTTTAATGTGTATCTTTTAAGTATATCCATATATATGCATGAGGTTACAAGCTAGTCATCATATATTAATAGGTAAAGCTCAGAGAAAATTCAATTAGATTTTAATTGGATTCTTAATTTTGCGCCACATGTCCCATTTAAATTAAAATTTTGTGTCAAGTGAATTATTGGGTCTAAAAATCAAAGAGTCCAATTCCATTTAGATTCTAAATTGGATTTCAATTGAAGTCCAATTTTCCGCCATGCGTCTATCTAAATTTTAAATTTTTGTGGCAAGTGAATTATTGGATGCAAAAACCGAAGAGTCTAAAACTAATTAAATTCTAAATCATATATATATATATATATATATTCACACACACATATATACATAATTTTAAAAAAGTGTAAGTTAACACCGTGTATAATTTGAACATCTTCTAAATAAAAATATATAATTTGAATTATTTAATTATGATTGTTTTTAACTATATCCATGCATAAACACAGGACTACACATCAGTAATAATAATAAAATTTTAACTGACATACCAATATCCTAGTAGTTTTTAGGGTACCTGAGTTTCATTAATCCTATTCCTAATATTCTTATCCTTATCTTAAGCAGCAGATAACTCATTAATTCTATTCCTAATATTCTTATCCTTATCCTATGCAGCAAATAAGATAACATCCAAGGTTTTTTATTTTATAAGCCCTCGAATCGAATCGAAAAAAGAAAAAAAAAAAGGAAAGATTGAGAGAGTTCAGAGTTCAGACCTTCTTCAGGATGTGGTGTGTGGTGACAGTGACAACGCAAAAGCTGGGTCTAGGCTAAAATGACAACGCAAAACTTGACTTGTATTTTTTCACGTGTAGGGTGAAAAAATAAACTTATTGTAGTATCTTTCTCTTCCTTTCAATACAAATAGGAGAATGCATAACATAATAATTAAAAATAAAAATTAAATAATACATAATAAATTATTAAATTTACAAAACCCAAGATTTACTAATGATATTATCACCATAAAAAATAGAGAGATACTACGTCTACAACAATTTTACAACATTTTTACAACAAATCACAGGTGGTTAGTTGTTATTGGTTCAAATTTGAAACTAACACTAAGATTACTTTTTTGCTCCAATAATAATAACCAGTAACAACCTGCCACTTAGGATTTGTTGTAAAAATGTTGTAAAATTGTTGTAGACATATCATTTCTCTAAAAAATAACCATAAAAAAATCTTCGACCATGATATATATATATATATATATATTTTAATTACAGTATATCATCACTATAAAATTCCAGTATTTTAGTTTCTTTTTTATAATCGTGTGTGGGTGTTATCTAGCATGTGCTTGTAAAACTATGAAGGATAAATTTAGATATATACAATGTAGGTTTTCTAACATAGATGGCATCAGTTTATGTGGATATGTAAGCTCAATACACACACATACACACAAACTATGAAGAACAAATATAGATATATGTAATAATGAGTCTGAATTGAATTCCATACTAATTTGTATCGAAGTAGATTTTACAAATCTTCCTACAATCCTTCTTTAAGAGTTATTGAGAAAATTAAAACTAAATAAGAAAAAATAAATATATTTTATGTTTACATATGACAATTATAGTTGTTTATATATATATATATATATATATTTGTTTATTTTGTTATAATATAGATATTTTTTAAGGTTACTTGTTGAAATATTGTCTTTTGTCTTTAAAACTTCTCTCGCGCTAATTTAAAATCTTGGCTCTGTCACCATTTCATGGGAAGATATAAGAAAACGTGCAAATAAAAAAATTTCAGAAAATGTCCTTCCTATGATTTATAAATACTTTTTGACCAGCTCCTTTTGTAATTTTTTGTAATATGTTTTCACCCATAATATTCCAACCAATAACCATTAATTACCAACAACCCCCCCCCCCGCGGCCAAATTTTCTTTTTTGGGTGTTTCTGCTTTAAGCTTTCTTGTATTTTCTAAACTCTAGTTGTCTACTCAATGGGATAAGGTAAAGTATAAAAAAGAGAATGCATTAATCATAAAAGCTGGAATAGCTCAGTTGGTTAGAGCGTGTGGCTGTTAACCACAAGGTCGGAGGTTCAAGCCCTCCTTCTAGCGGATTTTAAATATTTTTTCCTTCCATAAAAAACTGGGTTCTGGGCCGAAAAACTTAAAACCCAAAGGGAAGTCCAAAATTCTTTATGTTTTCAAAAGTTGGGCTCAAATTTCTTTCACCACATGGAGTAGGATGAAAAACTGATATCGGTTCGGTTGAGTTGAGTTGATTTTTAACCAAACCCACCATGTTGGGAAAAAAAAAATCTAACCCATCACAAAGGTCTAATCCAACCCATGAGGATTGGGTTGGGTCAGGTTGGATTCATGGGTTGGATAGCTTCTTTTTTAATTATTATTATTATTAAATTAAGCATTAAAATAACACCACAACAAATAAGAGCAAATTTATAACTAAATAATCATGAGCATATCATTAAACAAACACAAATTATCTAAGGAGAACTTAGAGTTTTGGTTTTATTTGGGAAGAAGGGAAAAAAAGTAAATACCAAAATTATATAATATATATTTCAAATTTTAAATATATATTAACTATAGTTAGGTTAGGCAGATTTGTGAATCTTATGACCCGAACCTAACCCGATCCACTGTAAAAGAAAATTTCATAGTCCAACCTAACTCACCAATGAACGTGATCAATCTCAATCACCTAATGACCTTTGAGACCCTTGCTATGGACTCAAAGCTCAAGAAGACATTGATTGAGGATTTGAACAAATTTTCGACTGGGAAAGAGTGCTACAAAAGAATTGGGAAAGCTTGGAAACGAGGGAGGGTACTTGTTATATGGCCCTCCTGGCAAGAGCAAGTCAAGCTTGATTGCAGCCATGGCTAATCACCTAACCTTTGACATCTATGACTTGGATCTAACTGACATCCACTCCAACTCTCAGTTCAAGTCTTTGTTACTCAGCATGTCTGGCAGATCAATACTTGTCATAGAAGATATTGATTGCTCTATTGAGCTGGGAAATCGGGATTCCAAGTCTCAACCATGGAATCATGGCAACAGTAAGCTTAGTTCGATTATAATATCTGCCATTTCTAAAAAATGTCATTATAAGGTTAGTATGTAACAATTCCCCCTAGTTAACAAAACTCATTGAGATTAAGGGAGAAAATGGTAAGAGAGTCCTTGGTGGTTTAAGCTTTAGGAGAACATCATGGCTAAAATGAGTTAAAATTTGGGGCATTTGTTGCTACTTGCTAATACTTGTACAATAGTCTGAAATGATATGTCTTGGTGGTTTAACCTACAGGGGAACATCATGGCTAAACCAAGTAAAATTTAGGCATATTTGTTCTAACGAGTTATATCATAGTCTGAAGAAATATGTTTTCTAACTAGTGTTCTTTTCAATATATGACACTCTCAGGACTGCTCAATTTTATTGACGGCCTTTGGTCATGTTGTGGTGATGAACGCATCATTATCTTCACTACTAATCATAGAGAACGACTTGACCCTGCTTTGTTAAGACCTGGACGCATGGACATGCATATTTGCTTTTACTATTGCACCATTTCTGCGATCAAGCAATCTGGAGCTTCGCCATCATTGTCTCTTTGAACAGATTGAAAGGCTTATAGAGAAGGTGGAGGTTACTCCTGCAGAAGTGGCAGAGGAGCTGATGAAAATAAACGACCCTGAAGGCTCCCTTCAAGGCCTTTTTGAACTTTCTTCAAGACAAGATAATTAACGAGATGAAGATAAGGGAAACAGAAACTGAGTTCTAAAAGGGCAAGAAACAAAATTTTTGGTAGTTTTTCATTTGACCTGAGTTTTGGTTTCTGAGGTTCTTCATTGAAAATACTACATGGCATAGTCCCACCCTCCAGCCATGCTCTGAACAAATTCAAGGAAACTGTCTTTCAGAGGACACTTAAATCCGTGTCCATGTCCATTCAGACTCTCACACAAATATCATCATTATTTCGTCATATGACTTCCTCCAGACTCATCTAAAAGTTGGAAATTGGCATCCAATGGTTCCTTAAGAAACATTGGTATTCTGGTACCACAACTTTAGGCTTCATAACTATGGAAAGGTATAGAAACCCTCTCCTAGTTACTGCTGGTTAAGTAAAGAAAAGTCCATAAGGAATCAAACTACTTCCGAGGCCACGTCTAACAGAATTTAAAAAATTGTCAGATTTTACAAACAAAATTGAGTAGCGCAGAGGAACAAAATGAATGGTAAAGAAAAGTAAATGAGCAACTTCACAAGCACTTTAATACTGAAACTACACCTCTTATTGCTCAACACAATAACAACATAACGGTGTATCTTTTCTTATTTATCAATAAATAACACAACGGAATTATTGGAATACATAACAAAAATTATAGCTATAAACCCCACCTAAAACAAATCCCATACAAGCAGAAAATTCACTAGAGATATACCTAACAACACAGCAGTCCTCCATACAAAAGTGAAAACAGAAACTCAATCCAAGGATATAACTGCCACTTTGACAATCGATAATAAATCATACATTTAAGACATTTAATCACCGAGTTTCATCCTCGAGGTTGCGGAAACCATTGGTCAGGTCCTCATATAACTTACTGAATTTGGCCACAAGAGCTGCTTCTCCTTCAGCTGGATCCTCAAATTTCTGAGACCTGTGATGCCAATAAACCAGCAGATTACAACCTGCTTCTCATACATTATGAATAAACCATGTTCACTTATTTTAGCACCATTATTACTTACACTAAACGGTAAAAGAGATCTCCCAATCGATGTTTGATAAGGGTATAAGAAATCTTTTGACCATCCATACCAGCTCCTCTCTCCACCGCCTGCATATTTCAAGCAGCATTACATTAGAGCTCATTTTGCACCCGTGCTCCAATTAGTTGTTATAAGAAAATATAAATAAAAATAAAAAGGGGAGAGAGAGAGAGAGAGAGCATAATGATTAAACAAAACAGAGGAAAAAGGAATGTTAAATCCATTCACTTTCAATTTGTTTCCTACATCCTCCCAAGAGCCCAATGAAGCACTAAGGAGTAAGAGAACCTTTAGCTCTTATGAATTACGATACTTTTGGATCTCAAATCAGGATATCAAATATGAAAAAGAGGGGAGTACATATTGAACTCTTTGCCCTGCCCTTAATTTTCCAAGAACGAAACTTGAAATTAATTAAGGGATTAAGGGAGCCAATTTAAAAATTCTCTCTCTCTCTAGAAACAAAAGAGACCCTTAGGTAAAACAGGCGAGAAAAAACTTCAGTCAATGATAAATACATGATGGAAGTGGTAGATCAGTAGTAAAAGGGAATTGAAAAGAAATGAAACAAACAAAAAATCTACCTGATTGGCCAAATTAAAAAAATGGATAATGTTGCGCATCATCCAAACAGACTTGTAGAAAGGGCAGAATTTGTCGTATCTGTCATAGACATACAAAATTCATGTATCAGATTAGGTAGAGGCTACTCTGTCATATTAAACTAATTTTTACAAGATGGATTTTAGACAGATTGACTAATAAGCAGAGACTTACGGAGTAAAAGCATTCTGAGCAAGATAGTCTTCCCTCAAAAGCTTAGCAGTCTCTAGGGTAATCTTGTCTCCTTCAGCTAAAGCATCCTTTCCTACAAGCTGCAAAAACAAGATAGTCATAGGTGTTAAGTAATTAATAGAAGAAGCCATTTAAATTTGCTATAAATGCTTTGCTCCAAATGAAAGCAATAATGGACATTCTACATTTTTTTTTTGATAAGTAATTTCACCCCGGCTGGGGATCTGTGCTTTGTGTAGTACAGATAGCCGAATATAGGTGGTTAGGTACTTAGGTAGGGTGGTGGTACCACTCAGATAGCAGTCAATAGGATACCTTTGTATCCAAAAATCAATCTGAAGGTGAAGTCCATATGTCATTTACACAACTGTGTATGTCAGGTAATTAGTCCAGTTTTATCTTAATGATTAAGGACCTCCAAGACACCCATTACTTTTAGCTAGCAGAATTCCCCCACTTATTAGTTATATCACGTCTATAAACAGTTAAGAGAAGAGAATTCTTTTATCTCCAACTAAAAGAAAGACCAGGACAAATGAAGACATACCTGGACAATTTCATTCAGGTCATCCTCTCTCTGCAGCACCTCACGGGCCTTTGTCCTGATGTTAATAAAATCTGGATCAAATTGATCATAGAAAGACTCCAATGCCTGGAAACATGAGAAGCATACTAATCAATGGATAGGACTAGAATCATTGTACACAAAAGGTTACACCATGAATATGATAAGCAAGATGTGGAAACAGTTTAAGAACACACCCCTGAGTACTTTGAATATGAAATAAGCCAGTTTACAGAAGGGAAATGTTTCCTCTGGGCAAGTTTTTTGTCCAAACCCCAGAAAACCTGCAAAAAATAAATAGAACAATCAAATAAAGCAGCAGATAGATTAAATAATGGTTGCTAGTATTGGAATAATAATTACTAGTTTAAATTGCTTAATATAATTTTTAATCCCACGTGATGGATTTGATTTTTGAGGATTTTGCTACAATAAAAACACTAGTGTTATACAACAACAACAACAAAAGCCTTGGTCCCAAAATTTGGGGTTGGCTATAGATCCTTGACAACTAAGATTAGGTCAGCCACATGAATTCATTTAGTGTTATATATTTTAAAAAACATATTAAGCCTAATTATTTCCAATACAAAGATTAGTAACAGTTACTTCAATCCATGAATTTCATCATCAAAAGAAAATTATTTTACCATTCCAACTTTATTCAAGCCACTTAAACTAAAAACTTAAATGCCATTCTCTTCAACTACTTCATCCAAATGAACCATTGGATAGTTCTGCATAATAGTCAAACCAAAAACTCATTCACCTGCACGATGATGAAAAAAGAAATTCTGCATACCTCAGGCTTACACTGGTTTCTCAACCAAAAAGGAAAAAAAAAAAAAAAGGAAAAGTACACTTATTTCTCAAATTGACTTGCTATAATATAGAAAAATATCAATGGAGCAACAATCCAATTAATGCAACCAATGGAGGGCAATATTGGACTCAAAATTGTGGATTTACCACACTCAGTTCCCAACTTCAGAAATGTGCCCATAGAATGTTTTATATTTTTTTTATAACATCAGGAACCTTTCTAAAGAAGAACCCTTTGGACTTGCTTTTAGCCAATAAAACCTACAAGCAAATGACCCCACACCCACCAGAATTAGTGCACATAGAAATTAATATGTGATATGCAGAAAGCATATCAGAATCTTTTACCTGAACAATGCCAAGCGTTGCAGATGTCACAGGATCTGAGAAATCACCTCCAGGGGGAGAAACAGCACCAACAATTGTGACGCTACCAGTACGTTCTGGACTACCAAGACATTTTACTTTACCAGCACGTTCATAAAATGAGGCTAAACGTGCTGCCAGGTAGGCAGGATATCCACTATCTGCGGGCATTTCTGCCTGTGTAAGAAATCAAGACAAACACCATTAAAGTAGGCTGAGGAAGTAGAGGGGATGACAATCTCCAAAGTGACATGTGCATAAAATACAATAGATCATGTTTCTTTAATCACTTTCAAATATTAAACATAAGGCAAATAAAGGCTTACATGCTCATATTTATGACCTCCAAGAAAAACAGATAGGAGAGTTAGGCTAAAAAATTATACCAGTGACAAGATTGCAATAGTCACTTAATCGTAAGATTGGTGAAAGATATACCAATTTCTCTTGCTGTTGAAAGATATACTGCCTATTAGACTAACAAAATTGAATATGGATACTGCCTCCAAAAGGAAAGACTCGAGGATGCATCCAACAGTAAATGTGAGTCAATCACCAAACCAAGACCTAGAAAAGAAAAGGTACTAAGTACCTATAGAACGCCATTAGAAGTAGTGAGGTACATCTCAACCCAATCACAGAGCAACAAATACTGAATATAAACTTGATTTCACTCTAACAAGAAGATGTACTTTAGTCTCCAGAAATTGAGAGAGAGAACACTCCTCACCTAGCAAGGTACATCTCAACCCAATCACAGAGTAACAAATACTGAATATAAACTTGATTCACTCCAACAAGATGTTTGACATTAGTCTCCAGAAATTGAGAAAGAGAACACTCCTCACCACTTTGTAAGAGTAAAGGCCACAGAGAGAGAGATAGTAAAAGCAAAACCCATACAATACGGGATTAACGAAACATTATCAATGTAGCACATAAATCATTGAACTGATTCCTTCAAAAAGTCAAGAGTACAAACTCGTGTTACATGAGTTAAAATTAATTGAGAAAACTAACCAGCCGTCCAGAAATTTCACGCAATGCTTCTGCCCATCGAGATGTCGAATCTGCCATCATGCTGACATTGTATCCCATATCTCTGAAATATTCAGCTATTGTGATCCCTGACAATTCAAGATTAAGTTGTAAACTATCATGACACAGCCCTCAGTAAATAGTGGACTACCTTTTGCCAGACCAGCAAAAGCAACCATATTGAACATATCCTATGCAAGTAATTTTATTCCTCCGTAGCACAATAATGTTCATATAAGTGCAGTATAAATATGAATCATAACATACCCAGACTGTAAAATGAACTTGTAAGGAATATATCTAATTAATTCATTAAAAAAATATAATACACAGGAAGACATAATACTTAATGATTAAAGAACAATTACAACGATGTTCAAAAAGTATCTTTCCATCTACAACAGCAATTCAAAAACAAAGTAGATCAGAGAAAGAAAATCGAAATCATATAATTAATTATGCACTAACTTCATTGTTTCAAATAATATAATAAATATAATGCTAGAAACCCATCTTCACGTCAATTTTGAAACATATTGCACCAGAAGTTAACAGAGGAGGAGAGGATTAAGACATACGTTGCATGAAGAACATATTTTCTTAATTGGTAGGTTACAAAGGTATCCGGTGGGTTTTGAATCCACAGCCTCACCCTCCACCCATTCTTATGGGAGAATGAAGTGAATTAAAGGACAAATATAATATGGAGATAAATATCATGTTCAAAAATTTCTACAATTGTAACACCAGATGACTAAACAGAATGAAAATAACTATAACTCAACTGCAATGCATTAGCAGAATATGCATTTAAAATTCATGATAGAGGTCATTTCATCAAATTATTCAGTGTTCAAACCTTAACAAGCTGAACTAATTAGCGTTGCACAGGACCTAATACAAATACCTGTATAAATTGAAGCCTCACGCGCAGCCACTGGCATGTTTGAAGTGTTGGCCACAAGTGTTGTACGCTTCATGACAGATTCTTCACGGCCATCAGGCAATGTCATTGTCAATTGAGGGAAGTCCATAAGAACCTGAAAAATTGGTAACACCTTATTAATAAACTGCAAAAAAAAAAATAATAATAATAAAAATGATTGATTGATGATCAACATAAGAAAATACAGACCTCTGCCATTTCATTTCCTCGTTCTCCACAACCAACATAAACTACAGTATCAGAGTTAGAGTACTGCACATATAAAGGTATGTTAGAAACTCAAAAAATTAAAATATATAATCCAAAATATACACAATAAGCCTCTATAGGTCAACAAGTTCACCTTAGAAAGAGCTTGACTAATGACTGTTTTGCCACAACCAAAAGCCCCAGGTATGGCACAAGTCCCACCAAGAACTGAGGGGAAAAGGGCATCAAGAACACGCTGAAATGAAACAAAACCATCAGACATACAATTCTCAAAATAAAAATTAACAGATAAAGCTACCAACAAGACATTTATATACCTGACCAGTAAGCAGAGGGGTATCAGCAGAAAGTTTTGATGCAACAGGCCGTGGTGTACGTACAGGCCAAGTCTGAATATGGGTAAAGTACAACGAAACACATATAAGTTTATCAACGGTAGAACAATGCTATAGCCGTAAAAGTGAAAACAAAGGAACAAAGTTAGAAACCTGAAGCATAGTAAATTGCTTTTTGACACCCTGGAACTCAAGCTCTAAGACAGTATCCTGCATATAAATTTAGGAAAAGTTAATAAATTGCATGCTAAAGTGTGAAGTCAAAAACATGGCTTAGAGTTTATTCTCTTATTTGTTAAAATTATAAGTTTCAGATTCTATTTAAGAGACTAACAGAGTTTATTCTCTTATTTAAGTTCATGTTCAAGTTCAAGAAACACTAGGGAAAAGCCCTAAAGAGGCAAACAAATGTATAAACATTGACAAAAAAAATATATTCATAAATGCCATTCCAATATCACAAAATATGCAGCTCAAAAGCCCAAATGAATAACCGTCACAAAATAATTGCAAATAATTCAGAAAGAAAATTTTAACTTGACAATGCCTATGGACTAGAAAGGCACACAAGATAGCATGCCAAAGAAATTAGACGGACAAACCTTCAGTGAATATTGACCAGGTGGTGCAATATAAGTAATTTTTCCCATTGCATCAGGAGGAAGTGCAACATGATGTTGCATTAGACTGTTTTCAATGACGCTCTGCATTGGAAAAATCTTAATGTTAGGCCCTAGGAGAAACTTAATGCTAGAAAATAAACAGTCGAGTACTACTCTAAAAAGGGTTTTTAAAAAAAAAAAACAAAACAAAGATCAAATCTTAAAAAACTTACAGCATACAAGTCTCCGCCCGTTATAGCATCTCCCTCACCTGCCATCAGTGGATGACATTAGATGCTACCACAATCAAACAAAATCAAAATAAAAATCATTTTTAACAGCTATGATTAAATTTTTGTATATTACCTATCTTTTTAGGCTGAAATTCCCAAAGTATATCTTTGTCAAGAGCAGGAACAGACACCCCACGAGGTATATAGACATCACCGGATATTTTTGCAATAGTTTTCAAAGGCCTCTGTTTCAATTAGATATAAAAATTAAAATAATGCAACATCAAAAACTGATTTGTTGCCAGCAATGGCAACATTCTTAAGGCTTGCTAGGAAAAACGGTACTTAAACCTAAAGTAGATTTAAAAACCAAAGAAATCATCGGATTACAGTTGCAAGTATAATTCAGACAAACCTGAATTCCATCAAAAATATTTCCCAATATTCCAGGTCCCAATTCCACTGATAAAGGCTGTAATCAACATAGCATTTGTTAGCTGATGTTTTCAACACCATTAAAAAAGGTGGGAAAAAGACAAGGTGGACTCACCTTGTGTGTTCGTAGAACAGGGTCATTCACCGTCAACCCAGCTGTTTCCTCATAAACTGAAATAACCATAGGCACAAGGGTATTTCATCAATTCTAATGTTTCTCACATCTTCTATCAACAATTTTTTTTTTTTTTTGGAAAATTGAATAGTTGGGGGTGGGGATTAGAATTATGAATGTCTCCGCTGAAAGCATTAGGGAGGTGCCAACTAGTTAAGTTACAAAGCTCTTGGCATCTCTATTGACTATATTATAGCAGTGAAAATTTTCTGATATATATATATATATATTTTTGATAAGTAAAAAAAGAAGGATGTTTAGATTTTACCATGTCATCACTATTTTTTTTCATTTTCTTATGCATCGATAGTTGGGGTGGGAAATTTGAACCCAATATGTCTCTATTGGAAACAACGGGATGTCTTGACATTGCTAATAATATTGATAATGATGCTATTATTATTTATTTGGTCAACAGGCAGATCAACATGACTCACCAGAAGAGAGCATAAAAGCAAAGGATAATGCAAGGAAGAACGAATTACAACAGAAAGATTATTAAGAGGTGAGATATGGAAAAATAATGCTACGTGGCAGACAATTATTGGTACATGTCAATCTTTTTTGTCACAAATTTTACCTTATCAGATGGCCAAGAACATTACCAAAAAAAAAAAAAAAAGAGTTGGGACAAAAGCAAATACCCTGGATGGTAGCAGAATCTCCCTCCAACCGAATGATCTCACCAATAAGATTATCATGCCCAACACGGACAAGCTCATACATTGCAGCCCCAGCCATGCCATCTGCGATGACGACAGGTCCAGATACCTGTCAAATTATATTTTGTAAGTGCAAAACACACAATTTTTTCTTTTTTTTTGAGATATCACTGTCAGTTCTTTACATTTATAGATGATTAGAGAAAAATTCAATGCAACCAATAAGTCAATCCAATACACGCAAATTCAACAAATTTCCAAACTAGTAAACCAGCAACTTGAAGCAGAAAGATATTATCAAAAGAAACATAACCCAATAGAGAACACATTAAAATGATGCAATTGATCTTTGATAAAAAAAAATAATAATAATAATAATAGAAGTAAGAAAAAGGTCCCACAGAAACACTAGCAGTAACAACAACATCAATTCAACAACACTAACCATTGTAGGTCAACTAATTCATGAATGGAAAACACAGGTATAAAAGCAGAACCCCATCAACCATAATATGGGTTAACAAATTGATTTCATAATGACTTCAACGTACGAAGTGAGTCAGTTACTGATCACCATAGCTCTCATCTTCTTTCATTCAAATTACTGCATAACTATCAAAAAGCACCTCAAAGTAATACAGTGAAAGAAGAGATACATGACAACCTAATACTTCATTAGTCTAAAAGAATCATAACACTTTGAGAACTGGATTGATAGAAGCTCACATCCCTATAATATAGAAAGTTCCAATTTTTTCACTGAAAAATTAAAAAGATGTTAACTTCATCACTCCATCCATTTTCCCTTAAATTTATTCCACCCCCTACCAGCTTTTAAACGCGCCATATTAGCATTTCGTCTATCACATATGCAATTTTTTTAACAACAATCAATAACACAGGGAAATAAACATCCTTGAGAACTAGATTGATAGAAGCTCTCATCCCTACAATTTGGTCCAAGCTCGATTATCATCACTCAAATTTAAAAAGTTGCAATTTTTTCACTGAAAAATTAAAAAGATGTTAAACTTTATCACATCCATTTTCCCTTAAATTCATTCCACCTGATACCAGCTTCTAAACGCACCACATTAGCATTTCATCTATCACATATGCAATTTCTTTAATGACAATCAACAACGCAAAGAAATAAACATCTTTGAGAACTAGATTGATAGAAGCTCTTGTCCCTTATAATTTGGTCCAAGCTCAAATATCATCCCTCAAATTTAAAAAGTTGCAGTAATTTTTCACTGAAAAATTAAAAAGATGTTAACTATGTGCTTCCATCCATATTCCCATATCAGCATTTCGTCTATCACATATGCCATTTCTTTAACAACAAATCAACAACACAAGGAAATAAACATACCCGCAAATCAAAAAACAACATAATCATGGCATGTTCCAAGTTACCAAAAGGCCTGAAAATCCACCCATTCAAACCAATAAAGCCAAGCCGGGTAGTATCAAACAGCAACATGTCGAAATTTGGTCACATTTTCATTCCCAATTCTCTCAATCATTACACACACACTGTCACTAACTAAGTTTGTCAGCCACATGATCATGATTTTGATTAGATATCAAAGAAAAAAGAAAGCTTAACAAGTTCAAATTCAATCCAATTCGAATTAATAAAAGCATACAAAATTTAAACCCCAAAATGACAATTCAGATCAATCAAAAAAACCTACAATAACTCAGGAAAAAAAAAAAATGTAACGAGACGATCTAATCATAAAACGCACCGTTTAGCATTTCCGATCTACAACTAAATCAGATTTGTTCCAATCCCAAACAAATTATAAATCAAAAAATAAAAATTTAATAATTAAAAAAATATAAAGAGTTGTACGGACCTTTCGGACATAACCGTACTCGCTCTCTTTCTCGGAATCTTCAAAGGTTGTCAATCGAGCACCGTACACGGCCGGCATGGTTGTGTTTGTTGACAATATGGGATCGGAAAATTTGAAGATCTGAGAGAGTGTTTTACTAAACTAAACTCGACAGACAGAGGATTGGACGAGAAACAGAGAAGTCCCTCTTTCCGATTCTGAAAAAGGTTTTGGATCGAATTATATACAAAACGACAGAAACTTAAAAGAAAGAGAGATGTAGATAAAGAGAGAGAGAGAGAGAGAGAGAGAGAGAGCGATGATGCATGTGAGTCGTGAAATTAATCAAAATTATAATGGAGTAGGACACGAGGTTTTTTTTTTTTTTTTTTTTTTCCCTACTTGATGTTTTTTTTTTTTTTTGATAAACCCTACTTGATGTTGATAACAGTGAATTTTGTTTTTTTATTTATTTTATTTATTTTTATTTTTATAACATTTTAAGAGAAATGTTATACCCCTAAAGTTCCTAAAGTTTGGAAGTAACTGAATTTTACACCCTAATTGGGTGTGGTTGTCTTGTCTATGTTTTTTAGAGGAATGTTGATTTGCTCAAATCTGGATTGTTTGATTTTTCTGTGTATGATGGTGTTATACGACTTATCTATCATGTTATATAATTTGTTTAAATAATACATGTAAATAGTTTTATAGATGGACATGTATTACGTATATAAATAAATAAATGGACATGTATTGAGTTATAGAAAAATTTTGTTAATTTTCGAATGTTGTAAAATTTTTATTAATTTTTATTGTGTTCTTAAATCTATTGTATAATAAGGTTTTTTTTTTTACCATAATGAATAATGAAATTAAAATAGCTCAATATTCTATCAAAAAAAATAGCTCAAAATTAAATATATAAATAAAGGGCAATCACTTATAAAGTTAAATATATGAGAAGTGACTACAATCTTGTAGGTTTTAGCTTAATTAGCACCTCTTTGTATTTTCAGTAGAGACATTTAGAATTCAAATCTCCATTTTTCCCACTGTATATCTATCTGATTAAAAAAATTATATGCAAATTAATATTGAAGTAAAAAAGGTTTATCAATTTCACAAGTGAGATTGGATGGTTTATGTCAAGATGAAGCATAGTAACTAATCTAATCGGTAGAACTAGTAGAGAGCATATTCCTTGCAATTGATGAACTTACTAACATCAACATATCCGAAAAATGCTAACTAGCAATAAAATCCCAATTCAACCTATTTAAAAAATAAATCCCGACTCAACACTTTAAACTCTAAATCTTTCCTTTTAAAAAAATATCTAAATTAGAGCTAGCCAATATGCCACCATGTATAATTAATTCTGGATAGAATGGTTATGTGACAAAAGGATTCGGTACGCAGTGGTACAATAGACTTTTAAATTCTAACACAAAGGCACACCATAAATTTTACTCAACCATCATAATATATTGATGCTATGACATTATTTATATGGGATAATGATGAGGTAATGCTTTAATGGCCATGTAATTGATGAGAAATATTTCTCTCTCTTTAAAGAAAGGAAGATGCTCTTGCATATGGACAACAATGTACCATTTCTGCTTTAGAGAAAGTCCAATCTCTGTTGTTATTTTCCATACAAATCAAGGCCAAATTTGGCGGTTATTGAAAGCAATCCTATTTCTTCACCACCACTAAAAAACAAAAAAAAATGGCAATCTTATGGAAAAATTTTCACTTTTATTTACTCCTTATACTTTTAGTGTTGGAGTTGTAACAGATTTGAATCTTTTGAAATTTCAAATGTTACAAATTAAACTCTAAATTTTGTTATTTTTAAATAAGAATTAATTTAAACAGAATATGTATTACTTTCATAGTGGAGAAAATCCGCACAAAAAATAGGATATTTATTACTTTCAATTCCTTTAAGCTCATTCAAAGGGTGGTTAATCTCGTTTTTGATGTTTGGAGATAGTTTGGATATTTTTTGTGTTTGTGAAAAATATGGTTTTTATGATGAAATGAGTGTTAAGGGTGATGAATTTTGTGGCTTTGAATTCAATAGTTTAGAAAATTTGTGCTGGAAGGTGTTTTTGAAGGATTTTGTACTTATGTTTGCATAAAAATCATTGACAGGTTAAAGCATTCATAGTAAGAGAGCTAAAAAATTTAGCTTTTAGTAACTTAAAAACTTACTTTATCTATTTTAACAACACACTTTACAATACACCCAACATCAAAACTTCTATTTTAACATATAAACAAACTAATAAAATAAATATAATAAACAATAACTCACAGCCACCATCAATCTCAAAAAATAAATTTAATACACCACATTAAGACATCTTTTTGAATGGTGGAAAGGTGATGCTTGGGAAATGTTGAAGCCAATTTCATGGCCTTTGAAGGGGTTTGACTAAGGTGAGAGTGAAGTCTTTTTAAATTAATTTCATAACTTTTACGTGAGAGAATTCTAAAATTGTCCAAAGTGGTTCCCTTTTCTTTGTGTTTCCTTTATTAATGATTTTTTTTTTTCTTTTTTAAGATTTCTAAAAACTTAGGGAACATTTTCAGCTAAGAGAAAAATTGGACAAATAAAGTGTTTTTTTTTTTTTTTTTTTTTTTTAAGGCCAGAAATCAGATTGCCAATCTGACCCATCAGACTATCAGAGTATCAATCTACTTGCCCCAGGAGGGGTGGCCTAGCGGTAAGGATCCCGTGTGCATGCGCAATGATCACTCGTTCGAACTCTGGCGAGTATCGAGGATGGGAGGTAGGAGCACTCATGCGTCGCGCCCTGTACTACTAGCTGTCTTGGGGTGCTAGGGTGAGGCTGTGGCACCCCAGTCACAATAGTTATGGCTCAATCCAACATTCCCTATCAGGGGGTGCCCCTATGGTCACGCCCAAGGAGGTGAGTCATACATGGTCGCCCCCCCCCCCCCCTCCTTCTCTATTCATAAAAAAAAAAAAAAAAAAAAAAAAAAAAAAAAAAAAAAAAAAAAAAAAAAAGAGTATCAATCTACTTATAGCGGGCTTAAATCAACACATCAATTCAAGGCCCGGTGAATTATGGCACTTTGACTCCAATTTTCAAAAAAAAAAAAAAAAACCACTTTTATTCTGATTTTTAGTATTTTCAAAAGTTATATCAATTGGGACTGGGTTTATAATTTAAATGGAATTTTTCTTAATTAGCAAGGATAATTTCAATTGGGATTGGGTTTTTCAATAATCAATTTACTTATTTATTTTTGAATAGCAAATTATTATATTTAATAACTAAAAATTCCACAATCATCATGTAGGATCTTCCTATGCATAAATGTATTATTGATAATCTTGCACAACGCTTGCCAAACCCAAATTGAAGATATCTTGCACGTGGTTTAGGGCTGCCCTGAGGTGGCAAATCTGTGGAGTACACTCAGCTGGGTGCAACACTTAATCCCTCACTCTCCGGGGGATTTTGCTAACCTTTTCTTAAGTTTTTTAGAGGTCCGGGACGATTATAGGGTGGAGATCTTTGCCATTTCAGCTTGGCTGCTCTAAAATAGACGTAATTCCATTCATTTTCACCGTCCAACTCGGCCACTGAACCAGGTTTTCTCGGAAGCTGCCAGAATATTGCAAGATATCCTTGAAGCTCAGGATGACGCACCAGTCATAGTTCGGAACCTAGTCCAGTAGAAATGGTCTGCCCTAGCACAGCCACAGTACAAAAGCCAACTTCGATGGAGCTATTTTCAAAAGCAACAACTCGGCCAGCTTGGGTGTGATCATTCGAGACACCAACGGCGCGGTCATTGGCGCTCTATCAACCCGAGTCCCACTACCCCAGTCTGTGGCAATGGTTGAAGCACTAGCTTGTCGGAGAGCAGTCCAATTCGCTGTTGAAATTGGTCTACATGAAGTGGTTTTTAAAGGTGATGCAGCAGTGATCATCAACGCCATTGCTCAGGGATCGGCCAACCAATCCTTGTATGGTCACATAGTTGATGATATTTTAGCCCAAGCTTCTCTTTTATCTTCCTCTATTTTTTGTTTTGCTTCTCAGTTATGTAATACAGTAGTAGACGCCTTGGCCAAACATGCTAAAGTAGGACCTGACTTACAAGTTTGGTTAGAGGATTGTCCTGAAGACATTGCCCCTCTAGTTTTGGGTGATGCCCCTTAATGTTTCTTTTCATTGTTTCAATAAATGCCCAGCCCGTTTTTGGGGTTTGGTTTCTAAAAAAAAAAAAAAAAAGATAATCTTTCAATTGAACCAATAGAATCAAGATTTTAATTGAATTTCATTTTAAATCAACAAATTTTTTTAGAGAAAAAAACCAATTCTTTGATTTTTTTTTTTTTTTTTTTTTTTTTAAGGGAAGAAAAAAAAAATCTAAAGGTAAAGAATGTTTTAATATACGAAATATCTTATATTTTTTTTTTTATGCTCTCCAACAACTCATGTTTAGTAAATGATTATAAATTTTATATTTGCATTCAACTTTAAAATACTAAGGATTTAAACAGAAGGCAGGGTCGTGTACATTAGTGAAATGCAGACTTGTAGTGTTGATAATAACATTGATTTTGTGAAAACAATACTAATAATAATAATCACAACAATTTTATTGTAATTTATTTAGAGTAACATGGATACACAGAACAAACCAATAATAAAATGTGAACAAAAATAATGCTTACTATAGGGATAAAAGGCCCAAAGATGGATATTGGGCCATAGGCTGTGTCCGAGTACATTAAGTCATCTAAGGACAAGTAGACAATAACAAGGACATACAGATTGGTGGGCTATGGAAGAAGTCTGATTGTAAAGGATTAAGAGTGTAGTTCGAGAAGAAACACCTCCTTGGCTAAGTAGAGCAAAGGTCAAAGATCCGACCTTTAATCAAGAACAACACACCAGACGGTCATACTGGTAAGGATAAGCACTAAAAGGGAATAAGACAAAGGAAATCTGAGAAATATCTAAGGGAAAGCTGCTACCTCCGCATTGAATGCTCTGTAACTAACTCTCTGGTCGCATTAATGTGGAGGCGATACCTGAACAAAAATATTTAGCCTTACAGCTACCCACAAAGACTTTAGGAAGAGGCTGATGGGATAAGTATCAAGGCCAACGATTTGATCTCCACGTGTAGGACTAAGATGAAGTATGAAAGGGAAATATAAAGAGAAAAAAATCCCATTACAAAGGGATTATGAGAAAATTTGGAGAAAACTGTTTATTCTTACTTTCTAGTATCATTGAACCTACTGTGATTGTTGTCTAACTCATAGAGATCCAGCTCCTAACACACTCTCTACAAATTCATTGTATTGGGCTCTTTGGGCCTTTGTCCTTTTCACTTTTGGGCTTGGAATTCAAACAAGCCCCTACAATTGGCACAGTCTGTGAGAAACTTGAATATTTATGAGTTTACCTGCCAACCATGGTAGGTTCCGGGCCAAACTGTGAGGAATCCATAGGATCCCAGCGTCAAGATCAATTTCTCAACCTTGAACGAAGGAGGGACTGTGAAGTTAGCATGCATACCACTCACACCGGTAGGAGCTAGTCTAGAAGTGGGAGTCACGTGTCTCATGGAGAGCATACCAGGAACATGCAGTTAGAGATAGACCATTTACGGAGAAAGTTACGTCGTAAGCGACGGAGAGGGACTCTTTCAAGTTCAGAGCCTTCTTATAACGATGATAGCTACAGGCCAGGATCAAGAACTCCTCCCAGTGAGTCTTTTTCATGCGATGAGGATTGCCATCATAGGCGGAGAAGTAAGAGTCCACCTCACAGGGGCTTGGGTAATGATGCTATGAGCAAAGCTTTGCACCAAATTTCTAAGTCACCTTTTACACGTAGGATTGAAGGAGGAAAACTTTCTCAGCGATTTACTCAGCCAACGTTTACCATGTATAATGGTAGAACAGACCCTGTGTAGCATGTTAGCCACTTCAACCAAAGAATGGTTGTTCACTTAAAGAATGAAACCTTGATGTGCAAGGTGTTCCCATCCAGTTTGGGGCCGATTGCGATAAGATGGTTTGATGGGTTAAAGGAAGGTTCGATTAACTCCTTTAAAGAGCTTACTAGAGCGTTTGGGGCTTGCTTTGTTACTTGCAGTAGGGTTCCTCGGCCCTTGGATTCTCTACTGTCCATGACCATGCGAAAGGGAGATACCTTAAAAACGTATTCTAATAGGTACTGGGAAATGTTTAATGAGATAGATAAGAATTTTGATGATGTGGCTATAAGGACTTTTAAGGTCGGCCTACCTGCTGAGCACGATTTAAGGAAGTCTATGACGAGGAAGCCCGTTAGGAGTGTACACCAGCTCATGGATCGTATTGATGAGTACAAACGGGTAGAGGAGGTCCAATAACAAGGAAAAGGGAAGGTCAAGGTAATTCCTCAGGATCGAAGGGATTTCTGGTCAGAGAGGTACAATAATAATCGACCCAAGAGAGATTTTGCGGTCTGCTACTACCTAAGTAGTCAGCACTGTGTTCAGGGAGCTTGTACACCAAAATTTGGAGAAAGTGAAGAATGAGCCATACTTTAAGTGGCCTAATAAGATGGGTGGAGACCTTACAAAGCGCAATCAAAGTCTTTATTGCCAATACCACCAAGATCGAGGACACACCACAGAAGAGTGTATGACTTTATGGAATCATCTGGAGCAGCTGGTTAAGATTGGGAATTAAAACAATTCTTGTATCAGCCTAGTGGACAGGGCAGTCAGGCAGGGTTGGGATCTCAGAAAGATGCTTCTTTAAGACCACCTTTGGGGACAATCAGTGTTATTCTTGCTGTCTCAGGTAGGAGTGGTTTTCATCCATCCAGGGTAATGTTTATAGATTGGCCATTTTTAGAGGTCCTAACCCCTGACCCTAAGAGGAGTAGAATGGAAGTCCAACTAGTCTTGAGCTTTTCCAATGAGGATGAGGTGGGAACCCTGCAGCCGCATGATAATGCCTTGGTGGTTACCCTCAGGATTGGAGGGTATGATGTGAAAAAGGTTTTGGTAGATCAAGGCAGCGGTGCAAAGATCATCTACCCTGATCTATTTAAGGGGCTGAAGCTGAAGTTTGAGGACCTGGCCTATTATGACTCTCCTCTAATAGGGTTTGATGAGAAAATTGTCTTTTCAAAGGGCTAAATCAGATTATCCATTCAGGCGGGGTCAAAAGTCGTGAAAGTGAACTTCATTGTGGTAGATGCCCATTCCCCCTACACTGCTATTGTGGCAAGACCTTGGCTTTATGTCATGGGGGCTATCTCTTCCACGAGGGCTATCTCTTTCACCTTGCACTTGAAGGTGAAGTATCCATCAGGGGATCAAGTTGATGAGCTAATTGGAAGTCAATCTATGGCCAGATAGTGTTTAGTGGCTGCAATTAGGTATCAAACTGGAGGCGAGTTCTTAGCCTTTGCAGAGAAGGATTTATAGCAATCAAGGAGAATAGTCTTGTCCACAGATGTGATGGTAGAAGGGGCAAATGTGAGGAGTTAGAAAAAGTTGTTATTGATGATGACAATGAGAAGTTTTTCTAGGTGGGAGTATAGTTACCTCTTCGGGAGAAGGAAAAACTAATTATCTTTCTTAGGAAGAATGTTGATGTGTTTGCATGGAGTGCTATGAAGTTCCGGGGGTGGATCCAAATTTTATTTGCCATAATTTAAACGACAGTCCTTCTGTCACTCCCAAAAATGCAACCACCTCGGCGCTCATCTAAGGAACATTTTGATGCTGTCAAGGATGAAGTGATCAAACTTAAGCGGGTAGGGGCAATAAAAGAGGTGTTTTACCCTGAATGGTTGGCTAATATAGTGGTTGTAAAGAAGAAGAGTGGAAAGTGGCGAGTATGTGTAGACTTCACTGATTTAAACAAAGCTTGCCTAAAAGACCCCTTCTTGATGTCTCAAATAGACCAATTGGTGGATGCAACTATAGGTCATCCTCGGATAAGCTTTTTGGACGCCTTTCAAAGGTATCATCAAATACCGATAGCTTTGGATGATCAGGAAAAAACTACTTTTGTTACGCCCATTGGGAATTACCACTACAAAGTGATGCCCTTTAGACTGAAGAATGCAGGATTTACATATCAGAGGATGATGACTAGAATGTTCGATCCTCAACTCGGCAAAAACATTAAAGTCTACATAGATGATATGGTGGTGAAGAGCAAAGTAGAGTCCGAGCATGTGAATGACCTCAGAAGTATTTTTAAAATACTGAGAAACCATAAACTACACCTTAATACTTCTAAGTGTTCTTTTGGAATTAGTTCGGGCAAATTTCTTGGTTATATGGTCACTCATCGCGAAATTGAGATCAATCCTGATCAAATTAAGGCAATAAACAATTTGTAGCCTCCTCGAAATCCCAAAAAAGTCTAGAAGTTAACAGGAATGACTGCCGCTCTGAACCAATTTATCTCTCGGTCAGCAAATAGGTGTAGGCCTTTCTTCCAGTTATTGCATAAGTGGAAGGAATTTGGGTGGACCGAAGAATGTGTTTTAGCCTTTCCGCAGTTGAAGGAATATCTTTCTTGGTCATCCATTATGTCCAGGCCCGAAGAGGAAGAGGTTCTTTTTGCATATATTGATGTAGCCTTTCATGCGATGAGCTTAGTACTGATAAGGGTGGATAATGGGGTGTAGAGGCCAGTTTATTACATAAGCAAGTCATTACATGAGGCAGAGGTTCATTATTAGCCATAGGAAAAAGCTATCTTGGTAGTGGTACATACTACACGAAAGCTCCCTCATTATTTCCAGGCTCATACAATTGTGGTTTTAACCCAACTTCCTTTTCAATCGCTACTTCGGAAAGCTGATTACATAGAGATAATTGCCAAGTGGGGGACAATTTTAAGGGCTTTTGATATCAAGTATATGCCTTGGACCTCTATTAAGGGCTAGGTCCTTACAGATTTGGTGGCTGAGTTTACTGAATCTCCATTGGAAGAGGAGGATGAGAAGTAGAACTTAGGAGGAAAACCAGTTGAAACAATCTCTGTACAGGAACCCTTATCTTGGAAATTGTATGTTGATGGTGCATCTAATCAAAAAGGATCTGGAATGGGGCTGGTTGTGGTGTCTTTTAAAAAAATTACTATTGAGAAATCCTTAAGGTTAAGTTTTTTGGCCACAAATAATGAGGCTGAATATGAAGCTTTGCTGGAAGGGATGGCTATGGTTCAGAAAATGGGAGAAAGGACAGTGAAAGTGTTCTCAGACTCGAGATTAGTCGTGGACCAGATAAAGGGAGAGTTGGAAGCTAGGGATTTGAGAATGCAAGGGTATTTGAGCCAGGCTAGGCACTTGCAAAGAGGTTTTGCCTCCCTTGCCACTTTGGCAACGTTCTCGGCACAAGGGTACCTCAAGTTATCTTGGTTGAAGATTTATACAAGCCCACTAATGCGAGGAAGGAGAAGGTCCAGATTCACCAGGTTAGGGTAAGGCCTAGTTGGATGGATTCCATAGTTTTGTTCCTCAAGGAAGGTACTTTGCCTGGGAGAAGGGAGAGGCATAAAGTACGAAGGAAAGCTCCTTGTTTTTGGT
Organism: Quercus aquifolioides; assembly: GCA_019022515.1. Classification (NCBI taxonomy): domain Eukaryota; kingdom Viridiplantae; phylum Streptophyta; class Magnoliopsida; order Fagales; family Fagaceae; genus Quercus; species Quercus aquifolioides. The sequence continues at coordinate 88,258,623 of CM032328.1, read as the reverse complement.
TGTCTGAGGAGCAAAAGTTGTACAAACGTTTGTTTCTGGACCGTACTTGTTATATGTCCATCCCAAAGCAGTGGAGCCACTTTTGGAGGAGTTACATGAGGGAATTTGTGGAAGTCATATAAATGGCAAATCACTATCTCATAGGGCCATCACTTAGGGGTATTAGTGGCCAAATATATAGAAAGAGGCACAGGAATATGTGAAGAAGTGTGACCAATGTCAGAAATTTGCTCTAAACATTCATTAGCCAGGAAGTGTCCTTAATCCTCTGTCTAGCCCATGGCCTTTTGCTCAATAAGGCTTGGATATTGTAGGGTCATTCTCTAAGGTAGCAGGAAATAGGAGATGGCTTCTGGTTGGCACTAATTACTTCACAAAATGGGTTGAAGCTGAGCCACTATCTAATATTAGGGACGTGGATGCAAAGAGGTTTGTATGGAAAAACATTATCACTCGATTTGGGATTCCTCACACCCTCATCTCAGATAATGCGTTTCAATTTGATAGTAAAGCTTTTAGGAGGTATTGCTGTGAATTGGGTATTAGGAACAGATATTCAACTCCAACTTATCCACAAGAGTATGTGCAAACTGAGGCTGTTAACAAGGTTATAGTGAATGGGCTTAAGAAGAGGTTGGATGATGCAAAGGGCAGATGAGTGGAAGAGCTACCACATTTTCTCTGGACATATTGGACTACCCCTCGTCAGTCAACTAGGGAAACACCATTTTCAATGACTTATGGGTCCGAGGCTGTGATCCCTCTAGAGACTAGTTTTCCAATACTGAGGACGAGCTTATGCATTCCAGACAACAATGACAACCTATTAGAAAAGATTCTAGATTTAATTGAGGAGCGAAGAGAAATTGTCATGGTTCAGTTAGCATACTATCAACAAAAGCTCAAGCAAGGGTATGACACAAGTGTGAAGCTAAGGCCATTAGTACTTGGAGTCTTAGTACTAAGGAAGGTTGTGGGTACTACAAAGAACCTAGCATGGGGAAAATTGGGGCTCAACTGGGAGGGTCCATATCGTATCACCTTGGTAGCTGGTATAGGTGCTTATTTCCTGTAAGATTTAGATGAAATTGTTGTACCACGTCCTTGGAATGTAAATAACTTTCGAAGGTATTATTATTAATGAAAGGCAACTCCGCCATGTTTCTGTTTATTACATTATGTGTTGTGTACATTATTTGTTTAAGTATTAAACAGAACCTTGGTCATGCTTAGCTTCTCGGACACATACCTTGAGTAAATTAATACTCCTTATTATTTGTTTATGTATTAAACAGAACCTTGGTCATGGCTGGCTCCTTAGACCACATACCTTGGATAAGTTAATACTCCTAACTATTTGTGTAAGTATTAAACAGAATCTTGGTCATGCTTGGCTTCTCAGACCACATACCTTGGGTAAATTAATACTCCTTATTATTTGTTTAAGTATTAAACAGAATTTTGATCATACCTGACTCCTCAGACCACATACCTTAGGTAAATTAATACTCTTAACTATTTGTTTAAGTATTAAACAGAACCTTGGTCATACTTGGCTCCTCAGACCATATACCTTGGGTAAATTAATACTCCTTATTCTTTGTTTAAGTATTAAATAGAATTTTGGTCGTGCCTGGTTCCTCGGACCACATATCTTGGATAAATTAATACTCCTCAGCACTAGACAAGTGTTAAATAGAACCTTAGTAATGTTTGGCTCGTCGGACCATGTACTATGGGTAAATTAACACCTACTACTGTCTTGATTTGCTACCACGTGGATGGGTATGTGAAACCTTGGATAAGAAGATGTTTTGCCATTGTTTGAAATTGGGAAGGGAATCTTAAGGCATATATAATCATATGAGCTGCTTGTCTCAGATACATGAGGTATGTTTTTGAAGTTAAATTACACTTTATTAAAGGTTGTAGACTTGGGAAAGTTAACCTGTTATATAGTTGACTATATAGAACATAGCAGTTATACTATCACTTGTGTAGATAATTGTTAAAGTCAAAGATAAAGGTATACATCGAATTAAAGGAAATTATATCTCGTACTTATGTCACTTAAGTACAGAGTGGAAAAGAAATTATGTCTAATATTGCATAAACACAGGGAAGTAAAAAGAAATTTGATATTTTCCATTAAGTAAAGCTTTGGCAAAAGCAAAGTAAGTACAATTCCATAAATGTAAACAACAATTACATTAAAAAAAAAAAAAAAAAAACAGACAAACTACTACAAAATGTGGCCTAGGTACTACTTGGATTAAGGAGGAAGGTTGTCTTTGGATGGAGCCTTGGCAAAATTTTCAGGCGTAGCTACTGAAGAAGTTGACCCTTTGCCCTTAGAGCCATCCTTGGTTGGAATGGGGAAAGTGGCTAGAATTATCTCTTGGCTCTAAGAAGTCCCCTTTTCCTTAAGAGAATCCTTGGGTACTGCTGGAGGTTTTGTGACCTCGGGGGCTACTTCCTTGGCCGTTTCTTTCTCTTTTTCAGCGGCATTAGCTTGCTGTACCTTTTTAGGAGGACTGTTAGGAGGCGGGAGAGCCTTGGCAGGTACATTCTTATTGAGATCTATGTCTTGAGGGGCAGTGTCAGCTTTGGAGCCAGAGAGTCCTGAAGCTCGAATAGCTGGGGGATAGTAAACATTTTCTGCTTTCCTTAAGGTAAATGAGGCCTCTACCCCAGCTTGGTTGAGGGTCTTATTCCACACCTAGAAGCAGTAAGTTCTACAAACCCTGAAGACTTCAACCCTAGAGGCCTTTTCAGTCTCTACTGCCCCAACGTCATAACCATCCTGCTCGGCCTTCTCTACAGCCTTCTCCGCCTCCTCTAGCTTTTTCTTCAAGACCCCTATTTGCTCCTTAGCTACAGATAACTAGTCTTCAGTCTGACGGAGCTGTTTGCATTAGTTTTCTGCTTACTTCTTCTTGAGGACCATTTTTTCGGCCCACGTGGGATTACTTCATTGGCAACCCATGCCACATCAACATATTATTGATTTTATGGGCAAATCTATTTAAAGCCCAAAATGAGCTCATATCTCATTCAACTACATGGATTGGGCTCACATGGCCCACGAGATCCTTAATTCACGAGGCAGGTCCATGATCCAAATTTCCTCTTCATCAATTGAGATCATAACCCCATGACATTATTAACGTCAGTGTATGGATCGGGCTTAAGCAATGAATCAAAGCTCATGGCCCATATTACCTCTCTTACGCTCATGGCAAGTGGCTTCTTCAACAAGAGCCCATATTTACACAAAATGACAACAAAACCCGAGGTACGTCATCTCATCTTCGGCTTATGATCCAAGCTCATAAGTCACTTTGGGGAAACTTTGGGAGTCGTGGTTTGGAGGGCCAAGAGGTATGTTTAGTAAAGCTCCAGCAGTTTAAAGTTGATAAAAGAAACATGTTGCTTGGCGTATCTTCTTCAACTCCCTAAACTCTGACGAGTCCGTGTGTAGCGGGTAACGTATGGTAAGCATCTCTTATCACGTAGCACTTAAAATGATAAAATTCTCCATTGCTCTTTTTCTATGCTTAATATTCATCATATGACAAATGCTCAATATCCCCAGCCATCTAACTGCTGGGAAGATTACTGTTCATTCAATCCCCAGCTGTTGCTATACATATTCAGAAACTTCATTATATCATTCTACATAAATCTCATTACTTCTTTCAGCTAAAATCCAGTTCAAACACGTGACCTAATCTGATTGGCTATCTTTATCTCTCTCTCTCTATACAAAATATTTATGATATCTCTAAATACCCAGCTGCTGTCTGCCACAATCTGACCATATATTTCTCTGTCAGCTGCCAGAGCAGAGTATTAAATACTCTTCTTCCTCACCAAGATTATGTCACAACACAATGAGACCTTGATTAAATCTCTAAGGTTTCATTACCTTTCAACCAATCCTTTTATTATGTGTTGTAATGGAACCTTGCACTAAAAACACAAACACCCAAAGAAGGAAGCATTTCCAGCTGAATCCTAGTAGTGTATTCAGAACTTGACACCTGGCTAGGAGTGACATCATCAGCCATTTAATGATGAGGTCCCAGCAGCCAGCTGTTATACCCAAAATAGCAAGATATCCTCCAAAGAGATCTTACCATTTTTCAGCCAAATCCTTGAAATGACCATCTCCAGCAGTCTGAAATAACCCATCTGACCTCATTGGTTCTGCCTAAAGCAAACAGCTTTTTACAGCTTTTCCTGACAGCTGGGACAGCTTTTTCATGATAGCTGTCACAGCTTTTCCTGACAGCTGGGACAACCTTTTCAGAATAGCTGTGACAGCTGAACCAGCAGCTTGAGCATTACTAATTTTTCCACTTTTGGCTAAAACCAAAACCAACTATTGAAACTACCTTTCTCTTACTAAAATGCTTTCCTTTTCTGGTACTTTTTCCTCAGCAACTCTTACTCGAAATAGTAAGAATACCTTAAAGCTAAACATACCATTTTTGGCCAAATCTTAAAATGGATTCTCTAAAGATTCATTGCTGGAGGGGACATATTTTGTTTGATATTCTTTGCTAAAATACCCCCTTAAACTCAACTAAAGGGGACCCTTCATGAACACCTCAAGGGTGAACACCAATGGAGAACAACTCTCTCACAAGTTTCCCTATTCTTTTTCCCTTGAATGATCTTCTGAAGCTCTTAATGAAATACTGAGCTTCTGGGTGTTTAGTTTCTAAATGAGAAACTAAACTCTTGAACCCTTAGCTTACAAATGTCCTTCATAAGCCTTCATACAATCCCAGCAGAAAATCCCAGCAGTTTTGCTAAACACACTGCGATACTATTACTCCTCATATACTCGTTCTCTCATTCTCGATACTCAGAAAATACACATATCTCACTGCTCCTATCTCCAAATACCTAAATACATCTCCATGCTCTTCTTTTACAAAAGTCTTTCATCTTGGAAAGCCATCTTAACAACTTCTCCAGCGGTTATGATCTCACATTTCTACTATCTTTAACCACCATATCTCTTATACTTCCATGCATCACACATCTTACAAATACTATATCTCACAACAGATCTATATATTTTACTATCTCAATACTTCTCAAGAGATGCCAAACACTCATACTAAAAGTCCTTCTCATAGGAGGCATGAACTTCTATTACTAAAGCCCTTCTCCTAGAAGGCACCAAGATCTTATATCAAAGCCCTTCTCTTAGAAGGCACCACTACTTCTTGCATAAAGTCCTTCTCTTAGAAGGTACATATACTCCATACAAAAGCCCTTTTCTCAGAAGGCACATATATTCCATATAAAAGCCCTTCTTATGGAAGGCAATACTACTCATAACTTCACAAAAACTAAAAGAGCATTGTAAAAGGGGAAACTCATTTAAGTGCATGATAAGAGGGGCAAACTTAACCAGCCCCTACACATAGCTGGGCATACTCTATCTCCCTCCACTTGCACCCTTTTTTCCCCCTCAAGCTTGAAGTTATCATGGCAAACTGTCTCTCTACCGCTGGGGTCACTCTGCTGGAATATTATCAACTCACAGAAGCTGCACCGCTGGGGCTGCAAACCATCAGAGATAAGTGACTTTGCTTCCTTATCTTTAAACTTACATTATTGAGTACATGATTACTTTATCTCTAAATGAATACTACTTTATTTCAACTATTATTACAGCTAATCAAAGCTACCATATCAAACACATATTACATTTTTACTCAACAATTATTGTGATTCTTAGATTTTGGCCTTAATAATTGTTAGGCTTAAAAATACACTGGTAGCCGTTGGACCACGTGGCCCAATGTTGAGTTCCGGGCACAACTCTCTAAAAAGAACCCGGGCCTAGTAAGGTCATCCCTCCAACAAATCACACGTGGCTGGGCAACTAAAAAATGGCCCGGAACACTTTTCAACCTTATGTAGAGCAGCCTTAGCACTTTTCCTCTCCCAGTTAGCCTCGGTCAGTTGGGTGTTCAACTCTTGGATCCTCTTCTCGGCCAGGGAAAAGGCTTCCACAACAACTATCCGCCTCTCCTCCTCCTCCTTCATTTATTGGTGGGATTTGTTCACCAACTCCTCGGTCATGTGTGCAAATTGAATAGCCTTTAAAGGAAAAAAATATAATAGGGAGAGAAAGCAATTAGAGCCTTAAAAAAAAAAGAAAAAAAAAGGGCAAACGAACACACTTACCAGTGCAAGGTCTCTCTTCATACTTAGAAACACTTCATGTTTCTTTATGGTCCTCAAATTGGTCATGTCTCTAGGCAGTAATAGGGCCTCTTCCATGGCATTCGCCATGTATCCAACTTTCCCCTGCTGGAAGTCCCCTATAGAGGCATCTGAAGGGAGGGGAGATCCGTTCAGTACTAGAGGGGGATTCCAGGCTTGGACCTTGGAGTGATAGTCACGCCTCCTCTCCATAATAGGTCCTTCGTTTGAGGATCTTGTTTGGGCAGTACTGGCATTGGGAGGGCAGTTCCACTTGTTGTACACCTTTGAGAGCAGGGCTAACTAGGAAACCTGGAATTGCGATGTTGATTTGATGTAAATGGGGATCCCTCACCTTTATCACGTATTTGGGAGCTTGGAAGTTGGAAGAGAGTGGGTTGTAGCCGAGGATGAGGTATGCCACTCTCAGTTGTCCGCCGGTGTGCATGAAGATCTCGGACTTAAGTATCCTCGTCAAATCGAGCTCGTTGGCAAGATTGAAGTTCGGGATGGCAGAATACTTATCTACAAATTCACCAAAAGCAAAAACACTGTCAGAAAATAGTACAAGTAAAATAAAAGCTAATTTGCGAGTAAAAATGATAGAAATGAGTATATGAGGAGTTAGTAAAAAAAAAGAGGGGGATAATGTTAGAATAGTGGACCTAGACCTAAACACCCCACCTGGTGTCCCTTCTCGTGTCAAGCAATGAAGCCCATCATGCCACTCCTTGGAGATAATTAAAAAATCTTTGTCCATACCCTTGTTGGACTCAGGGAGGCATGATATGAGTATAACCGTAGGGACTCTAGTTTTCAGGTAATACCCTTGGCCCGTGAGCTTATGACGATTGTAAACCCAGTTAGCATCGTGGTGGGTAAGGTTTACATTCATCCTCTCATTGAAGGCATCTACACTACCCAAAATCCTAAACATATTGATGGCGCACTGAGTGGGGGAAAGCCTATGAGCGATAAGGTAATCCTTAGTCACTCTACCCATGGGGATTCTCATCCCTCCCTCTATAAAGGTGATCATAGGGATTACCACTTCTCCCTCTTGCCTCAAGGTAAGCCATTCCCCCTGACAACAATACCTAATGGAAACCCCAGGTGGGATGCAATATTGAGCTTTAAAGATCTCTACACCCTCTGGGGTGTCTACTAAGTGAGCAAACCTACCCATATGAAAAAGGACTAGAGGTGTTAAGGAGACGAAGTGAGATTAGGAGGGCCAAGGAGAAAGGAGTTCTAAATTTAAAAAAGAAATGTTAAGGGTGACTTACAGAAGAGAAGAACAACACCTTGGACTAGTTCTTAAGAGTTGAAGATGCAAAAAGTAAAACAATTAAAAGTTTCAAGTAATATATATATGAGGGGGAAAAGTAAGCGGTATAATTCCCGCCCAAGTCCCCATAGAATTGTCCACCGTAGGATCTTCATCACACCGTAGAACATAGGGAACATGGTGCCGTAGGAAATAAATGCAGACGCGTCCTAGATGCCGAAATGTCAGGAGTGTGCTTTTAGGCAGTTGAAAAGACACCTACACAGAAAGGGATAACGTAAGAGTAGAGCAGAATAGTTACTAGAATATCAAAATCACCATTTTTCCCGATGAGCAAAAAAGTGGGATTTCAAGGGGCTATTGTAAGGATAAAGGGTCTAGAGATGGATATGGGGCCATGGGCTGTGTCCAAGGACATTAAGTTGTCCGAGGACAAGCAAACAATAACGAGGACATACAGATTGGTGGGCTATGGAAGAAGTCTGATCGTAAAGGATTGAGAGTGTAGTTCAAGGAGAAACACCTCTTCGGCTAAGTAGAGCAGAAGTCAAAGATCCGACCTTTCATCAAGAACAACACACCAGACGGTCATACTGGTAAGGATAAGCACTAAAAGGGAATAAGACAAAGAAAAACTGAGAAATATCTAGGGAAAAGCTGCTACCTCCGCATTGAATGTTCTGTAGCTAACTCTCAGGCCGCATTAATGTGGAGGTAATACCTGAATAGTAATATTCAACCTTACAACTACCCACAAAGACTTTAGGAAGGGGCTGATGGGACAAGTATTAAGGCCAATGATCTGATCTCCACGTGTAAGGCTAAGATGAAGTATGAAGGGGAAATATAAAGAAAAAAAATCCCATTACAAGGGGATTATGAGAAAATCTGGAGAAAAAACAGTGTAATGAAGAACTGTAATTGTGCTTAAGTCCAAGTGAAATATATAAAAACTGTCTTCCTCGGACTTTGCCGAAGAGGATTTTCCTAGTATAAAATTGTTTATTCTTACTTTCTAGTATCATTGAACCTAATGTGATTGTTGTCCAACTCATAAAGATCCAATTCCTAGCCCACTCTCTACAAATTCATTGTATTAGGCTCTTTGAGCCTTTGTCCTTTTCACTTTTGGGCTTGGAATCCAAATGTGCCCCTACACTTACAAATTCCTTGGAAATGATGCTCCCCTTCTCTTGGAAATGAATATAAATAATATTCCAATTGCACAAAGTCTCTTACTTTGTTTACTTTTGTTGAGGTTCAAAAAATCATAACACAAGGCCCAAGAAATAGCACATTAGGCCAACCCCATGGAAAGTGAAATTGAAAAGAGGTTAAGCTCACAAAAGAAAGGGATGGTAGGCCCAAAAGATTTGAAGCCCAAGATCTATGAAGGGACAGGTTTTAGAGCCCATGAAACAAAGGGAAGAAAGAAAAAAAGGCCCAGCCTGCCAAGATCAAAGGACCAAAGAGAGTCCAGTAGAAAGAACTAGGCCGGGATCCCAGAGACTGCCATAGGCCCGGGATCCCTAGGACGTGCAGCACAGCTAGAGTGGGATTGAGATAGCTCAAAAGGGGAACCAAAAAAGCACAAGAAATGAAGGACAGATATGTCCTTCTCAAGGGCTCAGTGATGTAGCAAAGAACCAGAGGGCTTGGAAAGCAACAACTCATGAGCAAAAGGCTAGTACTTCGGGTAACCCAAAAAGAAGAACCATAAGGGGAAGTAGATGGGAAAACCTTCGACTTGGCAGGGAAGGATTCGGCCCACTTGGGAAAAATGGCAAAAAGGAAAGGCAGCTAAAAAAGCTAAAGTCTGAAAAGGTAAAGGTGTGGAAGCATTAGGGGAAGAGAGATTTAAGGTCAGTTCTCCAAAGACACCCTAGAATGGAAGGTCAACAAGAGGCTTTTGAGAAAACGGCACCAAAAGAAGGAAACTATGAGAAACAAGGAAAGAATCAGTCTTTAGAAGGGCTAGAACAACAGGGGCTCTGATACCCAAGGAGCCAAGGGGGGGAATCGGTGGTACCTCGAGACCCTAGAGTGACACTATAAAAGGAGAAGCAGCTAACATTGAAGGACAATTGTGCAGTAGTAAATCATAACAGAATCATTGAGAAAACTCTGTCAAAACTTAGAAAAAGCAGTAAAAAGAAAGAGAAATATTCCCCGGTATCCCAACACAGCCACTATAGAACAAACTCGAATCCAAAGAGATTCAAACTTTGCAAGTCTTGAAGGCTTGAATAGCCATCTAAATCTGTGACTTTTGAGTTTATTTGGACCTTGTAACACGTCTTAGTGAGCACATTGTAATCCATAATTAAAAAAATAATCAAATATTTCATATTGATTTGAGGATCCCTAATAGCCATTGTGTGATTTTCCTTATTACATTGTTTTCCTTTTGCTATTTTCTTGCTGTTCAATGCATATATTCTTGCTTGCCAGTGTATACGTGTTGTCGGATCTTTGCTCTGTGCACCACCTGGTTCGTAAACAGCCCATTTAGCTGTGGTGAACCAAGCCCAATCCCTTTAAACTACAACAAGAGGGCTTGGGGTCCTTGCTTAAGCTTGGGCTTGGACATCGTCCAAAAAGTGACCCTCACAACTTTCTTTTGCAAAATCATTAGGTCTTCTGTCGTCAATGGTGGTGATTTCCTTCTAATAATATTTTCCTCATATTTTGGTAAGGTGAATAAATTTAAGTTTTTTTTTTTTTTTTTGATAGCTTTAAATTATAGTTATGACAAGGGATTGATAATATGGTAGAATCCTAGCCTTTTATTTTAAAAGGAAGGGGATTTAAAGAATTCTATATGGTAGAGTAATCTAAGAACTTTAAAGGATCATAATCTATGGACACATTTTATTTTGATCAGTTATCAGTCAATTCGTTAGTTTGCATACTTGGTATTTTCATGTTGACAAGTCATTTATGGTGCACAACAATATATACATTATTTATTTTGGGAATTTTTTTTTTTTTTTGCTACGAATGATATATATATATATATATATATATATATAAAACTATTTATAATTGAATCCTATAAAAAAAAACTATTTATTATTGAATATAAATAAATAAATAAAATTAAATAATTCATTATAACTCTTGCTTAGTGATTTAATAAATCAACTAATTAAAATATAAGACGGAAGGCTAAATAAAAGAATTCTAAAAGAATATCTCACAAGATCGAATTTTTGGGAGATAAACATCTTGGAGAGACTCCTTGAGTAGTTAATATAATATATAGAGATACACTTTAAGTCAAAAGGACTAAGTCCATTGGGTATGTACTTAGTTATCTCATTCTTTTTTTGTTTTTTTTTTTAAAAAAAAAAGCTACTAATTCTTTTCATCATTATTCAATGTGAGACTTTACTCACACGTTTAACCTAATAAGAATCACATGCTCTCACATATGAGATCCTTACTTTTATATACAGATAGATTTGTGTTAACAATCAAGTCTCACAATTTCTTCTCAAAAAAGAAAAAAGTCTTTCAATTGCAATGCGACATATGGTAGCATTTTTATCAAATAAAGGCATCATTACTTATGTGAGTTTCAGCATCGGTATAGCTAAGGTTATCAAAATTTCAAAATAGTAACCAGATCAGAATCCCACTTGCCACTTTGTCCATTCGATTAGTGATGGGAATGAGAAGTGAAAAAGACATCTTATGTTGGCTTAATTAAAATATTATAACTGCAAATGAAATTAGATATATAATTACTTTTCCAAGCATAATATCAATTTATTTAATCACAAATACAACTTTGAAGGAAATTATTTAGAGTTACACATATATAATAATATACATATGTAAGATGAGTAATACAAGAACCATGCAGAATACTTCTCAATAAACCATAAGCATGTTTATTAAGTAGGCAGGCCAAAAAATTATTTCTCCCATTGTAAAACTTTATGAGCCTGAAATAGAAAACATAAAAGAGGAAAAGGTCAAAGTAAGTAAAGAATTTAATACCAACATTAAGAGGGAGAAAATTTTGATTTTTTGCCTTCCGTATGGTCAAGCATGTTGTGTTAAATCCTAGCGCCAAGAAGAATGTCCCTGAGCAATTGCAACTCAGAGATGACCTTGCTAATGTCCCATCATTCTTGCGGCAACTCCATAGAGCATGCCAGGCCAAGCTTCACCATGGATATCAAACACTCATTCATTCTATTTGTTGGGGTGCAATTGTGATTGCCAATTACTTCATCATTATTGTTTAAAAGTTTTGGGTCCGCAATCTGCAATACATGGTTAGACCAGGCTATGCTAGCGTAGTTGTGAAGATTCAAGACTCCATCAAACATACTATCTGTAGGTCTCTTTCCAGTTATCATCTCCAACAATAAGATTCTATAACTGTAAACATCCCCTTTGGTTGACACTTCACTTCCTAGACTATAGTCTGCCATTCAAAATGTTTGATATAGGTAATACAGTCACATTAAAATTTAGGATCTCAAAATGTAATCATGTTAAATGTGGGAAAATATATGTTAACAAATGAAAATTTTAGTAAATTGTTGTTATGTGGAGGAGTGTACACAATTGTTCCTCTTATTCCAATTGAGCTGCTTTGTTTCGGATTTGTTAGTTCTAAACAAAATTTTGCAAGTCCAAAATCTCCAACATGAGCAGTCATATCATAGTAAAAAAGAATGTTACCTAGCTTAGGTCACAGTGAACAACTGGCATTGGGCAATGGTGATGTAGATAATCGAGTGCACATGCAACATCAATGGCAATGTTTATTCTTTGAAGAAGGTTCAAATTTTGTATCTCTACTTGCTTGAAATCTGTTTCTAGATCATGTAACCAATTTTCTAGATTTTCATTGGGCATGAACTCATAGACTAGAGCCTTGAAATTATTCCCATGAAAATCCACACTTGAGCAAGAAGTTATGATCTTCACAACATTTCGGTGACAAATATTTTTCAAGGTTTCACACTCTAAGAAGAAGCTCCTCTACATTTAAGATTTAGTACCTTGACTGCAACAATTGAACCCTCCTTACCAAGGATGCTTTTATACACTGAGCTAAAACTACCAATACCTATTAAATTTGCTGACGAGAACCCATCAGTTGCTTTAAGGAGCATTTGGTAAGACACTTTTAGAAGTGATTTTCTCAAGTAAGATCCTGAAGTGTTTTTTTTTTTTACTTCTATTTTTGTGCCAGTAAAATAAGAAAAATGAGACTGTGGTCACTACTAGAATCACACAAGCCATCGAGATTAATATTTTGATTGCAAGATTCCACTTCATTTTCTTATTTTCTTTTGTTACACACCTAGGCATCTTTAGTTTAGATATGCCCCCACAAAGCCTTTTATTTCCTACAATTGATAGCACACTAGCATTTGTGAAAACTCCTTTTGTTGGAACCTCTCCCGCAAAATCATTGAAGAAAAATTCAAATTCTTCAAGGAAAGTTTATCCAAGAAATTTGGAATTTGACCCGACAACTTACCGAAGATAGGTTCCCAAGGGTGATTGGTAATCTTCCAGAGAGTTTGTTGTTACTTAAAAATAATCGCTGTAACTTTTGGAGATTACCAATATCACTTGGAATTGTCCCCATGAATTTGTTTCCATCCATCCATAAGTGGATCATGCTAATCAAATTACCTATCCCTGAAGGGATTTCCCCCAAAATAAGATTGTTGCTGATCATAAAATATTCAAGTTGGGTTGAAAGATTTCCCAAAACATTTGGTAACATACTTTTGAATTGATTGTCTGAGAGGATCAAGTTCCATAAATGGCTACAGTTGACTAGAGATTTAAAGAAATCCAATTCATTAGCATCTCCACTTCCTAAATTATTATCATTAAGTATCCTTTCCAAACACTGTAAGTCTCCAAAATTGACTGAAACTTTTCTGGTAAAATTGTTTACTTCAACTTCTAAGAATTGTAGCTTTGAAGCATTAGATAATGAGGTTGGAAGAGACCCTGTAAATTGGTTTGAAGAAATTTGAAGCCATTGGAGATGGGGAAGGGTGAGGAATAAGTCTATGGGAAGACTTCCACTAAGCTCATTTCCAGCCAATGAAAAAACAATTATAGACGAAAGATTATACAAAGACGAAGGAATCAAACCCGAGAGTTTATTTCCACCCAGTGCAAGATATTCTAAGCTTCTTAGTTGACTTAAAGCACTTAGAATCTGTCCTCCCAAGATATTATAGGCTACAGATAAAGTTTGGAGAGAGCTAAGGTTTCCAATGAAAGGTGGGATTCCTCCCCTAAGATGGTTTATGTGAGCAGAAAAATATACCAGCTTTGACAAAGAAGCGGACTCCATTGGGATTGACCCTGAAAGATTATTATAACTGGCCGTAAGGTGCTTAAAGTTGGCGCAATAGGAAAGGTTTGCAGGAATTTCTCCTTGGAAGGAGTTGTTACTTAGTCTCAATACTTGCAACCTGAATAGACGACCAACTTCATTATGAATCTTGCCACCAATGGTGTTGTTCGAGAGATCGATTACCCTTATGAAGCTGAAGTTACCTATGTATGGAGACAAGGAACCCACCAATCCTCTGGACGTAAGGTTTAATAGAGTGACTCTTCTATGCTTGCGGCCGCACGTTACACCTTCCCACACTAGCAGAAATGGAGAGAATCTATTAGGACATATGTGAATCATATTAGGAACATATGTCAATTTAGAATTGGCTAATTCTTTAACAAAACACACTTTACTTGTAATTGGATAGATCTAGGATGTGTTTAATACTTCATGGAACAAAGTTTCAAGATCAAGTGTTAAAGCCATGCAAATCTGTCCAAGAAACAAGTAAAGAAGTGCTGGTTTTTAATTTAAATCTCGACAGCTAATATCTATCGAGGTCTAAAAAGCTGCTTCAGCCTGATGCTCAACAGCTGCTCAATAGATATCCTACCTATCGAGATTTATGAAAAACAGATTTTCAGTTTTGATTTTCATCTAATCCGTGAATACATGTTTGGGTTTTCTTTTCTCACCACTCTAAACATATATAAGGATTATTTTAAGGGTCGTCAAAAGTTGCGCGAGTGTGTAGCAAAGTTTTGTTCATGCAAATTGTGACCGAAGACAAAATTTGCCCTAGTTCATCTTTCTCTTGAAGAAGCTGTTGCGTTTGTACGCCGTTAGATTTTGTGACCAAGGCATTTCGTGATCTTCATCGTGCTGATGAACTGAAAAACTTTGCAGCCAACATCTTTCTCAAGTTGGTGATTAAGTCGCGTATTGGGATCCGTGCATTTATTGGTTAGTCACGTACTGGAAGCCATGCATTAAAAGGAGAGATTGTCACTACAGAACAAGTCCAATTGTGTATTGGGGTAAAGGTTCAACTGTAGGTTGGTATAAGGTACTGGAATTCCTTTACTTGTAATCGTTTGTTGTGATAATAGTTGATTCTCGGGAGTGGTGACCTTAAAATCACACGGTGAGGTTTTTGCCTTGGAGGTTTTTCCCATTCGTAAACAAATCACCGTGTCAACTTTATTTTCCGCTACATTTTATTTTAGTTGGTGATTTGTTTGTGCTGCCACACATATTGTATGTTAATCTAATTAATTAATAAACTTGGATAATTAATTGGTTAATTCATCACAATGGGTCAATATATTCTTGGCCTATCAAGTGGTATTAGAATAGGCACACTCTGATTAGGTTATAATCTTTGCTGTGTGATCCATTGACCCATGTTGTCATGGCTGTCATTGGCAAGAAAAGATCTTTTATTTTAAATACATCTTGTTTTTCTAATCTCTATTTGATTGAGTGTCTCAGAAAATGCAAGTCTAAAAGTTATTTGAGAGCTATCATGATGATGATTGAAAAAGATCTTAACATGACAAAGAGGAAACTAGACTACCTCAGAATGAAAATGTGCAGAGGAGTTCATCTGAGAAGGGTGAAGGTTAAAGGGTTTGTCATCAAAGAGAACACCATTCCTACAGATCTGTCATCAAAGCATAAGGTGTGCTCTATGATGAAGTTTGCGTTCAAGGTAATGGACACATGTTTGTGGTACCTTGACTGTGGATGCTCATAACTCATGATTGGAGACCGCTCTCTCTTTAAGGTCTTCGAGTCTAAGACAGGTAGAAATTAAAAGAAAGGGAACCATCTCTCTACTTAGACTACTAGACATTGCAAATGTACTATATGTAGAAAGTCTAAGAGTGAACATATTAAGCTTAAGTCAGATATATGATCAAGACTTTATGGTGCTGTTCTCCAAAAGAAAGTGCCTTGTGCTGGATGAATCTGGAAAGAAACTCATAAGTGGTGTTCACACTCTAGACAATTGTTATGGTCTGGTCCTTGATACTGATATTGTGTGCAATAGTATTCAATTGCCAAATGAAGATCTATGGCACCAAAGGATGGGACATGTAAGTTACAAACATCTCTTAATTGTATCTAAGCATGAATCAGTGTTGGGGATGCCAAAGCTCAGTAGAGTGAACAATGTTATGTGTAAACCGTGCCAGCTTGGTAAACAGACAAAAGCTAAACATCCAGGCACTCAGACATTTGCTACATCTAGACCATTAGAGCTACTACATTTGGATCTCATGGGTCCAACTCAAATTGAGTCTCTTGGTGAGAAGAGATACATCATGGTTGTGGTAGATAACTTCACTAAGTACTATTGGGTCATTCTTCTAAGAACCAAGTCAGATGCTCCTGAGCACATCGAAGCCTTGTGCACAAGATTACAAAATGAGAAGAGCTTAAAGATTGATCGAATTCGAAGTAATCACGGTAAAGAATTCGAAAACTCATACATGGAGTCCTTTTGCTCTAGATCAGGTATATGTTAAGAATTCTTTGCTCCTATTACTCCTCAATAGAATGGTGTAATAGAAAGAAAGAACAGGGTTATTCAAGAGATGACTAGAGCCATGTTGCACAACAAGGATGTGGCTAGAACTTTATGGAGAGAAGCCGTCAACACTGCATGTCATACAGTTAACAAAGTGTATTTCAGACCCGGTACCAAAAAGACTCCCATGAGCTATGGAAGGGAAGGAAGCTGAATGTTAAGTGTTTTAGAATATTTGGAAGTACCTGTTTCATTCTCAAAGATAGAGAGAATATGGAAAAATTTGACTCACACAGCGATGTAGAAATATTTTTGAAATACTCTTCTACAAGCAAGGCTTATCAGGAATACAACAAGAGAACCAAGAAGGTGATGGAAACTGTAAATGTTGTTATCGATGAAGCTTCAGAGTCTGTTTTTGAGAAAATTAGTGAGGAAATCCCTAAAAAAATTCTTCCTTTCGAACCTAAGGCTGTTCAAGAACTTGTTGATCAAGAACCTGCATATCCAAGTACTCCCAGTACTCCAAGTGTTGTAGAAGGTTCAGAAGACATATCTACTTAACCTGATTCTGAATCTCATATAGAAAAGGGTCCCTCCTCCAGAATTAAGTTGAATCATCCTCCTGAAGTCATTGTGGGAAATATGAATGAACTCACTTACGGAAATGCACAGTTGATAAATGTGTTGCTAACTTTGTGTTAGATTCTTGCTATTTATCGCAGGTTGAACCCACGTTGAGGAAGCTCTTTAGGATGAAAGCTAGGTGGAAGCTATGCATGATGAACTGCTTCAGTTTCAAAGGAATGATGTCTGGACTCTAGTACCTAAATCGGAGGGTGAGCACATCATTGGCACAAAGTGGATTTTCCACAATAAGAATGATGAGAAGGGCAACGTGATCGGCAATAAGGCTCGTCTTGTAGCTCAAGGATACTCTCAAATGGAAGGAGTGGACTATGATTAGAAATTTGCTCCAATAGTCCATATGGAGTCCATCAGGATTCTCCTAGCCCTAGCATGCCATTTGAAGTTCAAACTTTACCAAATGGATGTCAAGACTGCCTTCTTAAATGGGTTCCTTAAAGAAGATGTCTATGTGGCCCAGCCAAAAGGATTCATTGATCCCCACTTTTTGGATCATGTGTTGTACCTCAAGAAGGCACTTTATGGATTAAAGCAAGTCCCTAAAGCTTGGTATGATTGGCTCACACAATACTTGGTGTCACGTGGGTTCATAAGAGGAAAAGCTGATCAAACTCTCTTCATCAAAAAGGAAGACGACGAGTTGATTGTTGCTCAAGTCTATGTTGATGATATCATCTTTGGGTCAACAAAGGATGAACTTGCTCATGGTTTCTCCAAA